>CM072537.1:9445000-10045000 GCA_036898165.1 Silybum marianum | reverse complement strand
CTCATTTAACGACAACGCGTATGTGGTGGCCTGGATGGCTGGAGTCGAACCCGAGGCCAATAACTGTTTGTGATGTTATTTTTCTTGAACCAACTGAACTACATGTAAGTAAAATCCTTAAGTATTTTACATAGACATTTTAATTTAGTTTATTTCACACTATATTAATCATCAATGATTTGCCAACATTCCATTATTTATATTTTATAATAGAATTCAATAATATATTCCAGAATCAATAAATTAAGAAAGTGAAAATTATTATTATAAAAATGACGTCAGTATTTTGTGTTTCAAATTCAATAAAGATGGATCAAAATAAAATAAAGTTTCACGCTTACGTAAAGTGGTGATAAAACAAAAAAATGAACTTGTGGAACTCACGAAGAGCCGTATGGTAAGTGGTCATTAGTCCACTTAAAAAATCTATTCAACTTTTTTTTAAAAAGGCAGATGCATACATTTTTTCGGGGAATCCGGGTTCCTACTTAAGGGGTCACCTGACTAATTTCCGTAGATATCGGTCTAGTCCAATTAAGGGTACTTCAAAGTGGCAGACTCAAGATCTGGATATTTTTATATGCGCACCGTAGGATTCGAACCCGTATAGTCAGGAATATCCTCCACTGACACCCTAAGATGTTACCTTACCACTGGGCTATACATGTTTTGATAATATACAAAATTAAGAGTGAATTATCCTGGTGGTCTTTAGTTTGCTTAAATTTAGTTTTGATTTTTAAAATAAACTATCTATACCGTAGGTTCTTAACTTTTAATTTTCGTATACGTAATCAGAGGCCGAAGGCCTATGTGGCCTTTGGAGGCCATGGCCCCTGAGCTTTCTTATACAGTAAATAGAGTAAATGTAATTTGAAATGTAAATAAAAATAAAAGTAAAAGTCTTACTTGGCCCCTGCACTCCTCCAAGACTCCAGTGTGTTTACTCTTAAAGTTCAAGCTTCTCTCTAAATTGCTATCCAACTAATCCAAGGCAAATTCTAATTCTTTTTTTAGGAGCCCAAGTTTTAGTTCTTTTTTTTAATAAAGGAAACACACCTTCTAATTTTAAACTTGAAACAAACCTAAAATTGCAATATATAAGACACACTACAATATAATTGATTTTATAGGGCATCTAAAATATAGAAGTGTTATATAGAACTTAACTTTATAGCACAAATCTAAAAAACGTCATATCTAAAAGTGTTACAATAGGTTTATTGAATACTTTTAAGCGTTTTTACAAGTTTTTTAGAACGATTTTAAAATAAAGTGTCTATATTAACTATTTTACAGAACATTATTTGAAAACGTGTCCTATAAAAAGATGGCTTTATAGGACACTTATTAAAAATGTACTATAAAATAGTTAATAAAACACTTCTTAAAAATGTATTATAAAATAGCTAATAAGACATTTCTTAAAAGTGTCTTATAAAATAGTTAGCAGGACAATTTAATTTAAAAGCGTTCTAAAAAACTGTTAAAACGTCTAAAAGTGTCCTATAATACTATTGTAACACTTTTAGATAGAACGATTTATTGTTTGGTCCTATAAACCTACATTATATAAGATATTATGTTATGACGCTTTGATACAACGTAATAGCTAAGACTAATTAGTATTTGATTGTTTGGTTTAAAGTGTATGCATTTAGAAAAATTACAGTTTCTACTGCAACAACAAAACTAAGCTACGTAATAAAATGGAATATGAGTTTCTAAACAACTCATTGGTTTTGTTTATCTAAAAGGAAGTTGCTCAAAATATTAGTTTGCAGGGATTTATAAAAGAATTCAAGGTCGTGAAAAATTGACGAATTCCACTTTGATGAGCAATGTTTGACATTTTCATATTTCACGTCTAGTTTTTTGGGTTTTGCTATGCTATTTTATATTGGATACTATAATGTTTATATTAAAAATAAATACGATATCAAATCCGGCCCTACGGTTGAAAGACTTGTGTTCCGTCCCTGTACGTAATACTATGGTCCCTCCACTTAACACTATTAAATAGTTATCATTAAGTCTGTTCATGTACCCCTCAATTTACCCATTATTTCCATCCTCAATGAGTTCTTATGTTAGGGGTGTCAAAACTAACCGAAACCGAATAACCCATCCAAACTGAATGTAATTTGGATTAAAGGGTTTCGGGTTATTCAGTTTTCGGGTTAAACGGTTTGGTTAACCAAATAAAACTCCTTATCCGGTTTGGTTTTTGGTTAATATTTTTTCTAATTCGGTTAAACGAATAACCCGAATAATACATTCTACTAATATTTATATTTTTCATGTTTATAAAAAATAAACCAAATACATGTTATACTATTATCATTTTATATATTTATTGCTATATAATAATTTTTACTTGATGGTAGATAAAGTTTTTTTTATTAAATTACGATTTGCTTGATTTAAGTCACATGAAGAAAAATAATGTTATTTAGTAGATATTGGTTTTTAATAGATGATATTTTTTTTACTTAATATAAGTCAATTACTGAATACGAGTCTACGATAAAATTATTATTAGAAGCAACATATAATTAATTTGAGAAAACAATTGAAGCAAATGTCCAACAAAAAATATAAAATTTTATTTATTTTAACTAGTTAAACCGAATAACTGAACCTTATTTAGTTTGATTATCGGTTAACTTTAAAAAATTTAAGACCCAAATCGAATAAGCCGATTTAACCGAATAAATAACATCCTCACTTACCGTTTGGGGCAAAATTTTAAGTTATTACATAAACAAAACCTTATACATAGATTCTAAAAAAGATTAATTAAAAATGTAATGCTGCTGCCCAGGATCGAACTGGGGACCTTTAGTGTGTAAAACTAACGTGATAACCACTACACCACAGCAACTTTGATGTACGATCATTAAAAACAATTAACAAATATTTACCACCATGCATTCAAAAGCTGCCAAAATCAAGCTCTGAATTTTACGTATCCCCTTGTGACGTGATTATCAGAGATCACCCCCCCTTCTCCCTCCAGAATTCTTGGCCTGAATCCTAACCCTAATTCTGAACTTATTAGGGTTTGGGATTTTGGTTTATACCGTTTGCTGATAATACGAGGTCAATTTCATAATCGTGTTTTTCTTTTGGGGGAAGAAAGATTGATTGATTCATCATAGGAAATGACGACATTGATGAGGAGTTGCATGCAATCGTTTCTGAAACTGATTAATTCTTTCATTGGGATGTGTGGGTTCGCCACGATTCTCTATGCTTTATGGATGATTAGGATTTGGCATCGCCAAGTAAACGACTCCAATTATCATCCTGCTCCTTGGTATTATATATCCTTTCCACATTTATTTATCTTATTCATTCTATGGATCTTTATCGCATATATAAGTGAATTTAATGAAGTTTAATTTTGGGCGTTTTAGGATGAGATTGTTTTGTTGATTGCTTATTTATGATTAGACCAAAGGGGGTTCCCTCAGGACCCCTTATTTATTATAATTGTTGACCCTTCAAAGAATTCATGTCATCTGTTAGGATTCATGGGTGGATCCATATCTTTTAACCTTAATAAACTACTGTTTCTTTAGAAATATTTGATTTGCCATTGCTTATAAGAAGTTAACATTTTGGATCAAGTGGTATAAAAGATACAACTTTCCTTTTCTTTTTCAAACTTGTATTTCTGGGTTGTAATCTTTTTGGTGTAAATGTAAACTATACATATATATATATATAATATATTTTGTTTATGGTTTTATGTTTTGAATTAACAATGCAGGTTCATGTATGCTATCCTTGGACTTGGTGCAATTCTGTGTGCAATAACATGCTGGGGTCATATTGCTGCAGAGACAGCAAATGGTTGCTGCCTTTATTTTGTATCCTTTTATTTGTTCCTTTTAGATTGAGAAGGGCATTTTTTTTGTGTGGTTTTGGCTTCATTAATTGATACAACTTATGGTTAAATTATTATCTGACTCATTAGACGTTAAATTCCACGTTGTCCTTACATATATGTAGTATCTTGTCTTTGTTCTTTTGGTTCTAATGCTGGAAAGTGCAGTCACAATGGACGTATTCTTAAATCCGAAATGGGAACAGGTAGATTATTATAATCATGAAAACCTTACAATCCATTTCTTGATCTGATTTTCCCTTAATTTTCTTTTTCATCCTGCATTGGTTGTTAAGTTATGCGTATAAACTGTTTCTAATCTTTCACTGGCTGGCTTCCATTTTTCGATTATTGGTTTTTGGTCATATCAGGACTTCCCGCAAGACCCAAGTGGAAACTTCCATAAGTTGAAGGATTTTATGAAGGAGAATGTTGATATGTGCAAATGTGTTGGCTTGTCTATTCTTTCTGTTCAGGTCCATCTCTCTCTCTCTCTCTCTATATATATATATATATATATGTATATGTATATATAGGGGATTAATCATTTGAGAACCAATGAAATTGTGATAACCTTGATTTTTCCTACTTGAATGAATGGCACAGGGGTTGTCTATGGTTCTGGCTCTTATTCTGATAGCTCTTGGGCCACACCAACTAAGCTACAATAATAATGATGATGACTACACTCCAGAAGGGGTTCCATTGTTGAAAAACTATTCGAATCAATCCTCTTATGGATCCAAGATCGATGCTTGGAACAGTTAGGTAGCTTTACCAAATTTCAATAAGCATAAATACACATAAAAAAAATCTTTCATTCTATGTTTTTAATCAACTTCTTAGTAAGTTAAGACTGTTTGATTGCATGTACGCTTTTTCTTTACATTTTTTTATAATTCAAACAAAATGTGATTTCATGAAGCTTAAATTTTGTGGGTATTTTCTGTTTTAAAGTTTTCATATCGATTGCATTTTGTATTCCAGAGAAGCATGTTAATATGAGGCCGTTACATAGCAGCATTACGTGGCAGCTCTGAAGAATGAGATAATGGCGGGTTCTAGACATCTAGCTACATATGATGAAAACAAGGCCAAATCACATTAAGTGCAGGTACAGGGAAATATTTCATTCAGCACTAAATCATACAGATGGTTAAAATGGTTACTCTATGTCATTTGGGGTTGTTTGGCAGTTGCTGAATGGTTTGGTGCAAAATGATTAAGAATAAGACTATAAGAGGCTCTTATGGTATAGTGCAAAATGAAATCTTGGTAATTGTTCATGATGTAATTAGGGCTCTTAATGGTTAAGGGAGGTCCAGGATAGAAAATGATTCAGAGGATTTTGGAACCATTAAGAGATAGACTTCTTTTTTTGCCAAACATGATTCAACTCTTAACGATTCAGAGGTTGCCTCTTAATGAAACTGTTAAAGAGGTAAACAAACAACCTCTTAGACTCTCCATTCAGAACACTTGTCAAACAGTCATTCCTCATTCTGTACTAATTAATCATACAGAGTCTGCCACTTAATCATTCAGTATCTACCAAACAACTCCTAAGATTAATAGAATTCTTGTGAACATGTATTGCAAGTATCTAGTGATTTAACTGGAGTTTCTTGGTGCATAGGAAACTGATCAAACTCATTCAGTATCCACATCCAACAAGGGGAAGATCGTGAGATATCTTTTTTATAGATACACATGTAAGCCTTTGTTATCTTTCATTGTACATATATATACATACCTATATATATAATGCTCAGAAATAAAGTAGCATATGATCAATTTGTATGATATTTGTGTATTTCTTAGAAACAACAAGATGCATATTTGGACGTTATCTTCTTTCTCAGATATTTATAACACCAATACAAACATTAATAAAAATATTGTCACGCCCTTCTCCATGGCAAAAAAATATATGGACCAACAATTTACAACTTTCTACGCATATAAATGTACTATTACTAGTTTACTACTATATAAGTAAGTCATTATGATATAAAAACTTTCTAAATTTGGCAACAACCGAGGCTTCTCAATTCGAAATCACCTCGGTTTTCTGCTGAACCAAATATTGGGTATCCGATAGCTCGACTTCCTCTTCTTGCCAATTGCGATCCTTTTGAAACAAAAGCTCGATCTGCTCTAATGACTTCCCTTTTGTCTCTGGAACGAGCTTGTAAACAAATGCGACCGATAAAGCCGAAAGGACCGTGAAAATAGAAAACGTTCCTGCCATTGAAATAGCACGAGAAACCGATAGAAATGACATTGCTACAACTCCACTGCAAACCCGATTGCCTACTGCCCCTAATGCCGATGCTTGTGCTCGAAGACGTAATGGAAAGATTTCCGATGTTAAAACCCAACAAACGGGTCCGATTCCGATTGAAAAGAAGGCTACATTCCCACATATCGATAGAATCGCCAATGCCACTCCGAGAGACGTTGCTTTGAACAACGAGAGACTGATCGCTAAACCGCATAAACAAATGGTCATCCCGATCGTGCTAACGTATAGCAACGGCTTTCTACCGACTTTGTCGATGAGCATAATAGCGACCAAAATGAAGGCGGTTTTCGTGATTCCGACGGCCACGGTTGCCGCCAAGAGTCGTGTTTTTTCCTCAATTCCGGCGGTTTGAAGAATCTCGGGACTGTAGTATACGGTAGCATCGATTCCGGTGATCTGTTGGAAACACTGGATTCCAAATCCGGTAACAAGCATTCTCCTAAGTGAAGGAGACGGACTCAGTAATTCCCGCCAAACCGCTTTTTCTTCCTGATTCTCCCCGGTTCCGATTCCGGCGGCTTTGAGGATTTCCGATAGTCTTTCTTCAACCTCGGCTTCGATTTCATTCGTATTCATCAAAACCGATCTTGCTTCATCCACTCGGTTTTGCATGACAAGCCATCTGGGAGACTCCGGAATTATGCACAACGCGAATGCTATAAAAACCGACGGAAGGATTCCGACGGCCAGCATTATTCGCCAATTCACATGTGAAGAGAAGCCGGAAAACGCATAGTTAGAGACATACCCCAAAAGAATCCCGAGATTTATGAATATTTCAGGGAAAGAAGTGAAGGAGCCTCGAGAGATCGTCGGTGAAATCTCGGCGATGTATACCGGAGCAATCATGACACCAAATCCGATTCCAACTCCGGCGAGGAGGCGGCCGATCATCAGAACTTGGAAAGTTGGAGCTAAAGTCATTATAAGTGCACCGATTTGAAACACGATTGCGGCTATACCCATTGTCCATTTCCGGCCAAGGGCATCGGAGGCACGACCACCGCCTAGACTGCCCAATAGGGAGATGACACTTAGGCAACCGACGAGAATTTCTTCTTGAAATTCGGTGATTTTAAGATCTTCTTGGATAAATATGATTGCTCCACTCATAACACCAACATCTGAAAATTGAATTTTTGTTAATCAAGATTCAATTTTGAGTGGACTTGAAAGAATCAAACGGAATCCGAATTCCAAATAAGCAAAATCAAATAAGGGATTCAAAGGTTTATTCACATTCTTGAGTTGACCCAACTCCCAAGTGATTATAGTTTCAACAATGTGGGTTTTCTTTATGCAATAATTACTTGATTAATGGAAATTAAAGCATAATTAGGCAACATTTTCCATCTAAGAAGTTCAAGAACATTAACGAGCTTGACAAGACTCGCAACTTATTCATTAGCTTATTCAGTAAGCTTTTTAGGAGGAAGCTTTATGCACACAAAAAAAAAAGTAATTCCCAAACATATGCCTCTCAGTTAAAAATCACGCTTCTCCTGTCTATAAAAATCCTCAGCAAATAAAAAAAATTCAAAATCTATACATACAACTTTATCGTATAGTATAAGACTTAATGAAAACCAACCAAATGTCCCCTGAGTTCCCATTCCTAATTAGGGAAATTTACCTAAATGAACAAAATGCAAGTTTGTTTGACACCAATAACCATCTCTCTTCCAAGTTTGCAAAAATATCAATACTTCCACCATGCATCTCCCCCATATTTATGAAACTACCAAAAATGACGTCGTTTTGGGCAAGTCCGTAAATCATCTCCCCCATACTTGCGTATCTAGGCCAAAACGACGTCGTTTTGGTGGTTTGCCTGTTTCCAGCCGAGACCCGGATCCACCCGTTTCCACCCCCATAAATTATTAAGAGGAAAACCATAAATTATTGTAAATTATGAAAAGATAAACTTGTGAACTTTAGGGATAAATTTTGTAATTTAAAAAAAATACAGAGACGAAAAAAGATTTTTTCAACAAAACAACGTCATTTTGGCCTAGATACGCAGGTAGGGGGGAGATGATTTACGGACTTGCCTAAAATGATGTCGTTTTGGTAGTTCCGTAATTATGGAGGGAGACGCTAGTGGAAGTATTGACATTTTTACAAACTTAGAAGAAAGATGGTTATTAATGTCAAGCAACTTGCACTTTGTCCATTTAGGGCAATTTTCCTTCTAATTTACCTATAACAAAAGGCAATCAACAAAGTACAAGTTATAACAGCATGATTACTGTGAATCTTGCCAAAAAGAATTGGCCTAACAAAGAGTTGATGGTCATGTTGACATAAATGGATAAGCATTTAGTAGTAGTGTACGATATGCATCAAACACTTGTACCTAACACAGCATTTCAACGCATTTAACACTCCCATAAATTAGGCAAGTTAGGCATTTATGGTCAGTAACTTGAAAAAGATCAATGCCCTAAAACAGCTGAAACTTAAAAACACTTGCATCACGTGAATCAAGGCAGTTTTGAACAAGATCATTGCTTCAAAATCTTGTTTTTATTTTGTGATTTCAAAGAAAAAGACCAATTAGATTAAGAAGATAAAGAAAGTCAAACCTTAATAAATCCAGCCCAGAAAGAAAAAAAGATAGTTGTTTCTGGCAACAATGTGTTGTAACATGAGCTGAAATAGTTGTACATTTGCCTGTCGGCAAACAAACTTCTAAAACTGGATTTAAAGGTTTAATTTATTATTAAGCATTAAAGAGATAAGAAAAAGATTGAATAGTAATACCATAGCCAAGGAGAACATTGTTGAGAGATGCAAATACAGCACAGGCAAACACATATTTTTTTGTACTTTTGCTCCTTTCCTGCTGTGTCTGCTTGTACGGTACAACCTCCAAATCATCATCATCACTGTAATCAGAATCCATTCTTTTGTATTTGTTCTTGGATCCAAGAGGAACAGCAGACATACCCATATCACCACTCCCATTTTCTTGGACACCCATCCTGTAAACGTACAAGTAGGGATGCAAAAGGTACTATTTCGATTCGATATCAAATCGCAATTCGTTGATGGGTTTTCAGATTCAGATGATGATGAGATGAACCCAGTAAGGAATTGGGTTAAGTCATCTGATCTGATCTGATATCTAGATCTGGAAACAGGAAAGTGGAGGAATTCAAGAAGTGAATATATATATATATATATATGTTTATTTGAATTTTATGTGCAAGTGGGACCCTTTAATGGTGTTATTTGTCTATGGGAGATTGGGGAGAGAATAAAGAATGGTAAAACTTCATGTTTCGACACGGCCTCTGACCAAACCTTGGAGCTTTAAGCAATTTAAGGAGGAAAGATGAAGCGGAGCTTTCGTGGAAACCATAGATGATGGCGACTGCCTCCATTTTAGAAAAGGAAAATGAATATTCTGTCATAAACATTTTAATTAAATAAATCTTTTTAACATCTCCGTAAATCTTTAAAACAGAGGGAAAAATTGTTTTGGAATATATTAATAACATCAGAATTTCCAAATCATCTTTGCTATTATATAATAAAAGGAAAAAGAATAATTCTATTTTGAATGGTGAAAGTCTTTAAAAAAAAATTTGAAAGAAAAAATCATTAAACTTTCTCATTTTGAATGATTAAGTCCTTGAACTATTGATTTGAATAAAAAACTATTAAAATTTTCTCATTTTGAATGATTAAGTCCCTACACTTTTTTTTGAATAAATAAACCATCGATCTTTTAAAAATTAGTTACCAACTTATTGTTTTTAAATAAGCTATATGTAACTCACTAAAAAAGTTTTAAAGTAAAAACAAACTTTTTACCGTTCAAAAACCTTACACAACTAAAACCCATAGCAAATAACGGTGTCTCTCCCCCTCGTCACTCCTCATTACCCCAACGTTGTTTGTTCTCCATTTTGCCTAACACGTTGTTGGCCCCTGCCATCGATCTCCCTCTCTTCGATCTATCTTTTTATCCATCATAAGAGGAAGAATCAATAGATAACTGGTTAAAGGTATCTTATTTAGATTAAAAAGATGCAAGTAACCAATTTTTAAAAATTCGATAGTTTAATTTTTTGGAAAAAAAATCAAGAACTTAATCATTCAAAATAAAAAAATTAATGGTTTTTTCATTCAAAATGAGAAAGTTTAATGATTTTTTCATTCAAAAAAATAGTTCAAGAACTTAATCATTCAAAATGAGAGAGTTTAATAGTTTTTTCATTCAAAAAAATAGTTACGGGACTTAACCATTCAAAATATGATAGTTTGTTGGTTTTTTTTTAAACTTTTCCCTATTATAAACTACAAACTACATAAAAATTTGAAAAAAACCCCTTGCATTTTCATATTTTGATAAGGCTGAGGGGTGTTTTAAAGGAATCTGAATGATCAATTATGTTGATCAAATTTCATTCAAGTGGTTGATTTACTTATGAAATGGAAAGAAAATTTCACGTATTCCATCATCCAAGGATTTGGTCATTATATCACAAATGAGAATGATTTCAATTCCATTCAATCCTATTTTCTCAAAAATACAAGTATCTCCGTCTTTCCTACTTGATTTACTCAGACACGTATGACCTTCATCTGAACTACCACCGACCACCACTGACTTGAACCAACGTTCTAAATCCTCCGTCGACCACTACCGATCTAAACCACCATCGACCACCATCATTTTGAACCACAGTCGACCACCACTGACTTGAACCAACGTTCTAAATCCTCCGTCGACCATCACCGATCTAAATCACCGTCGACCACCACCTATCTGAACTATCACCAAGCACCACCGATCTGAACCTCTACCGACCACCACCAACCACCACCTATCTTAACCATCACCGTACACCACATATTTATACAACCGCCGACCGTCACCGTTCTGAACCATCATCGACGACAACCGATCTGAACCACTATCGACCACCACCAATTTAAACAAAGGAAAATAAAGGATGTTTCTTTTCTAAGTATTTAGTTCGACCGATTTGAAAGGTTTAACAATTCGTTTGAACACCCCTTCTACATACAAATACGTGACATATGTATGCCACTATGTGATCATGTTGCAAATGAGTACATTATTTGCATTATGATTAGTTTTTCTATCCCACGTGGGAAAGACAAAACTGGAATGTCGTAATATTTATGAACTTGATGACACAAAAGGAGATCCTTTCAATAGTATAACTATAGAATCGGTTTATTATACAAATCAATATATTGTTATAAACCATAAAAATCAATATCTCAATTGTTTTTTAATATAACGTATTGATCATATTTAATAAACTTAAATAATATTTTATAAATATTCATATTATTTTAATAAACTCTCATTATTTTCCTAAATATCTCAATTGATTAATATGGTTTGTAAGAATTGCATGGTTTTCATAATGTGGTTAAAATAATGCAAGGAAAAAATCCTAGAAAACATTAAACACGTGACTGTGTAGTATTTTGTGTTTTTAAAACCTATCAACAACATATACTCAACTTCAAATAGAATACCGATGGTATAATTATGGTTATATTGAACTTAATTACGAGAAGTGTAAAATTAATGGATGTTTAGAAAATGATGTTGGTTGGTAATGACCATGCGAAACTTAATAACAAGTAGTTAGTAGTGTAATTAGTCGATTTTATTTGATAAAAAATTGTCAACCAAGATTTATGACCAATAGATATATTAAAAAATATCTATTAACAATGTTTTTAACTTCAACCAAACAGGTTTTTTTTTAGGGCAACAATTAACTTTTATTCATACCAATCTCAATGATACAGAGAAGTTCGGATCCCTCGAACAGACAAAGATTACAACAAACGCTAATAACCAATCAAAAACAGCTACCGGTCAAAGTAAAACGAGGAAACCTTTATGTTTAAAGCGGCACCGACTATCTGACAATAAGATCCAAAAAAACGCAGTCGGAATAATATCAGTGTCTCATCTCGGGGTCTATATTTTACAAGGGATAAACCACACTGCTCCCATATTCCCCGAACCAATCTCGATATCGCAGATGAGTTGGAAAAACAACCTCCTTCGACTTGTTCTTTTTACCTGTTCCTTTTAACCACGAATCAACCAAACATGTTATTAATTAGGGTTTTCTGTTTTCTATGAAAAAAAACCACACATGTAACATCTTGATACTTGAGGACCTTAATCAGATTTTCCAAATCCTTATTATAATTTATAAGTATGAAGATTTAGGATGTGTTACAAGGATATTACTAAAATTTTGTAGTATCTGATAAGTTCATGTTTTTCTCTTGATCTAATAATTATAGATATATTAAAGTTACCATGTTAACTAATTAACCTCAAATACTAGTGGGAAAAGTTAAGAAAAAACACCAACAAACCACCACATCTTAACTGACCAAGTCGTGGACTTTGTTTTAAACAAATCAAATCTTTTAAACATTCTGGAATCGAACAAATAAATTCTTAAACTTTTTAAACTGAAGAAGCCATACGAAGGTTCATATTTTGAACGATTAAATCCTTTAGACATGTTTTTGAATCAAATCCGTATACTTATCCAATAAAAGTAACATTATATCATTTCTCAATTGATATATATCTATGTCAGTAATAGAATACAAACGAAAAAAAAATGATTAAAGAGAATGAGAAGCTTATATTTATTTGTTTTTTATATTCAAGTGACAATCACAGAATTATAACAAACACTTGTGATTGTCATTTAAATCTGAAAAACAAATAAGAGTTAATAAAATGATGTGTTCTTTTTTGTTTTATTGGTATGTTGTACGTTCCTACTCATTTGTTGATACATGGAAATAAAAAGTAAATATCTTTTGTTTTATAAGGGTAAAGATTTGTTATTCAGAAATGTTCGAAGACCTAATCACTTAAAATATAAAAATTCGTTGCGTTTTGTTGGTTAATTGAATAAGTTTAAAGATTTATTTGTTTAAAATAAGAAGTTTAATACCTTAGTCACTTAAAATATAAAGGTCTCTTGAATATTTTGACTTATTAATATTAGTGTGAGTAGGGGTGTTCATCTAAATCGCACAAACCGTCCACACTGAACCGCAAAACACGGTTTAGAACTTTCGTGGTGCGGTTTGCGGTTTGCATTTTTACCGAACCGCACTATGCTGTGCAGTTTGCGGTTTTGAGTTATCAAACTGTCCGCACAACATTCTTTGTATATTTTAAGTTTTAAATATAACACACACACATATATTTTTGGACTTTGAGTTTTATCCAATATGACAATTGATAATATTCATAAATTAGTTGGACACGTCACAACTCACACTTCCATTTAGTTTGAAGTTTATTTTTTTTTACTTCTTAGACTGTTTTTAATTATGCAATATGTATTTAAGAACTGGATGTATTGAAACTTTTTTTTAACATTGTTTATTTATCGTTAATTTTATAATATATTTTTAAACTTATAATTATTGGATTATAAATATAAAATGCGATAGATACAAATCGTATAAACCACATGAAGTTGATGCGGTACAGTCTGCGGTTTGGAAAAATGTTCAAACCATGTATACAGTATGGTTTACGGTTTGACCCTAAACCGCACCGCAAACACCCGTGAGTGTAAACACACAACTTTATCTTTAAGATGGGAAGCCCAATTTCTTTGTTCCAGTCCAATTTGTATTTTTAACCCCTGTTTCTTGTGTGTGGTCTGTGTGGAACTGTGGATTATATGGTGAGGCCCAAAGCCTAATATAACCCTAAAATGAGGCCCATCACACACAAATAAACAATTTGAAAAAAATTTAATTAAAACAAGCAAGGACATTAAAAACATGTATTGAATTTCGATAAGAATGAAAGTTATATTGTAAAGGTAAGAATGGATTTCCATCTTTGAATCAACAGTAATGCAGTGTATCGAAATTCATCAGATTAATGCCCGTGATAAGCGCACTTCATGGGTGAAAGTGAGATTAAGGTGATGTTTGTTTTTTAAAAGGTGTTGAAGTCTGAAGTATGATTTCAGTTCCGAAATGGTTATGAAACGTCTAAAAGAATCAGACATAAGTGGTGATTAAGAGCTTAAAATGAAAAAATAAACAAGGTCTAAAAGTGATCAATGGTCAACGATACGTTTTTATGCTTCTTCCAATCTCACACGATCGATCCTTCGTCTTTAAAACATAAGGAGAAGTACTAAACAAGTAAACAACTAAAGGACCTCACAAGTAAATGGAAACAACCCATCCATGACTACCCTAAGAAGTCCCTCTAGCTACTTATCCGAACTCAGTGCCTCTTAACAGGTTAAAGACTTTGTTGCATCAATTTTTTTTCTGTTATATTAGTTTTCTTCTTTTTGCACATGTTATAAACCTTTTATTTTAATCATGGACTGATTCATAATTTATATAATTAAAAAAATTATACCCAATAAAAGTTATAATAGCTAGTTAATTTATTATAATTGTAAGACAATAATTAAAAAAATTATAATTATAAAAATATCATAACTAAAATTACGAAAGTAAAAAGCCGACAATAAATAAAAGCGATATTTCTAAAAAACAACAATAGGTTAAAAAAACAATAATAAACTTAATCTTTTGGAAGTTGATTATTCATTTTTATTTCTTTATTTAAGTTTGGAACGATTTAAATAAAAATCAAATAATCCGTCGACCAATTATTTAATCTTTATTTTTATTTATTTGATTTTTGAGTTTTGAAAATATTAGATAAAAATTAAATAATCCGTCGGTGATTACCGATAAATTATTTAATCTTTATTTATATTTCTTTAATTTTTGAGTTTTGGAAAAAATTAAATAAAACTATATAATCCGACAGTAATTACCAATAAGTTATTTCGTTTTAACTTTTATTTCTTTAATTTTTGAGTTTTGAATTTTTTAAATAATAAAATGAGTGATTCGTATTGAGATGAATTTGTTATTGATGTGGAGCAAATCCAAATATTAGGTGGCTTTTGTTTTGTTTTTTTAAGAGGTGCTTAACTTTGAACTCTGATTTTAATTCTAAAATGATTATGAAACATTTAATGGAATCAGATATAAGTAGTGATTAAGAGCTTAAAATGAAAAAACAAACAAAGTCAAAGGTCGTTTACCAAATCTTACCCGGGTAAGTGCTTATCGGAAAAATTCAACACTATCACTTACTTACCGGGTAAGATTTTTAGTGTACAAAAACGGCATCGTATGCAACAATTTACCCGCTAAGCGCTTACCGTGGTAAGAGTCGTCGCAATCACTTACCCGGGTATGACTCTTGGTCATTGTTTTTCTTGTCTTCGCTCTTATCGGGTAAGATTTTTGGTACTTGTTATATTCCTCCGGTAAAGTAATATGACTTAGTAATCACTTACCCGGATAAACGTTTGGTAAATGGCCCCTTAATCAACTCATTCATGGACCGATCAAAGAAGAGGAAACATGCCGAGAAGTAGTTCCAGACGGAGAAGGGGGGCATGCCCACCTTAGTAGACCCTTTTGTTTGGTGAGTTTAATTGCATATACATATATAAGTGAAAAATAATTATTAATTAATTCATATTTATCTTATTTAAATTTGCATATATAGTAAGATGATGCAACTATATAACTCAAAGTACAACATACCTACATATATACCTACATACATACGAGTGTCAGATAAGTTGTTCGATTAAATGTCCAAAATCAAACATCCCATTGTAACAATTGACAGTGCTAACCACCTCTTGGAAAGCAACAACGCTACAGGGAACGACCAACCGGTTTCCATCATTGTGAGCCTTCTCTAACAACATTTTGAAGAGCGGGTGAGAAAGGTAAGGAGTGGGGATCACAAACCGTTGTCTCTCCTCTCCGACATAAAGTGCAAAATATCCTATTGGGGTTAGTGGAGCTGTACACTGATCATCTTCGCTATACCTCCTTAGCAAATACTTGTGGTTCCCGAGTTCACGATTTGACCACCAATTTTTTACCTTAATTTTCTTCGCTAGCTTCTTGAAAGACCCGATCTTCTTCCCCAACATTTCGTTAATTAATTAGGGAGAAAAAGAAGAGGGTATGGAAGGGAAAGCCTCATGTTTTGGCTTTTAAATCACAACATTTAGAATCTATTTTCGGTTTTTATGTTTGTTTCCTTTCTTAATTTGTTTTTATGTAGTTGGTTTGTATTAAAATTGGTTAATTGTATTTTATTATTAATGTAAATTATAAACTAACTTAATGTAATCTACAAAATCTTTTATATATTGAATAATTAAAGTCCTTGAATTAACTAACGTTGAAGATGAAAGTAGATAAAAGTTCGTATTTTTTCCAACTGTCAATTAAAGGTAGTTGAAGGTTCACTTTAACTATTTAATCTGAAACATCAACTCATGCCATAGGCTCTGTATTCTTCACATCTTCTCACCAAATGAAGAGGTCTTTTCAAACGATCCCAATCCTAGTAAAAGATATGTCAAACATTTGATTATTTAAATATTTTATGTTGAATTATGATCATATTTTCTTTTATAAAAACTTTGATTTGCTCGTTATTTATATAATAAACAGATTGAGACGTGTAACTAAAATTTGAGTAACACGACCCTTGTAATTAACTCATAACTGTAATATTCTTTTATGCTTGTTATATACTTAATGACGGTTATTGAGAGGAAATTATTTTGGTTGGTTATATACAATAATATGAGTACACGTTAATGTACCTTAAACTTTAATATTTTATAGTATAATTGATGTAGACGTAAACTAACCGGATTATATAATGAAATCTAGTCTATCAATATAACAAATAACTTTGATGGATATAATCAATTAGGAAGACAAGAAACCATTAGGGGATCAAACATATAGTTTGACATTAATGTTCAAACAAACATGTAATCAACAAACTTAGTTTGCACGTATCAAAATTCGTTGGTAACGATGGATTTATCTTATGGTTAAATTTGGATCTTTTATGTAGTATTCCTCATTATTTTTATTTTTCAGTTAAAAGAATAATATAGTTTAGGTGATTTCTTCTCATAACATATCAATAAATTTATTTAAAATATCTAGTTTTTTGAAAATAAAAGAGTCGTACAAAATATAATGGAAACATGGAAACAATATACAAATTAAAGGATATATTTCTAACTGGTAAATGCAATAGCCGAATAGATATTTTTCATTTTTACCACATTTGATTTGCATAACATATAATTTTTTATACATAAAACCTAATCAAACTCATAAACTACATATACACTTTTATTTATTTGAATAATATTCAAGTTTCATACATTACGTATAAATTTGAATCATTCCCATATGAAACTAATTATTAAACTAATTTATGATCAAGAGTCCTGATGTAATATTTAGATTTATCTTCAACTAAATATATATATATATTAGTTTACCACTGAATGTATTATTATTTTAGTATCAACTTTTTCACCAACTTATACAGAGAATAAAGACAGTTACGTGTCTCCTTGACCATGACATTACGGTCAAACCGAGAGTAACCTTAAATAAAAACATTGTTACGGAAAATTCTTTTTAGATTCCGTTAAGTTGATTACATGAATATTTGTTTTTAAAGGCAAAGCGGCATCGCACGCATGCCTCGTCGGCGGTATCGGGTATCCAAGGACAGTCCACTAATCCGTCGTTGTCCCGGCCCAGCTTATGCTGAACCTATAGCCGAACCACAGTATATGATTGGGCTAGGGGCAGTCCAGTCTTTTGATTAGACCAACCCAAGGACTGGGTACTCCTCATGTCTTCAAATTGACTCCCTTTGGATTCGAACCCGAGTAAATTGGGATACCATCCACAATCCCCCCAAAATGTTACCGCTCTTAAGAAAACCAATTGAGCTAGACATGATTTGTTAATTACATGAATATTATGATGAAATGGTTGTAATTGGTTACAAGGTTTTGCTACCTTGTTATTTGGTGGGCAACACGAAGGAGACAAGTGAAGAAGACAAAACCCTTCAACTTAACTATGCCAAAAGTTAATTTATAATTTTATAAAAATAATTATAAATTAAGAACTTAATGTTAATGTTTTAATAGCTTAATTCCAAAATTGGTTTAGTCACATTGAACTTTTCAAACCCATATAAACATAGTTTTAATTCCTGTATTTAAATATTCATCTTAATTTTATAGAAGCAATGTGTCAAATAAAAGTTACAACTCTATATAACTACATTATATAAAGATATACGGGATGGATCATACGAGAACCACCATTCTTTAAAGGAACAAAGAAACAATTTGTGGACCACATATGATGTGGGTCTCACATAATATTAAATCATATTAAACCAGAAATGATTTAATACTATGTGGGGCCCACATCATATGTGGTCCATAAGTATCCCTTTGTTCCTTTATAAATCAAAAGTTCTCATTTGAACCTTCCTCTAAAGATATAATTGTACACACACACACACACACATATATATATATATATATATAGAGAGAGAGAGAGGAAGGTTCAAATGAGAACTTTGCATTTTTAAAAGAACAAAGGGTCAATTGTGGATCACATATGATGTGTGTCCCACATAATATTAAATCATTTATGATTTAATATGATTTAATATTAAATCATAAATGATTTAATATTATGTGGGACCCACATCATATGTGGTCCCAAATAAGTTCCTTTGTTCCTTTAAATTGGTAGTGTTCTCATATGATCCCTCCCCTATATATATGTGTGTATGTATGTAGTCACCACACATATCTCGACTTTTTGTTTAACGGTTGTTGAATGGTTTGGTGCATAATTACCGACGGATCATCGACCGATTCAATTAAAATAAATTATCCGCTAGTAACCGAATGATTTCTGATAGATTGATCAATTAAAAAATTATAAATTAAATAATTCGTCGATAATACCGTCGGTAATCCTTCGGTATTATTGATGGATTATTCTTTAACTACAATCATCTCACTCTACTAGAATCCTCTATGGAAAATTTTTAAACCTCATTGTTTTATAACTTTTTCACCGTAAACCAGGACAGGAACCGGTCTAGGACTAGCCCGACCCGGGATCGGATATGGGACCAGCCGGACGGTCCGGGATCAGTTCTTTTCATAAAAAAATGTATTTAATATGTAGTTTTATATAACATTCTAAGTGTATTTGATTAACAATCAATTACAAATAATAATAAAACGTTTTTGATCGAAAATCAATTATAAAACTATAAAAACATATTTATAAAGGAACAAAGGGACACTTATGGACCACATATGATGTGGGTCCCACATAATATTAAATCATTTCTGATTTAATATGATTTAATATTAAATCAGAAATGATTTTAATATTATGTGAGACCCACATCATATGTGGTCCACAAATTGTTCATTTGTTTCTTTAAAGAATGGTGGTTCTCGTATGATCCCTCCCTATATAGAGGAAGGTTCAAATGAGAACTTTGCATTTTTAAAGGAACAAAGGGACAATTGTGGATCACATATGATGTGAGTCCCACATAATATTAAATCATTTATGATTTAATATTATGTGGGACCCACATCATATGTGGTCCCAAATAAGTTCATTTATTCTTTTAAATTGGTAGTGTTCTCATATGATCCTTCCCCTATATATATGTGTATGTATGTAGTCACCACACATATCTCGACTTTTTGTTTAGCGGTTGTTAAATGGTTTGGTGCATAATTATTGACGGGTCATCGACCGATTCAATTAAAATAAATTATCCGCTGGTAACCGAATGATTTCTGATAGATTGATCAATTAAAAAATTATAAATTAAATAATTCATCGATAATACCGTCGGTAATCCTTCGGTATTATTGATGGATTATTCTTTAACTACAATCATCTCACTCTACTAGAATCCTCTATGGAAAAAATTTAAACCTCATTGTTTTATAACTTTTTCACCGTAAACCAGGACAGGAACCGGTCTAGGACTAACCCGGCCCGGGATCGGATATAGGACCAGCCGGCCGGTCCGGGATCAGTTCTTTTCATAAAAAATGTATTTAATATGTAGTTTTATGTAACATTCTAAGTGTATTTGATTAACAATCAATTACATATAATAATAAAACGTCTTTGATCGAAAATCAATTATAAAACTATAAAAAACATATTTTTAAGTGTATTTGATTGAAAAATAACTATAAAACTATAATAAAATATATTTTTTAAGTGTATTTGATTGACCCAATTACTTATTTTAAAGTGTATTATAATAATATTTTTATATTCTTTAAAAAACAAAAAAAATTGTATGAAAAGTCATTTTCTTTTATAAATATTGGGACCCATTTTTGGTCCAGTCTAGGACCAGACCGGGACGGGTCTTGGTGAATAATAGTGTTTGGGCGACCGAAATTTGCCCATTCATACTTTTACTCACCAAATTATTATAAAAAGATTAAAAATAAAGTAACGAAAGTTGTAGCATTTAATAACTATTTACTGAAAATTAGTTACTTTTACTATATAGTTTATATATAATGTTTCTTTTTCCTAATGAGCTGTTTAAACATTTGAATAACATATTGATATTTTTATTAAATCATGTAAATAAATATTACATTTATTTGAAAAGATGGAGTTATATTTAATTAGTAAAGACAACCCAGCCGAGATCAAATTTAGATGAGACACAATTGTAACAACCCATATATTCCTAAATGTTTGTTTTTTACTTCACCTTTAAGGAACATCTTCATGCGATAAGGATTTTGATAAGAGAAATGGTCGGTTTTTGATTCTTAATGATTCGATAAAGTTAGCTAAATACCAAGTACAGTACCTACTTGCACGACTCCAAAAAATAAATATTATTCACTTTCATGTTTTAAGATATGAAACAAAGAACCAGTTCTGAGTTCAAATCACACGTCTAATAAATTAATATTAATATTTTAATGAATTAGACGATATAAATAATTTTACCACCATTATAAGTGTTGTTTCTTGTTGTCTTTCAAAACAATCTTTACATATTGATCTGTGTCCTTATATTTTACTAATTGTTTCATGACTTAAGATCTTTTGATATATTCGTTTAACTTTAATAATAGGTATTAATTAATAATAAGAAAACTAGAGAAAGACAAATCCATAACATCAATTAATAATTCACATCGATCGATGACAATAAATAAATTGATTAAAGATTTGTAAAGGGAAATATTTGCAACAAATTATGTATTTTTTTTTTATAATTTCCACTTTAGGGAGAGCACTGTGGCATATGGGTTGCATCGCACATTGTATTAAACCACAAAATTTCAATGTTGAAGTACTTGTTGGGTGTTAAGGCGTCCAAATCAATTTGATTCCCGTGATTACCTTATATATAAAAGATCTAGCATGGGTCCAACTGCCATACTCAAGTTCTTGGTGTTTATTGAGAATAATATATATATATATATATGTATATATATTATATATAGATTTTGAATTTAAATTTCCATGTTGTGAAAGTTGTCCTATGAAGTATATTCATGAACAAGAACATAAGCTCTCATTATTGATATGATGTTCCCCAAAAGTCAAGAGGGGTTGGCCTCTTTGTAGCTAAGCATACAAAGTCTATCTTTCAATCCAAAAGACTAAGGGCAACTCGACTAGCATAATCGTCATTTAATGGTTGCATGTAGAAATATTTGAATGCTAGCTCATAATCAAGATGGAGTTTAATCGATCAACATTGTAATCAAACAAGTAGCATTTATTCAAAGAAAGTTAATATTTACTATGTTTCTTCTTTTTAAAAAATATGATTCATAAATCTCATCAATAGGTAAGAAAATTAACTGACTGAAAACCGTACCAATCAGCCGTAGACACCATGAATTTATAGATACGATTATTTCTAAATTATGCAACGTATTGGGACAGAATCTTTGGTATATCTTTACCAATTTGCGTTGTTTTTGGTTAAAATGAAGACCTAGTTGCCATGCAACCATTTAAATATATAATTTATAATAAGTATAAATTAAAGTACATGATAAAGACGATACTTGACACATAGAATCATAACCCTGCAATTATTTAAGAAGTCTAAAAGCCTAAACTCTCTCCATTTTAAATAGCATCTACCCTTCCACATAACATAGCATCATCGTTTTCTGGTTCTTCTTTAGAAACAAGTAAACAACACAGTACATTCTCTCTCTCTCTCTCTCTCTCTATATATATATATATATATACACACACATACATACATACATATATATATATATAAAATGTTGGGAAAGAAATTAGGGTTTGTCAAGAGACTGATCACCAAGAAGATTACGAGTCATGGTTCTGAGCCATTGCATTACGAGTGTTTGTTAAGCAATGATAATGGTGATAAACAACATCGGTCATGCACGAGTACCCCCAGAGGATGTATCGCAGTGTATGTTGGAGAGGAGAGACGACGATTTGTGATTGAAACAGCACATCTTTCTCACCCTCTCTTCCAGATGTTATTAGAAAAAACTGCCGAAGAATTTGGGTTCGACCAGAAAGATAGGCTGGTGGTTCCATGCAGCGTTGATGCTTTTTTAGAGGTCGTAAGTTCTGTGAAATGCAATAATGGCAAGTTTGATTTAAGATACTTGGTTGAAGAGATCAGTTCCAATGTAATTTGAAAGAGAGAAGTTGCGATTGTAACTCCATTTTAGAGCAAAAGTTTTAAAACAATTTGTCATATATAATTTATGTTGTAACCTAGCTATTAGAATACAAAAATATCATTCAAAATGATAAGTTTTTCTAGGATATGTATGTATATGTGTGTAGTTTTCTTGCACAAAACAATTACAAATTATGTAAAGTCTCATTATGTTTGTATTTTAAGTTTTTAACACATACTAATGTTTTCTATAACTACAAAAAAATCATCATTACTTTAAAAATTAAGGGGTGCTTCGTTTAAGGAAAGAGAATATAGAAAAATGTAGGGAATGGAAATTTTACTTGCTTTGGTGATGCTTTGGTGATATATATATATATATATATATATATGGAGAACTGGGAGAAATACTAAATCCAAATGTGAAGGTAAAAGCGATGAATGATCATTTATTCATGTATTGTATGAATATTTAAACGTGATATGGAGCTAGTGCACTGCTAGTTGTATAAATTCCGTAGAATTTCTCTGTATTAAGTAGAGTAATTTTGTGAGAAACAATAGAAAGCTTGACAAAAACTCCATAAATTCTATAACTCGACAACTTTCACAAGCTCGGTTTGCGTTATGGTAGTAACTTCACAAAATATAGACTTGTTTTGGGTTTCAATAAGTTAATTAGGGTTTGTAATTAATTAAGGATGATATATATATATATATATATATATGGGCTCATTATAATGATCAATCATGGCAATGATGGTGGCGACAATTTGTTGATGGTGGATGGTTGGTGATCATGGCGAGGAATGAGGAATCGAGGATGATGGTTGTGAAAGAAAAGATGAAGTAATTAGGTGAGTGATAATCTCATTCTCATTTCTTACCCCCAATTACCAAGCACACCTTAACGGTTAGTGCCAAATGAGATAGAAAATGCATGTAACTAGTTTTACCCTCACAATGTTTCGGGTGCTATATTATCAAAGAGAATTTAATACTACTTTGTCCGTCTAAAAAAATTATCTTAATTTTTTATATATAATTTGTATTATTTAAAAATGTAAAATGTTTTATTAGATACTAATTGATTGTGATTGTACAAGTTTTTTAAATTTTGTTAATTGTTATAGATTAGTATATATAGACACACACACATATATATATATATATATATAGAGGCGGGTTCATGTGAAGATTGTAACAATTTACGAGAATGTGAGGCCAATCCTCAGCCAATCATTTTGTACATGACGCGCGACTTTTACTGTGGGAAAAGTCTCGGCAAATCATATATGATTTTGTAGTGAATCATATGTGATATTTTACATGAAAAATTTCATGTACAAAATGATTAGCTGATGATTGTCCTTACATTCTCGTAAATTATCATCGTCTTTGCATGAACCTCTTTCTATATATATGCTTGATTTTTATACCGATTGCATGGGTAGAGAATATAATATTATTGTATAAACTTAATGCAAGATGGAACATTGTAATTTTGAAGTAGAAAATACTAGATATAAATAAATCAATAAAAGAAATACATGGTACTTGTTTTTTCTTAGTTTTTTATGTATATAATCGACCATGTATTATCTTATAATATGAAAATATCAAACCTTATCAATTTTACATTATAAAATCAAAAAAAACATATCTATTTTCTGAAAGAATATATCCGGCGTTTATATGATTGTCCTTTTTCATTAATTTGCTATAAATTATAGGGGAATGCATTTGGTGAATGGTGATTATTTAAATGCATGAATGCATATGTACATTCATATATTCTTTTTAATTGTCGATACTAGTGTATTTTATGGGACTTCAAATGTATTTTATTTAACTCATGTGTGACAATTCATATTCATTATTTACTAAATATTAACAAAGAAATATACATAAAAATAAAAACGACATAGTAAAAACACTTATGGCCTATTATTAATTTATTATTCACACATAAAATAATAGTTAATGTTGTCATATCGAGACCTACAACAAATACTATACCATTATTGGTAGTTAGATTGTAACAGCCCAAAATCTCAAATTTCTAAATTATATAAATCAAAGCCAAAACGGTTAAATTCAACCCCCAACAATGAGTAAAGAAACTGAAATTCATCACCAATGTACACAGCGGAATATAGAAATACAACCACAGCTAAGAATCTTTGCTACTAAGACGTAGAAGCTAAGTCTAGACCACTTCACTCCGAGCTCATACCTCGCTCTTCCCTCGAGTTCTCAATTCCACAGAATACCTGTCTGAAAAAGGTTTATTTTGAAAATGTGGGTTAGACCAAAAAGTCTAGTGAATTTCCCATAAAACAGTTAACAATTTCAACAGTTCACAAATCAATAAAAACATGCAATGGTTTACAAATAAATAATCTCATTCTCATAAATAGAACAATTTACGTATTGGATGAACATGGCAAGACAAACCACACCTAGATATAGGATTTTAATTACACCTATATGTAGGATTTTTATAGAACCACACGTATTAGTAGGATTTAGCGCACCTAGCTATAGGATTTTATAAATAACCTTGTCAGTTACCCCCAGTTAAATCAGGTAATGCACATATTGACCCCAAAGCTTATAAAAGTGATCATGACAATTTTTCATATAAAGAAACATTTAAAGAAAACTATAATCAACAAGTAAGCATTTAAAACATTTCCACATTGCATTTTAAAGTGATAGGGAACTCACCTGGATTAGGCACAACCGGTCCGGAGCTTATATGGTCTCAACTTCCAAATCGAAAGCCCAAATTCAAAGACATAAAATGGGTGTTAATCCCGACGAATTACCCCAAAAGTCTTCTATTAAATACCTAAGATACCCCTAATCCATAGGCCCAAACTCCAGCTCGAAACGGAAAATCAAACAGACGAACTCACCAAAACTCAGTGAATTATGCGGCTTATGTCGCGGCCTCAACCCGCGGGGAAAGTCGCGGGACCTACTGTTTCAGCAGGTTCGATCCTGCAATCAAGAAATAACCCCAAAACTCTACTATACCCAAAATACTAATTTCATTCACCCCCAAAACACATATAATGAGTATATTAAGCTCCGAAACCAATATCTAAACTTATGGGAATCGTTCCACAGGATTTACCCAACAATGTCCTCAATACAACATTGAGATTGAGCAACAATGGAGATATTCTAAAGAAAACTCCAAGTAATGATTCATCTTATCTACAAACTCAAGAAAAGAATCCATAAAACTAAATGTCTCCGATTCATGGCATTCCATCATCATAGGGAGACATATTCTTCAATAGCATAGAGTTTAGAACCCTTGATTCAAGAAATACTTTCTCAAACTCCAATACTAAGAACTAGAAGCAAGGAGGAAGATATACATGAGAAATACTTAGATTCTTGATGATCTTCTTTAATGGAGCAAGGTTTCTTCTCCTTCTCCTCTTTCTCGGCGCTTCACCAACACACACACACACACACACACACACACACACACACACTAAAGTCTGATTTGATGAAATGAGGGATTCCCTTGCTTCTCATCTTTATATACATGGGCTTTTAACAAAATGAGCCTTAGCCCAAAGTTCAAAAACCTAGAGCCCAATATGATAAACCTAAATCAGTAATAATAAATTTTGGGTTATTACATAGACTATAGTACATGTGGTATGGATAAATAAATTATACTCCTTCAGTTCCGAATAAATGTTCATATTTAAAATAATCTGCAGTTTTATGAATATGCAATTATTGTATTTTTTTTAAAGCGTCATGAAAAACATTGGTGGTCTTTTCTTAAATTTTGGATAAAACAAACTATTTACATTGAATGTCCCTAACTTTTTAATTGCATAATATTTATGGCCCCTAGAATTAACATCGTCAATTAGTAACCTTATGTGGTATTAAAGACCAAAGGTGTAATTCTGTAACACCCCTAAAAATGGGAGTTAATTTAAACCAAAATAAAATGCAGAATAACTTCTACTTCATAAAACATCACCCATAAAGATGGGGAGAAAGTTAGAGTGAGTTTACAACATCTATAGGAAAGTTAAATGACAACCTAGTAATCTATATAATTCAAAATATAGATTAAGTTCGGGTGTCACTAAAATCCTCAAAATAATTTTCTATGTAACTCCATCTATACACACGAGGTGCACTTCAAAAGAATGCCACTACCGGCACCTAGCTTCTCTCATCCCATCAAGCCCCATCCGCTTGATCACCTGATATACATGTCATTTTAAGAAAAAGTGTTAGGCTTAAAGCCTAGTGAGAACAAACAGTTCAAAATATAGAAAAGCCATTTAAACTTCGAAAACGGTAAATAAACATATAACCGAAAGCTTTTCTCAAAACATCTCTTTTTCTTTACTTCTGCGATTTACACCTGAAAGATACGCTTTACTTCTCTTGGGGGAAACTTCTACGGGAATGACCCGTCATCACATTAATCCTCACGAGTTCAACCCCAAACCGGGATCTATTACAAGTGCCCTCTCCAAATGCTTCTGACTATATGTGCCTATGAATCCATTACACTAGTCTAACATCTTAATACAATTGTTTCCAATGTATTAGCTTCTCTTCACAAACCTTTGTGAAGTATAACATCGTGCTTCCAAGAACCTTCCTTCCAAAATTAGGTCAAATTATCATTTAGGTTTATACATCATTTTTCTTGCATTTAAAACTCATAAGAGTATTCCAAAATCGTTCTTGACATCCAATTCATCATTTCAAAGAAAACCATAAATGACACATTTTGACCTAGTTTTACCAAAATCTTCCAAGTATAGAAATACTCATTTTAAACATTATATTAAGGTAAAATACTTCATTTTGACATGTATAAAGTTTTAAAGGTAAGAATGAACTCACAAGCTAGAGTTTGACAAAACCCTAGAAAATCTCTAAGATGAAGATGGAGGTGATCAAGAAATCTGAACAGATGAAGAACACCGCCACTTGAAGCTTTTTAACCCCAAAGCTCTACTTGATCTCTCCTCTTTAATGGAGAACTAAATGCATGGAAGGAGGTTGGTGAAGAAAGTGGAACCCTAAAAATTGCCTCTGCCCTTTGCTCCCAACACTGATAATTCGTAACTGATAAAATGAGAAAAGGAAGCTGAAAATCGCACCTCATTGTACTCTAGAACACACGGGCGACTATGCCCTTGGCGACTATGACATGTCATAGTCGCGAGTCATAGTCGCGAGATTTGTACCGAAAGTCTGATAAATTTTGGCTGGTTTTCCCTTCCCTGCGACAATGCCTTGCGACAATGACATGGACATTGTAGCCTGTCATTGTCGCCGAAAGTGTACCGAAAGTCAAAATTCACCCGGCTTCCGTTCCTTTCCCCCAATCCATTACAACCCAAAATTATACACTTGAAACCTTCCATTTGCCCATAAATAAAATATTACAATGCTAAATTACATAACCTTTCGCTAAATTTCCGGGTGTTACAAATTCGCTCTGAAATTTAATGTGTTTCACGTCTTTCTTTTTAAAAAAAGATTATTAAAAAATATTTTACGTTAGAAATATATTTATTTATTAAATTAAAATACATATTAAATAAAAGTATATTTATTTGTAATTTAATTGACAAATAATAAAAATTGTTATCAAATCCTATAAGAATAATGAATAATTATATTAGCAACTATAAAGAAAAAGTTATCCAAAAATATAGAAACTTGTGATATTTTTTCTATTACAAGAATTATATAAAATCATTCAAGTTATTATGTCTTTACAATATTTTGATCAAAATATTTTAACTTTTAAGTTTTAATAAACGTGATTATTCTTTTCATAACAAAGAATTATTTATCGTAACTAAGAAATTTTAATATATAACAATCTTATGTTAACCCTACTTAACTTTCAATATTTTTTTTATATATTTCAATACTTAACCCAAAAGATACTTAAGCTTCTTTTGATTTTTTACGCTTGAAATTTGTAATGCAAAAATTATATTTGTCAATTCAATAGTTTTTTAGAATAAATATACTTTGTCTATATGTACTTTTATTTACGAAATTTGAGTTGTTATTGGATGTATAATTTTTTAATAAAAAGAATTTTCCCTTTGAAGAAATTTAATAAAAATAATTTAAAAGAGCACACGATCTTTAGACCTTTAGACATGAATTACAATAAATTTTTTAGGGAAAATTACAATTTAGATCTCTAAATAGTTTGTCTAAAGATTGGTTAATTAGTCTTTCATAATAGTTGTTAACTTATGGTGTTAACTGTATGATTATGAGTGTTATCGAATTAAAAAGTTAGGCACTGTTGGTGTAGATAGTTTCACTACTAAACGAAAGACTTTTGCTTATGGACTTTTCCCTGGAAAATCTGTTGCTAAACGGGTGATTCCTCACAAACCTTCACAAAATTTGGTGGTAGGAGTGTACCAAAAACTGTTAACCCACGAAAACTGCCCAATCCAACCCGCTAACAATCCGATTAAACCAACCCGCAAAACCGTCAACCCGTCAAACCGCCAACCCGCTAATTAGGAGGGTTGAAATTGGGTTAACAAAACTCAACCCAACCCAACCCACCAACCCCGCCAGCTAATCTATATTATTTCGATAAAATTATATATATACATATATATGTGTATATATATATATAGAGAGAGAGAGAGAGAGAGAGAGAAAGAGAGAGATCTAGAGAGAGAGAGAGAGACTGGAAAGTTTAAATACGAACTCAAATTTGGTTGTGAAAGTGAGGACAAATGAAAGTGCGACACGTGTCTGAATGTAAATTATTCGGACTGAATAATCAAAGAAATATTCAGACTGAATAAAACTGAATATAATATTTATTCAGTCTGATTATTTGAAAAGGTTATAGTGCGTTTAGTTGTGGAAAATTTTCCAAAGAAAATAAAAATTTAGAAAACTTGTTTAGTTCGTTCAGTTTTCAAAAAAAATTCCTTTTCTAAAATTACATGCAATTTAGAAAACTACTTTTAATATTTTTCCAATTTTTTGTTTTCTAAATACT
This sequence comes from Silybum marianum, assembly GCA_036898165.1. Lineage (NCBI taxonomy): Eukaryota > Viridiplantae > Streptophyta > Magnoliopsida > Asterales > Asteraceae > Silybum > Silybum marianum. The sequence continues at coordinate 10,015,095 of CM072537.1, read as the reverse complement.
TTTCCACATTCACACACACACATATTCACAGACACGCACACGCACACACACACACCCACACACTTTCATTTTCACTCACACACACACTTCCCCCGCACACACACTTTCTAATTTGAAAAAAATGGAAAATGAAAAATGAAAAGTAGTAGAAAATGCATAACCGAACGCGTTTTCTAATTTTCAAAAAATGAAAAATAAAGACTCCACCATTTCAACTAAACGCATTTTCTAAAAATTTCATAGAAAACTGAAAATGAAAACTCAACTTCATTTTCTGAAAACATTTTTTAGAAAAATAAAAACAATTTTCAATAACTAAACGCAACCTTAATAATCGTGAGAAAACGAATAAAGTATGTGGAAAAGGGAGGAAATCCCATCTTTCTGGCACCGTTGACCGTTGACCAGCGGTAGACTGGCCGGAGAGGCCTTTGGGCCTTATTTTCTGGTCTGGGCTGGAAAGCACTTCTGTCCTAATAAGACCCTCTTAGATCAATTCATTTTTGGGCTTTCAGAATTTGAGTTTAGTTGATAATTCAGTTGGATTTATTTATGTGGGTATTTAATTGTTGGTTTATGTTACTTAAAAGATTAATAATTAGGTTATATTTATTTATTTATTTTCTAATTTAATTAGTATATTTATTTAAATTCTTTATTAAATTAATATATTAGTTTATTTTTGATAATTAAATTTATTTAATAAATTAGTACCTAGAGAGGGAAACATTAAATGATTCAATAATCATTTTTAGTGACATCTTTTGGGATATTCGAATTATACGAGACTTTTTTAGTGAAGATTTAATAATCATTTTTAGTAATGTTTTTAGCGACTCTTGGGGAGGTTAAACGGTTAATTGATTATTAAGGTATGAAATTGTAGGTTATTGGTCAGGTGTTGACTTTAATCGGCCTACACGAACAAGTAAGTCTTCATTAGTCTTTAAATTGGGATGCATGCTTATATATAAATTATTGTGCATGAGAAATTATTTGGGACATGTATGTGATGCATATTATTATTTTTACGTACATGTTTATGCGCTTTTAATACACGTATGAAATTTTATTAGGTGGGTTGCATGCTATTTGTTTTTTTGTTTTTCAAACATTATTTAGCATGTTATAAATGAGTTATTATTTTATAACGGGCTCAATCGGGTATGGTATTTGGGTTGATATGTCAAAGGAAAGACACACTCTAGGGATGGGTGACCGCACAAGGAAGACCTGCATAACCCGGGGAATGCCAATGACAAAATGACCTTTACCCGATGGGACAGTTTACGATATTTCGAAATTAATTCAAAGGGTTTTTGAAACAGATATGCATATTATTTGGATATTTGTTTGTTATTTGCATGATGGGATATGTATCATTTGTGTATAAAATCATGAACTTACTAAGCTTTATAAAGCTGATTATTAATATGCATTCAGGCGCACGAAGTACAAGAGTGACAAGGGCAAAGGTCATGCCTGGTAAGTTATATTTCTATTGAATAAGTATCAGATTTTAGGGTTGGTTGGACTTTTTGTTTGAACAGATCCTATAACGTAACCAGGTATGAGATGGGTTAATGTTGGTTATTAGTTGCATTTATATTTTGTAAGACTTCTGTTGTAATAGGGTTTTATTAGCCATTATTTTAAGTTATTTATTATTATTTAATGATAATGATATGGCACAACTCATGGTGAAAATGAGGGTGTTACAGTATAACCCAGAGAGTGCCAATAACAATATGATCTTTACCCGATGGGATAGTTTATGATATTTCGAAATTATTTCAAAGGTGTTTTTGAAAAACATATATGCATGCATATTATCTGGGCATTTTGTTTGTTGTTATGCATTATGGGATATATCTGATTTGTGCACGAAAACCATGAACTCACTAAACTTTATATAGCTAACTATTACTATGCATCTCAGGGGTACCAAGTTTAAGGGTGGACAAAGGCAAGAGTTATGTCTTGTGTGTTATATTTTTATTGACCAAGTATCAAATCTTAGAACAAAATACGTATCCCGATACGGGACGTGTTAGCGTTGTAATAGGGCATTATTAGCCATTATTTTTGGGTTATTTATTATTATTTAATGAGAATGCCGTAACACAACTCATGGTGAAAATGAGGGTGTTACACCATCTCTCTCCCTCTCTCCCTCCCTCTCCTTCCTTACAATAGACAATTAATTTAAGTTGTTAGTAGACACATAAATATATTACCATATTAAAAAAATGTAGACTTACAATTTGGTGTTGATGTTGTGCATCATGGATCAATCACCTATTGTACTTGGACGACGGTGAATCAAACGGGGTCGTCCGATTGGCCTCACCGGCCCTAGATTGGGATCTCCAACAATACGCAACATTTTGATTTACACTATATTCCACCCAAGTAAAATATTCATCAAACTAAGTAACCCTGAATCTTCATGATTTATTCCCAAAAAGTGTGTATGAAAATTCATGGTTTCAAGGTTGGCAAGGTGCTTTTAAGTGAAATGTTCTTCGAACTTCATCTTGAAATTCAAGTTTATTTCCACACGACTTTATTTAGAACCATCATTGTTAGTTGGTTCTGACGAATCAAGAATTGTGTTTCCGTTGGTTAAGTATTTATCCATATTGTTAAATATCCATACAATTTCAACATCTCAAAGAAATATATACACAATTTGCAAGTTTTAGCATGTAACAGTTAAAATCTAAAACTTAAACCCTAATAAAATTAACACTTTCAAATTTTAAACAAATAGCAATAATTAAACCTTTAATACTTTCAAGTTTCAAACAATTAACAACAAACAAAAATTTAAATCATAATTCTTTATTAAAATTTAAAGCCTAAAAAGTTGAGGTTTCACTGAAATTCTAGATTGAACTTAAGAGATGCCGCACTAGAATAAGGGACGTGAGTCGTGAAGGTGAGACAAACACAAGACAAAAGTCACAAATATGGGAGTCAACCACGTGAGCATGAATCAGAGCCGCAAGTCATGAATCATGTCTGTGTGTGTGTGTTGGTGTGCATCAAAGTTGTGAGTGTCACATTAGCATGAATGAAGGTGAGGTATCGTATACCTAATTTCTTATTGAATTGGTGGGCCAACCATAATTCACAAATAGGTATTATATTGACGAGTGTGGTTTATCCCAATATTTTCTTATTTAAATAGGCCTTCAATATTTAGTGGATATTGGTTAATTTTGGCCTACTTTTTTTTTTAAATCTTAGCGTTAGCTTATGGTAAGATCAGGTAGTAGCCGGCTCCACTAGTGAATACATATATATACATATAACACAAACCGACAAATTTATATAACACATACACATGTACACATATAACATATACACATACACTACAAAACAAATAATTTTCACCCACAAAAATTCACCTAGGGAAATTTCCTTGGGTGATTACCACGTTCGGATTACCTAGAAAATACTAACGGTTCCGGTAAAATCCGATGTTTTCAAGAAAATACCAACGGATTACCCAGGAATTTCTTGGGTAATCTGTCACTCATTTGATTTACCCACCAACAAATTAACCACCAATTTTTGTGACGGTTTTGTGACGAATCACCCATCAGTGACGGATTTCCCAGGGAAATGGTCCTAGGTGAAAGCCTTTCATTTTAGTAGTGATACACATGTGTACATATAACACATGTATATGAGAAAACAAGAAAAATAAATATTTTCATCGCTAATACATTGCTAAATTCTGACGGATTGGCGGCAGACATGTGGATTCCATTGATAATTCGTCACTAACTAGAAACGAACGCGTGAAATTTATTTTTTATTTTATTTTTAAATGAAAACTACTCGTATGTCGTTAACCCGTCGATAATTATCGATGGACATGTAAATTTTCATTTTTTAGGTTTTTTAAATCGAAATTCATGGACAATAATACGTCGCTAATAAGCGATCGTCGCATTTTTGTCGGTAATCTGTTGGTAATTAGTGACGCATTTGTGAGTGATTGTGTTTGTGAGCGTTCTGTTGGTAATATGTCGCTAATTCCGACGGGAACGTCTGCCAATAAATTCCATCGCTAATGCTTGATTTTTTAGTAGTGATTATTTTAATCTCAAATAATATCATCATTAATTGTAATTTTTTCAATTATAATAATAGCCTTTTATTAATATTTTATTATATTAATTAATTAAAGTTGTCATTTAATTAGTGGTAATGATTAGTTACAATTCTCAAAACATATGAATTTCTCAAATGATTACGACACTTCATATAATATATAATATTAAAAAGATTAAATTTTGAAAATATAAATGGGATTAGAGCATCTCCAACAGTTTTTCTATAATTTTCTTTAAAATAGAGAATAAAAAAGCAAAATCTTTAAAAACAAATTATTTCAACTCCAACAATTTTCTATTTTAGAAAATTTATTATTAATATTATTAAAATATTATTTCTCTATCCTACACATTTAGTTTTAACAATTTTGATTGGTTGGATGTTGTTTCTCTCCCCCACTTATTTAGATTCAATAATTTTGATTGGTTGTATATTGTTTCTCTCTTTTACTTTAGAAATTTTAGACATTTCTTTATATTTAGAGATTTCTCCTCAATTCTCTAAAACGAAAAAAAAATTAGCAATGCTGTTGGAGTATTTAAAAAAAACTCATTTTTTAATTATAGCAATACTGTTGGAGATCCTCTTAGGTGACCCCTAACTCCCTTTTATAGATCCAACCTTTGGGTCACGACTCACGACACTGTGGCTTAATTAAGGGGCACAATTGTGTCATGCGATAAGCACAACACTCTTGTATTTTTGGATCAGATTGACTTGGATAACTGATGACCGACGCACATATGACCATAAGGTTCACAAAAAAAAATATTAGCTAGAGTAGCTATTGAGTTTAAATATTCAATCACAAAACCAAAGAGAAATATTTGGTAGAGAATTGCTTTGATAGTTTAATTTGAGTGTTTTGATCAGGGGCGGAACACAATAGGGGCCTAGGGGGGCCATGGCCCCTGCGTTTTATCCCTTAAATACTAGATATTAGAAATATTATCAATAAATTGCGCTTAAATTAGGTGGTTATGTGTATACGGCCCCTGTATGTGTGGTCATAGGTTCTATCCTTCTGTCACAAAGTTTTTTTTATAATGAATTGAGCTTATCAATGAAGATGTTTTGTTGAGTTCGGCCCCCTTAATTAGAAGGCTTGTGTTCCGCCCCTGGTTTTGATTGACATGTCATGATGATTTGGTTTTTGCAGATCCACTACTTGGTTTCTCTTTTACGGGATCAATAAAGTTTCTTTTTTGTATATAAATGTATATTTAGGCTATGTTTGGTAAAAGTAGCTAATAAGGTACCTTATAACTTATAAGTTAGCTTATTAAAACCTTACTTTTATTAACTTATCAATAAGTTATCTTATAAGGTACCTTATAAGTTAACTTATAGTCATCCAAACAACTACACTAAAAATAAGGTACCTTATAAGGTGACTTATAAGTTACCTTATTTTTACCAAACAATGTCTTAATATTTATCATTCCGATATGATGGAATCACAATAATTTTTTTTGGGTTTTTATTAAATATGTTGTAATTATCTTGATTGTTGGATCAAAATTTGTTTCACATTGTTAATTTGTTTGTTGATAACGTCCACATTAATTTTAGTAGTTTGCTATATTTTGCCTAACATATGATTAGTTGGGAAGTAATTTAGACCTAACAAACTAAAGACTGCACTACTATTTAGTGTAGCTTGTTTTAAAGTTTGACACGTTCTCAAATTTATTACGATTTAACATTAAGCTAATTAAATGGAATAGCAGATCCTCCAGACACTTGCATGTGATACTTCCATGATCCATGCACCAGTCGCCAAAGGATAAAACCCTTATTCATTAAGTCAACATCTCTTTAAATATTGCAACAGGAAAAGGACTTCTGTTCGTATGTACCTTTTTTTTAATTCTTCCAATATTTTATTTAAATTACATATTTTGTATTTGATTTTTGCAATATTACATGCATAGTGGGAATGAGAGATATGGTTGCAATATATATACGTGCAATATATTGTACTTGTGGAAATTTGTATTTTAGAAATTGTCAATTAAAAACAAAAGTTCCAAGGCACTCTACCAACCATGGACGGACCACTACTAAAGGGCACACGATGACACGTGACATCGTATTATTTCTTTTTTAGAAAGTTACTTTTTTTACGTTTATGAAAGATACAATCTTATCATTTTAGAAGGTGTTACCATATGATATTTAAAAGTTCAAGAAAAGTTACAACCGTACCTCGTAATCAACCAAAAAAACTTCTGAAATCGACCCAAATTGAGGTAACTTTTGATACGCAAATATGATTGAACTAGACTGAACAGGACAGAACGAGACATGACTGAACAAGAATAAAGGGTAGGAGTGGACTGGACTGGACAAGACAAAACAAATGTCTGTATAGTGTTTGGTAAGACTAGGACTTGACAACACAGAATTAGACAAGTTGCATCAAAAGTGATTTGATAATTTTATATATCATATAATAGTTATAATTAACACAAATAAATGAAATAATTTAATTAATAAACATTTTTACACAATTTTCATATACATAAATACTACACACATACGTATATAACGGTGGTGTCGGTGGTTATGGTGGAGGTGAAGGTGGTGTTGGTGTTCGTTATGGTGATGGTGGAGGTTGTTGTAGTAGATGAAAAGGTGGAAGTGGCCAACGATGGAAGTGGTGGTGGCGATGGACAATGGTGGTCGGTGGAGGAGGAGGTTGTTGTAGTGGAAAAGGAGGTTGAGGTGGTGGCTGATGGTGGTTGTGGAGGTGGTGATAGACGGTGGCTACCAGTGACCTGCAGGTTACGACTAGCGGTAGTGACCACTAAAACAAATATCGTATCAAGGTTATATATCAAACTAAGGTTAATTAATAGTATTTTAGTTTCTCGCTCATTCCTGTCCCACCTTGTTCCACCTATTTTGGTGGAACAAAAAAAGCCCTTTTTTGTCTCATCTAATCCAATCATCCCAACACAGATTTCTACCTAACTTAGAACGAATTATAATCCAATCGAAGGGGATTAAATTAGCTATCTCCTCTCCCTTTTTCATCCTACCTTTGAAGAGTTTATCGTTCCTTTGATTCCACATGACCCAAAAATATGTCATGTTGATCACCCTTGCAACCTCCTTTGTCATGGTGATCACCCTTGCAACCTCCTTTGAATGCTTCAGACCAATCTGTTATAGGTTGCTGCCCAAATATCTTGCACCGAGTCCGCGACATTGGACCACTCGTTCCACCATTGCTTAATGCATGCACCAATTACCCCCCGAGCTGTAGAGCAAGTCACAAAAAGATGGTTCATTTCTCCGGGTACGACGCACAACAGGGACAGAAATCCACGTCAATGTGAACGCCTCACTTGGATAGGTTATCCTTGGTCGCTAATCTATCCCTGAGAACCCTCCATAAATGAACATTTATTTTTTCCGGGACCAAGTTACTCAAGTACGTCTCCACAATGGCACCCGATAACAGTTTGTCATCTTCAATTTGTATTCTCACATTCCCTCCATGCATGACCCTAGCTACACAATTTTTGTTGGTTTGTACATGCCTTTCATGCATGACATAATTGAATTGAAATAAAAATGTTTCTTGTTTTTTTCCCTTTGAATCGTGTAACTTTATATATCTATTTTGATTATTCAAACATTTAAATATTTATTTCATCAAACTTGTAAATGCTATTGGGATATGGCTTTCCCGTTTTACTGACGTGGTATTGAAAGTTTTATCTTTTAAATGCTAAATAAGGAGAACTTTTCACATCATTCATTTTTTTAATTTAAAATTGTAATAGCGTAAGAAATTCATTTAAAAATACTAGAAAATTTACAATACTTCAAAAAAAAAAACTGATGTGAAATTATTTACTTATATGGTATTTAAAATAATTTAAATATCAACTTTTTTTTTTAAAGATATAATATTTATATACGACAAATGTAACAAATAAAGTCACACACCCTACTCATCTTTGATAAGGTTGGAACCCTTGACTTTCTAGGAGGACAAGCGCTATGATACCGCTAGGCCAAAGACCATTTGGTTTAAAATGTCAACTTCTTGTCAATAAAAACCGGATTCAATTTTAACATTTACAAATAATCAAGTATAAAAATATACTTAAATGTTAGAGAAGTAGCATTTTATACCCCAGACCAGGGGTTTGAAGATATACCACGAAATCAAAGTAGAAACCAAAAGAAATTATGTTTACTTTCATGTCATTAGCCTATACAATAACTGTTCAAAAAATAATTACCTGAAATAACCAAACATATAGTGCAGCCTTTGGCCCACATCTTTTGCTTAGATAAGAAAGTAGTTCAAAGCTTGAGTTAATATCATTTAAGATTTAACCTACCTTCTCAAGTTTGGTTCAAAATGCCTTCCTATAAGTAATTCCCAACATTAGCTATGTTGCTCACACACTCCACCTTGCACCTAGCTTCTATTCTCATTCTATAGACACTCATATATATATATATATACATATATCACATATATATATACACAAGACATAGAAATGAGTGAAAATCCAATCAAATATGAGTGCCAAACAAGGTCTTTAGGGAGCACGGAGCAAAACTGGTGCAAAGCAGTGGCTGGTGGAACAGGGATTACAGCATTAGCACTCCAAATTTCCAAGGAACCAAACATTCCACTTCTCAAAAAATCCCTTGAGAAAATCCAAAATGACCATCCTAGCCTCAACTCCATGCTACACAAAACCACTTCTAATGGCTCACCTTCTTTCATCATCAACCCTCCTGTCCCTTCCATCCGACTCAACATCATGACCATGTCTAAAACATCTGAACTCCTCCGAACCCTCATGAGCCACGGCTCCAACAACGTCCCCCTATCGCCATTACATCTGATCCTTGAGCATGAACTCAACATCAATGAGTGGTTCGATATTACTAGCCGTTCGTTGTGCATGGGAGGGTTGCCCTTATGGTTTGCTAACGTATACACTTTGCCTGACCACAAATGGGTGCTGGTTTTGAGGTTACATGCGGGTATATGTGACCGGACCACTGCGGTTTCGTTTCTTAAGGAGTTGAAGGAAGCGATGGTGGAAAAGGAGGGAGGGTATAAAGAGAAGGGTAATATGGGAATAGAGGAACTTATTCCTAGTGGGAAAACTAAGAAGACATTTTGGTCTCATGGGAAGGACATGATGGCATACTCACTTAACTCTCTTAGGCTCACAAATTTGAAGTTTAAGGATGTCAAATCTCCTAGACATTCTGAGGTGGTGAGATTGAAGATGAACACTCAAGAAACTCATATGCTATTGACTGTAAGTCGTTAAACCTCAATCTTTATTACATGTTTAATGATTACCATTATTAAATGATAGATAAAAGTATATGGAATTCACAGTCAACTTTTGCTGAAGTAAATGGGGAAACAGCTTTTGAGGATCGCATATATAATATTTTTTATGAATAGTATGATAGCTATAAACACAAGTTCCTATAATTAATATGAGATTTTATTTGAAAAAATATCTTAAAAAACTTAAAATGAAAAAAACGTTACAATAAAAATGACGCTTATTGTAACACTTTTAGATATGACGTTTTATGGTTTGGTTTTATAAACTGTGTCCTATAAAGTATTAATTTAAGACATTTTCTCATTTTAGGCATCCTACAAAATCATTTTTTGTTGTAACAACATATATTTTTTTTACGTACATATATTTTAGGCGTCCTACAAAATTATTTTTGTTGTAATCACCGTCTTGAAAATACAGTACTAGCCATTGAGATCTTTAATTTAATCCACATGATTAGTGAATATATAAATTGATATTACAAATTATTTAGTTAGGTTTACCCATGTATATTCAAATTGATTGTTTCAATAAGTGATTCATGTAACAACTTTCTTTTAACTTTTCATTTTTACCTTTTTACGATATTTGATATTCTTATTTCAATTAATCCTATACATGTATAAACCTTTCTTTTGCTTTTGACACATATATGTAGATGATCACATTTATGAGCGACTACTCGTTTCATTAAAATTTTAACCACCATCTCCAGAATACAGTAGTCACTGAGGTCTTTAACTTAATCCACGTGATTTGTACGGTTCTAAAATCATCTTTCAGTGACACATGCTATAAATTAAATAGTTGTTTGTCGATATCTACTATTAATTAATGCAACTCCATAGTAATTTTTTTACAGGCTTTTCCTTTTTAGTTTTTCATTTAACATATTAAATCAAAAAACTCTGACATGCTACTATTTCCTTTTGCTAAAAATAGAATATTTTATTATTAAAATAATGTTAATATTTATGGTAAAATTTAATGCAAACGGTATCTATTAATAACCATGTTGGTGATTTGTATCACCAATATTATTTAAGTCTAATGAGATTTAATTTGTTTGATCAATATAATTTTGATGAATATTAAACAAGTAAAGGTGATGCGAAGTATACACTTGTTTGAGTTTATCCTGATTTAAATTAAACTGTTGTTTAGGAGCCGACGAAACCCCTAAACAACGGGAGTCCGGGGGCAACGCCCCCGGTAGCGGGGTCCAAGGGGTGGCCATCCCTAGCTGTGGTCGAGTGTACCACCGTGTAAAGAAGCAGTTTGCTACAGTTTTGTATTAAATACCCGAATTTTGCTTAATATTGTTTTATAGAAAATGTATTAAATACCCGAATTTTGGAAAATAACCCGGTTTTTCCCCCTTCTGTGTAAAACCGTAGAAAGAATCAGTTTGCTACGGTTTTGTGGAAGTTATCTTATCTTCTCGAATTGATCTTTTTCTGGGTACGAAATTCATAAGAATTCTCTCTGAGTTCGTAAAGATATACTGAATTTTATCCGATTGAAATTTCGAGCGTACCACCGAAATATTTAAATCTGAAAGTGTTTCACGACTTTCAGTAATCCAGGCAATCGATATTCAGATCTCTAACACCATCATCATAAGATAGTGATTGAATACATTTTATATTTAATTAAGTTTGTGTTCGTTGATAAATATAAGTTCTCAAGATTAAGATTGTTATCTACCTTAATTTGCCTCTAATTAGTCTATTTGATAAATAGGGTTGCAAGTTGAGAGGAATCAAATTATGCGGAGTTTTAGCAGCCGCAACACTGCTTGCGGCTTATTCTTCCAAGCGTCACTCTAGTAACAACCACCGGAAGAAGTATGGGGTGATCTTCCTAAACGATTGTCGCACCTATCTCCAACCATCTCTATCCATTCATGAATTTGGTATGCTCATTTTGATCAAACATATAAGGTTGTGCATAGAGTTTAAATTATGTATGAACCCCAAAATCAGTGAATGCATATATAGCATACGAAAAAAAGCAATACATAAAACCATTATGACTTATGAGCATGAAGAGTTCAAGATGTCTAGTATTCATATACTTGGACTATAATTCTATATTTAAAGAAGTCTATTTGAGGTTTAAAAAAAGAATGTGAAATAATTTGGATTTAAAGTTAATGAATTGATTAAACCCCATATGTACACATGGTAGGTCTATAAATAAAAGCATTAGAAAAGGTAACAGAAAATTGGCAGTCTTATAATTTCATCAAACTACCTAGAGATTGATATATTTTTTATTCTCATAATTTCTTATATTGAAGTACGATATTTTTTTTTTGAGATTTGGTATCGTGGCTCTAAAACTTGTGGTAAATGTCCGTATTTAGTGGGTGGTAAATGAATTTCCTATTATGCCAAAATTTGTGAAAAATATTTTGAACTTGTAATAAGATTAGCTAAATCCGAGATTTTTATCCAAAGTCAATTCAAAATTTAAAACTTGGATATTTGTTTTCTTATTGATTTTGAATTTTAAAAAGAAAACTGAAAACAAATTTATGAATTTAAATGTGTCTATATATTTATGTATATACTAATTTTTTTGTTTTAAACATGATAAAATAACACATGATGGAACGATGAATTCAACAAAAAAAACTCTATCTGTATTACCAAACATAGTGCGAATAGGAACTAACTTACCATAAACAAAACTTTTCATTAAATAAGAAACAAACATTCTTTACAAGTTGTTGCATCTCTATTCTTCATTTTTTATAAATACATTTTCATATATTTTAGAATGAAACTCATATTTATAAAGTATATTTTTTATTTTTAGAAGACTCTAAAACTATGATTGTCCTTTTATACCGAATTTGATATAACTAATAATATAAAGTTTGAAATTTATTTTCAGGATTTTACCACTCAGCCATCTTGACAAGTCATGAAGTGAAAGGAGAAGAAACTCTATGGAAGTTGGCAACCATTATCTACATGGCTTTTCTAAGCTCTAAAAACAACAATAAACATTTCTCAGATATGACTGATTTGAACTTCCTCATGTCCAAAGCCATAGATAACCCTAGTTTGACACCTTCCTCTTCTTTGAGAACTTCATTGGTAACTATCTTTGAAGATCCTGTTATCGAGACATCAACCGATGCTGAACGAGAACTTGGACTAGACGACTACATCGGTTGTGCCTCTGTTCATGGGGTAGGTCCATCCATTGCCATTTTCGATACTGTACGAGATGGACAATTGGACTGCGCTTGTGTTTACCCTGCACCACTACATTCAAGAGAACAGATGCTAGAACTACTTGCAAATATGAAGCTCCATCTTCTTGAGGGTTTCAAAATGGAGGAAAAGCTTGACACTTAAGAGTTCCATTGCTACAAATACGATCTGCTACCTATTTTAATTATTAATTATGTCAATCTTTGTTGCATGGTATATTGATCTTCTATGTACCATTGTTATGCATATGATTCTATATATATTAATCAGAACTTGTTTAATTAGTTTGTCTTTCAGCTTAATTTGTTTCTTGAGCTTCTTCCTCTCTTTTGACTTTCTGAAATCATAAAGTACATAAATCACAACATGATATATAATTAATATCATCTGATATTATATCTATCAAGTAAACAATCAAGAAAAGCTAGCAAATGATGTTATATAAACATCATGCAATGCAAACCTAGCTAGCTAGGATTCAAAGTTTTCCTCCATTTTAATACCATCAACGAGAGTAATTTTCATATTAGCAATAAGTTGTTGCATCTGGTCCCTTGAATGAAGTGGTGAAGGGTAAACACAAACACAATCCAGTTGTCCATCTACTATGGTATCGAAAATGGCAATGGACGGACCTACTCCATGAATCGATGCACATCCGACATAGTCGTCTAGATAAATGCCACGTCCCAACTCGCTAGACGACTCGATCACTGGATCCTCAAAGACAGATACCAATGAAGTTCTCAAAGAAGACTTTGGTGTCAAACTAGGGTTGTCTGCAGCCTTGGACATAAGGAAGTTCAAGTCAACCATATCTGTGAAATGTTTGTTGTTGTTCTTAGAGCTTATAAAAGATGTGTAGCTTCTTGTTGCCATGTCCCATAGGTTTTCTCCTCGTTTCACTTCTTGGATCGTGCTAATGGCAGAATGATAAAATCCTGGAAAAACAAATTAACTAATGGGAATTATTGTAAAACAAATTAATATCACTTGTATACATATATAGAGGGAGGTTTAGGGGAAACCTCAAAAAATTATAATTAAAGAATACATTGGTAACCATTTTTGTCTGAACAGTATGCACATGTGCTAAGCAATTGAAATGGTTTTTTGGTTTTTATACACGTGTGCATGTTATGCAGTATACCGAACAAATTGTTTATAAATTACTTGTATGCACATGTGAATACCACACACATGAACGGTTACCAAGGTGTTCATCGATTTTTCATTATTTTTTGCAGTTTTTTCATGAACCTGACCCTATACATATATATATATATATATATATATATATATATATATACCTATAAATAAAAGTCCATTTAAATTGGGAATTTTATTAAGATTAAATTGAATGAATTAATGATGGGAAAAAGTGTATTTTTCGGTTTTTGGTCATTGAGAAATATTAGCATTTTAAGTTTTAACCGGGTCAAAAATCCATATTTGAGACAAGAATAAGACGTATGAATTTGGAACAGGTGATTTATATTCCACAAGTACAGGCGGCAAGGATTGAACCCATTCTCATCCCTCTAGGACTTAACCAACTCGCCACCACCCTTTTGGTCAACATTTTATATTTGTTGGTATATTTTACCGGGAGAACTTACCAAAGTTATGGCGAGATAGAGGTGGTTGGAGATGCGAGCGGCAATCGTTTAAAAAGACTACTCCATACTTTTTGCGGTTGTTTTTGTTAGCTCGACGTTTGGAGTTATAAACGGCAAGCAGTGTCGCAGCGACCATTACTCCACATAACTTTATTCCTCTTGACTTGCAACCCTATATGAAATAGACGAATGATGAGTCATAAAGATGGACACCAATATATCATACAATAGGTTATGGAGTAAATCCTTGTGTGTTCACATTTCCTAAAACCGTGCATATCCGAACCAGTATACGCGGATACACCTACTATCTAATTTATTAATTCATGGGATCCTGAAGTTAACAGTTCAAGAAAACCCGTAAGGAGACTTCAAGGGCCGGTAACCTATATAGAGAACAAAGTCGATATCTTAGCAGTTGAACTATCTCTCAACGGTCGGTAATCTTGTGTGTTCACTTGTTTTCAAAATGATGATTGGTTTGTTATTGTTGATCTAGATGTCTTGAATTAATTTGAATGATGCCAAGAAATTTATTGAATATATTTTAATACTACTGTACCGTCAATGCTACAATAAACAATCATTTGGAAATAAAATGTAAGACGTTTGGTTTGAAATGTTTTTAAAAGGTTCGGATTTTTTCAAAGGATTTATACATAATTTATATTATCTTTTTATTAATTAATTATTACAAAATAAATGTTTTTAGTATATTTTAAACATTATTAGAGACAAATTCTATAAAATTTAATGAAATACCAACTACCCTATGGGATTTATAAAGGGAAAAGTCTAAAAAACCCAACAAACTTTTTAATTTTGAATGATTAAGTTCAACTATTTTTTTGAATAATAAACCTTTAAACTTTCTAAAACCGGTTAAATACATTCGTGTAACCTATAATAACAGGTTAATGTGATAACAATTTGGGAAAGTCTAAAAAACCCAACAAACTATTTGATTTTGAATAATTAAGTCCCTAATTTTTTTAACGAATAAATCCCTAAAAAAATCTAAATCTTTTTACCAAGTAAATTCTTGAACTTTTTTTAACAAATAAATCCCAAATTCTTTGAAGAAACAAAAGCATGAACTTAATTTTACAAATAAATTCAAATTTTTTTTTGAACAAAAAATAAATACAATTTCTATTATCGAAAACAAAGTACAATGAGCCAATTAAACGGAAAAAATTATACCATTTTCATTATTAATTCTGAAACAAATAAAAGTCATTCCTAAAGTATAAATAGATACATATAAAATATTTATAAATAAAAAAATCAAGTTAATGAATTTAATTTTCTTTAAGTAAAACTATTATATGATTTCTAATTAGTAGCGGAAAGGTATAATTTATCTATGTTTAATTGGTTTATTGTATCTATGTGAGAGAAATTATATATGTTTTTTTGTTTATGATTTTGTTCAAAATTAAGTTCATGATTTTAATTTTTCAAAAAAGTTTAGGATTTATTTGTTCAAAAAAGTTCAAGAATTAATTTGATAAAAAGATTTAGGAAAAAAAATGAGATTTATTCATTAAAAAACCAATCACTTAATCATTCAAAATCATATAGTTTGTTAGGTATTTTAATATTTTTTCCAAATTTTTATCATATTAACCTGTTTTTACAGGTTACAATGATGTATTTAACTGGTTTTAGAAAGTTTAAGGGTTTTATCATTCAAAAAAATAGTTTAAGAACTTAATCATTCAAAATCAGATAGTTCATTGGGTTCTTTTAGACTTTCCCCATTTATAAATTACAAAGTTTGTATGATTCTACTGAAATCTCGAAATTTCAATTATAAACTTTCATTTAAACCAAACGTACTATTAAAATGAAATCTAATTCAAATCCCGCAAACCAAAGACCCTTAGATATGTTCACTTATTTATGTTTTTCAAATTTTGAGAAATTATAACGAATCTGTTGTTCTTGGATGGAAAATTGAACTTACAGCCAATAGCATACATGTTTCTTGTATGTTCATCTTAAATCTCACGACTTCAGAACGTAACGGGCCTTTCACATCCTTAAACTTCAAATTCGTGAGCCGAAATGAGTTAACCGAGTACGCCACCATGTCCTTCCCGTGTGCCCACATCGTCTTTTTCGCCTTCCCAAGCGGAATAAATTCCTCTATAGCCACATTACCCTCCTCTCCATACATTCCCCCCTCCCTCTCCCCCATCACTTCACTCAACTCCTTAATCAACGAAACGGCCGTCGTCCTATCACAAACCGCCGTATGAAACCGCATCACCAGCAACCACTTCTCCTCCGGCAACGTGTACAAGTTAGCAAACCATAAGTACAACCCTCCCATGCACAATGACTGGCTAATGGACCACTCGTTGACGTTAAGCTCATGCTCAAGGATCAAATGTAACGGTGATAGGGACCCATTGGAGCCACGGCTCGTGAGGGTTCGGAGGAGTTCTGAAGTTGTGGAGAGGCTCATGATGTTGAGTCGGAGGTGAGGGATCGGAGGGTTAATGATGAAACAGGCCGAACCGCCGCCGGTGGTGGTGTTTTTGTAAAGCATGGAGCTAAGGATAGGATGGTCATTTTGGATTTTTTGAAGGGCTTTTTTGAGAAGTGGGATATTTGGGTGTTTATAGACTTGAAGTGCCAATGCGGTTATCCCTGTGCCACCGGCCACCGCTTTGCACCAATTAAGCTCGGTGCCTCCAAGCAATCTTGAATTGCTCCAAGATTTTCTTGAATTTCCGTCCATTTTTCTCTTTTTCTTTTTGTTAATTTCTAATAGTTATGGAGCAGAAAGTAGTACTTCTTTAATGAATTTCTACATTTGAAAACGATTGTGATTGTATGATCGCTCTTTACATGTTGTGACCCAACTGTTCTTTTATCATATCGAATTCATGATTCTATTTTCTCCAGTGTTTTCAGCCGAACGATCACTTATTAAAATAATATGCGGCTAACTAACCATACTAGAATACAATTTTTTTTTTACCTTTTTAGTAGCGTAAAACACAAGAATGTGAACAATGTTGATTTAGTACCGTTTTCAGTCTACCGGTAACCCGGATACTGTAGGATATTGGAAATTCAAGAATGCATCATTATATTGTATTGTACAACACAACAAACACATTCATTGTTTCATACCATGAAATAAAACTATTATTATTGACAATGAGTTTCATAATTTTGTTGATTTTAAGCCAAACCAACCAGTTTTTCGCTGACTTCCCATAACTTCCGAGCTTTCTCTGCATCACTGGCTTCTTGGGAAAGCTGGTTTTCAAAGGAAGCAGAGTTCTTGTTCCAACTCCAATACACACCCGATTTCGTTAGGCTTGAATCACTTACAACCTGAAAAGATTCACCTAAATTGTCAGCATTTATCAATCTATATATATATATATAGAGGAAAGTTCAAATGCAAACTCAAATTTGGTTGTGAACGTGAGGACAAATGAGAGCGCGACAGGTGTCTGAATATAGATTATTCACAGTGAAAATACAAAGAAATATTCAGACAGAATAAGCATATTCAGACTGAATAAATACTATATTCAGTCTGAATATTTCTTTGAATGGGACACGTGTCACACATTCACACTCTCATTTGTCCTCACGTTCACAACCAAATTTGAGTTCTCATTTGAACCCGCCCCAATATATATATATAAATATAATATATATATATATATATATCCTTTGTTAGTTAATTAAGAATTGTAAGTTATTATACTGACCTGGGCTAGTCGTTTTCCGGCTTCCTCTTCTGAAACGTAGCCTTTCGTGATGTACTTTTGGAAAGGAGGGAATAGAATTCGAAACAAAGGGATGTGTTCCCTGAATAAACCAGTTGTAGCAATACAACCAGGGTACAAGGACGAAAAGGTAACTCCAGTTTCTTCATGATATCGTCTGTGAAACTCTTGCATTGTTAACATATTGCATACTTTGCTATCTTTGTAGGCCTTAGCACCATCAAATTCTCCCCCATCAATCATAGCAGAACTGTTTAGCCCATTTAACCCCCCGGCTAACCCTCTCAGATCCCCCAGGTTAGCCTTTGGTGGCACGTTCCCAGCCAAAGTATTGGTGTTCCCTAAAATCAACCGAATTGGTTCAAGTTGGTTCAGTTCATGGTTCAAAGATTTGAACTTTAGTTAAAGAAAATAGTACCTGTTATGGAGCCAACAATGATGAGTCGTTTTTGCAGGTAATCTGATTTCTTGAGGTCTTCTAGCAACAATCTTGAGAGGAGAAAGTGGCCAAGATGGTTAGTTCCAACACTAAGTTCAAACCCATCGGCAGTGTAAGTGGGTTCTTTAGCCGTTGGCAAGTAGATGGCTGCATTGCACACAAGTGCATCAAGGGGTCGACCAGAACGCCTAAATGTGTCCACAAATTGGCGAACGCTTTCAAGCGAAGAAAGATCAAGGTGCATAACGGTGTAGTTTTCCTTAGAAATGCCGACTGATTTAGCGGCTATTTCTGCTTTCAAGAAGTTCCTACAAGCCATGATCACGTGCCATTTTTCAGTATCGGCTAAAGCCTTTGCTGTGGCTAGACCGAGACCAGATGAGGCTCCCGTAATTATCACGTTACCCTTCCTGAGTGTTTTCTTGCCTTCTTGTGTGGCTTCGTTGATGGATGGAGCCACGGCTGCTGTTTGTGCACGAATGGGTGCGAACGATGACTTCCTTCTAAGCTCCTGTGATCAAGAATTCACCATACCATCAGAAACAAACCACCACTTATCTTTAAGTAAGTGAAATAAAACTATAGATTTCAACTTAGGGTTTTAGTAAGTTTTCTTTAAAGGTATAATTGGGAGCTTCAAACATTAGGGTTCTTCTAATGCATCAGATAAATAAAATCTGACTCATTTGGTGTAAATTGGCATGCAATTACCACCTCTTCGATACTTGTAAAATTAGGGAAAATGGAGTGAGTGTTGAAATTCAATCAATTACACAAGATGGAGGATTGATTCAAAGAATTTGGAATTACCTTCTTTTTATTAAAAAGGGAAAGGGCTTTTTCAGCTGGTGCGCAGTAGCGCATATTGAAGCGCATAGGCTTAAGTTGAACCATAAAAATTTAAGATGGAAATCCAAGGAAAATAGGTCTGGCGAAGTGAAAGGCTAGGCATCAAACAATTTACATAAATCTCTATGAATTCAAGCTGAAATCAAACATAAACACAGTTACCTTTGTTCCGATCAAAAGAGAACTGAAATCCGATTTGACATTTTTGGAGAGAAAAGCTCCATTGAATGAACCCTCCTTGAGAGAAGAATTCAACTTCCCCTGCTTTCACATTACGAAATGAGCCATAGATGAGACCAGAATAAGAAAAAAGGAGCAATAAATTTGCAGTTTTACCTCCTTGTGAACGGAAATTGCAGATGGAAGAAGAGAAGCTGCTCGAAGAGCCATGGATTGCTGTTACTAAAAGCGCAGTGATGAACAAGCTGTCGTTGTGGTCGATGTCTGTTGGTTGGGGACGATAAGGTTTTAGTAATGGGGTTTATTGGGAGTGCCACGTTAGCATTTAAGTGGCCAATCAAATTTTGTACTTTGGATTTCTTGTTGATAACTTTCACCTTCCAAACTATTTATATAGGGTTTTTTTTTTTTTTTCAGGTTGGTGGACATTATATAGACTAGGGTATATATAGTAACACTCATATACAAACATTTAAATCACCATAGTATATACATAAACAAATCGGACCTGAGTAATTTGTTTTAAGTATATAATATTTATATACGGCAAATGAAACAAATAAATTTAAATACTCTTCTCATCTTTGATGAGATTTGAACCCTCAAGTTAAAACTCAAATGACGCAGAGGCAAAAGCCCTTAAGTCCGAATAAATTACTTGTCGTGGTCAAAGCAAAAGGAAAAATCAAGTGAAAGAGAATCTATTTCTGATTAATGCATCTCGTGCTCTCAATTCATACATTTGGCATGGAAATGAATCATATGCCTCACATTTTTTTTGTTGAACGGTCACGACTGTGCATCACTACCACCATTACACTGTCGACCACCTTCACCATTGTCGACTACCACTACCACTATCGGTCGCCACCTCCACTTCCTCCACACCTACCACCTCCAACTCCATATCCACCATCTCCCACCATCTCCCAATCCTTCACAACCATCGGCCACCGCCTCCTATTGTCGTCCCCACCAGCACCAATGACCATGTCCACCACCATCGGCTGTCCATTATCACCTTTATCTCTAGCACATTGGCCATCACCTCCATTTCCACCACTATCGACCGCAACCACCACCATCCACGTTATCCACAACCATCCTCAGTTACCGGCCACCACCACTACCACCGCCTCCTCTTCCACTGTTATCGATAACATCGGTAACCACTGTATATAAAATCATTAACCAATATTTAGGTGCAACTTATCCAGCTTATGCTAAACACCATGTAAACAATTTGTCATGTCCAATCCATTGTTGTTCTCTTGTTCTGTCCAGTCTTGACATGTCCAATTTTTTACATACCAACTGCTACCAAATAGAGACTCCATTAGATTATTCCATATGTCAAGGCAAATTAGTTTGTTTAATGTACTTATTCAAAATTTATTCTGTTGGTATTGGGGATTTTATTTTGTCTTTTTCTTAAACACTTTACATACTTCTACATAAGCTTTGGCGCTTTGCATACTTGAACCATAAAATAAATATATACAAATACAATGACGAAAAGTAGTAACTATAATTTTTGGACTTACTATCCATAAAGCCTGGGGATGGAAACGGGACGGATATTAGGCGGGTAATGCATCTTCCGTCCCCGACCTCGTTTAATACCCTCGTCTCCGACTCTGCCCCGACTAATCCCCGACTGGTTAAAGAAACCCGTTGGATACCCGTTTAGTAAAAAACGACGTACTTTAAAATTAAAATTATAAAAAAAAATCAAAACTACATTAATCAACAACATTGAAAAACAAATATATTTGCTATTTAATAATAAATAAATACATATATATACATGTTTATTTATTTATACACAACACTATGTACATATATTAAATAAAATTAAAAAATTAATCGGGTATATTAAAATTTTACAACAGGAATTAGGAATCTTTTATGCATTCATATAGTAATCTTTTATATTACATCTTTAAAAAAACCGAAATCTCGACACAACGATGAATTTTGCAAACCTTAAATCAGAAACCTTTTAATCAACTTACAAAACTCAATAATCTTTTCATACCATACGTTGGTTACAAAAACTAAAATATCAAACACTCAACGAGCAACAAACTTACAATTCTTACATATAAAGAAGTTATATATATTCAATACTAATCCCGAGTTTCAGACGAAAACGTTATATCCTTAAAAACCTGCATCCTAACTTTCGTTGCTGAAGAACGCCACGGGTTTTCATCTTGGTCAAAAGCCAACGATCGTTTCACTTTGCGATTACCAACCCTTGGTTGGGTTCGATATCCATCATTTATATCTAAAGATTCCATCATATTGCAGCAATCCACATTTTCATCAACATACTCTTCTTCTTCTTCTTCCTCCATCATATCACCCCATTTTTTCCTACATTTTCTTGCTTCCATCATCAAGGGTATTACTGACATTTCACTGGGCGCAGCTGGTAGTTTCACCTCAAGATCATTCTTTTCTAATTTCCGAAAACACCCTCCATTCGAATCTTCTTTGTTGCCTATTCGAGGTTGTGTAAATGGTGTTCTAGGCATGTTCCTAGTCGGAAATGGAGAAAGGTCGATTTTCTTGTATTCTAATTCTGCATCTATAGCTTTGTTTCTATTAAGAAATGAAGAAAATTTTGGGTTATTTTCAGCATGAGACTTGAAGGATTCAAGTTCATGCATCACCTCAATCGCACGCTCGTAAGATTTGGCATAAGATTCATGCATTTCTCTAATTCTGTTTCCATTTTCAACACTAGTTAGCAGAAATTTAGCTTCTGTCATCTGGTTCATATACATCAAACAAATGGCCAGATTACAGTGCTTGTTCTTATCTGGCTCCACAGAAAGCGCTTTTCTGCAAAACATTAAGATCCAAATCTAATATTAGAAGACAACCCTGATGCACCAACCCCTAAATGTGCTAAAAATTGTATAAAAAAATGGAATTTATAGCTTTAATATAGTTAAAAGATACCTATATATCTCTTCTGCTAGTTTATAATTGTCTTGCTGCAAATAAGCCAGGCCAAGTTTCCCAATAACCTGGTAAAAAAACAAGACTCATAAAAAAATAACAAACCGTTAGGAATTCACATATTGAGCCATTATATTTAGTTTTTCGTTGCAAAATAACAACTTTTTTACTGCAAATGGCAAGAATGAGCAATTCTAGATAAATTGTGGGATGTGAAAATGTTCATTTTTTTCCAATTTTGCAAGAATGATAAGGGATTTTTAATTTTTTTTGTGATACTTGATGAGAATAGAAACTAGAAAATAGTTGTAAACCTTGAATACTCTTGTCCCATTGTGATTTGGATTTTCTTGCCTTGAGATCTTGCAAGCCTAGTTCTGTTCATCTTTTGCATTGTAGCATGCTCGATATCCTTCAGTTTTGATTCGAGCAATTTTATTTGCTCATCTAACCGTCCAGATCTCTGGTAAGATGAACATAATCTTAATTCAAACATAAGTCTTATGGGTTACTGAAAAGATGTTATTTTTTTAATGTACCTTGTATAATTCAAGCATAATGTTGTCAAGAGATTCTTGTGCTTCAAATGGGCATAGATGACGAAAAGATTTGATAGCCTCGATTGCCTCATCTGATCGATTCAGTTGTTTCATTGCTGCTGCCATGTCTTTCAAAGCACTATCTACTCGATCACCTGAATTTATGGCAGCCCAAAATAATGATACAGCTTTCCCTGGATTCTTGTCTACCAACTGTTAAGAAAAAAATAACTTGAAAAGATCACTACCCAATTAAGCCTCAAGAAACCAAAATCTAAGTTCAAATGAACTAAATTTCAGCTTCAAATTCATCATTTGTTCTTTTAACTTGACTTTAAAATTTTGATTACTACATTCGAGTTTGTAAAATTGGTTTCTTGATTGATCGTTTGGAAAATCAAACCACATTCCTGTACTAATAAAGTGTAACATCAATTTGAAAGTTAAAAATTTAGGGATTTTAGAAATTTATAAATGAAAGAATCTATAATCTGACCTGAACATGTTTGGCTCTGATGTAGGGAGAATTATGAAAGAGATTAACATCATTGTTGGAGTGTGACGACGGATTCCATTTATTTTCAGACGCCGGCAGCGGCGGATGCCGGATTGCAGACGGCGGAGAAGAATAGATATTGGAAGAACAAGTGCGGTGCCGATGAGTGGTGGAAAACGGAAACCCTTTTGGCGTAAAATTGTTATGATCTTTGTTGTTCCACATTGACATTGTTAATCATCGAAATTGAAAAACCCTTTTTTTCTTTATTGTTCTTGAAGAATCAAGAAGATGATTTGAAAGAAGTTGATGAGTAAGTAATGCGTTATGTTATGTGGTTGAATTAGCAACGGTAATATTTCTTACCTTTTTAATCATTCATGTTCATGCCCTTAATTATGGTAAACGTCCAATTGACTTGAAATTAAAATTATATATGTCCGAATTTGAATGTTTCGATTTCATTGGAAAATTTTATTTCAAAAATTATAATAAAATAATAATAAATTACCAAAATACCGTTTTAGTATACTGAACAGTTGATCTTATTCTCGCTCCTCAACTTGACGGTTGTAGTATTTGTGGCGGACAAACACAAACAACAAGCAAATGTTTTCATGCTTCTATTGTTTAGTGGATACTACACTGTGATAAATATTAATTGATCATCAAAGGTTGTTTGGCCTAGCGGGTATTATGTAACGTCCTAAGTCACCAGCGGATGGTATCCCTGGTTGGCGAGGGTTCGAACCGCGCGACTGACAATTTTGAGGTATCCAGCTCTTGGGCCTGTTCAGGGACGAGCTCATGGGCCAGTCCATAGGTTGGATCATGGGTGCAGGAGATTAGTCGTTGTCCGTTTGGATCCGGATACCCCTGGGATGTGTGAGTGTGTTAAAAAAATATTAATTGATCGCAATGGCAGCGACGACATAGATGATGGTGGTGTGGTGAAGACAGAGACAATGTTGGTGATGGTGTCAATGGCAGCAACGATCATGGTAGTGGTGCAGTGGCAAAGGTTGCGGAGGCGACAATGGAAACTTGTGTCCTCATTAATTTTTTTTTTGATGAAATGGAATTAAAATTCTTTAATATAACTCAAGGAATTTAAATTCTAAAATTAGAGTTCATACTAAAACTCATAGAATGAACCAAACATGTTAATAGAATTTGGTTTATAGAATTGATCATGCAATTATGTTCTATAATTTTCTTTTGGACTCTGTAATACAATATTTGTTCAATTCTTGACTGGGTTGGAACGAGTCCGATTATCCCTTAATGGGTCATTGGGTCTAAGAGGCTACAAGGAATTGCAAACGAAAGAAGAATCTGTGTGCACTATCCATGGAGTGGAGTGACTATTCTGAATCTCCTCTCGATAAATATACTTATTTTTTTAAAAGGGAAAGAATAATTCGATTCTTATATAACATTATAAGACAAAAACAGAACAAAATTACGGCATCATTCAAATTGTATATTTGAAATTGTATCTTTCGATTTTACCTTGCACTTGTTTTTTATCTCCGTAATATGTTCAGAATTCCATTTGCTTCAAGTCTTATATGACTAACTTTCCACTCTCGTTCACTTACCACAAAAAACAGTTAACAAATTGTTTACAATCAGTTTCTGAACCGGTACAAGCTAACTAACCTAAGCACCACATCCAACTTACCATCTTTATTTGTACAAAAATAATTAAGGTCAAACCTTGAAGGAGACATGTATGCAAGAGAATAGATAGTAGATGGTTGCTTTCAAAACTTATGCATTTAACTCTCACAAAGTTATTCATGCAAAACGACATCATTCCAATCCAATGTTTTTTTCTTTTCTTTAGAGTTGGTCCTTATCACGTTTACTGTCTTGTCCTAACCCCATTAAATCTAGTACCCTTGTCACAAAAATGTGACATCATTAAGTTTCCTTTTTGGTTGAAAATTGCCCATTTTTCCAATCATTTTTGTGGTCCATTTCTACTTCTTTACTTTACTTTCTACATTCACATATGAATATTATTTAATCCCACTCTTTAAAATAAAAACATTTAATGTTGGTCACTCTACAAAAGTGAATTTAAGCTCAGTAAAAGTGTGAAGTTGTGTAATTCACCCTCTTTCATGTGAACCCTTTTCCACTTCCCTTTGCCTGTGACTTGCTTCAATACCACCTTTCTATAAATACATCCTTTCACCCACCCCTCTTTTTTCTACCATTTTCTGTTTAATTTAAAACCATCGATCTAAATCCACACACCAGAAATGAAGGGTTCGTTGTTTTTCTCCGTGCTTCTGCTTCTTCCGCTTCTCGTTTCCGCTAGGCATTATTCACGTACGTTGCAAATTACTTTATCGTGCATTACTTAATGTCGGGTTCTTTTAGATGTTTCATAACTGTTTCAGAACTGAAATCAGACTTCAGATTTCAGCACCTCTTAAAAAAACAAACGCTAACTTAGTTGTATTGTACAATGTTTTTTGATCTTTTTTTATGTTATGTGAAAATAGGTCATGGGCATCATCGTCATCCGAGTGAAGTGACGACGAATGGTCATGGGGTGGCTGCACCCGGGAAGCATAAAGTGGATACGGTTGCAGTGGCTGGGTCAAGGTTACCGGACTGTTCTCATGCATGTGGTTCGTGTTCACCGTGCAGACTGGTTATGGTTAGCTTCGTATGTGCGTCGATTGCAGAGGCTGAAACGTGTCCTATGGCTTATAAATGCATGTGTAAAAACAAATCATACCCTGTTCCTTAGTTAGAAATCCCACAATCTCTTTTTCCAATCTAAACGTTAAATACTCGCAAGATTTTGATTTTGATATTGATCTCGTTTTTTCTTACAATTTTCATCATGATAATCAGATTTTCCTTTGTGTTATGTGTATATCTTTCTCGTTTTAGTAGAAAAAAATTCCAAAATATACATCTTAAAACATATAAAATTCGTTAAAAAATAGGTGGAACCAGATGGGAAAAAACTATGATCTAAAATGTAAAAAGTATTAAATCTATGAAGAAATGAGCATCAAGGTTTAATTACAAAACTGGAACCAAAAACTGAATCTAACCTGGTGGTAGTTTGGCTAAGAGGTTCATGGTCAGCCATGGGAGTTGAAAGGAGATGAAATCTAACTGTACAACCATTCAAGTCAAATAAACTTAACTATCCAAAAGGTTAAAGGCGGGCAGATCTCGTATTCTGTGGATGTCTTCCAGTGCAAGTTCTCTCTCTAATTGCGATCGTGTAAGCTGTAAAACTTCCTGTTTTTTTAAATAATTAACCATTAGAGACAAAGGAACAGTACAACAGATGACAATATATATACACATATATGTATATATATATATATAGAGAGAGAGAGAGATTACGTTGAATTCCATGTAGGATGCATGCATAGCGAGCCACTGAGCATCCATCAATGCAAAAGCTATACAATATAGAATATCGAAGGCTTCTTCATCCTCTGCAATCAAACACAAGAAAATGAATCTCATTTAAATGTTTACCAAATGAATGCAAAAGGGTTCAAAACTATGCAATACTTACCTCCCAATATTTTTACAAAATTAACACAGTGATGACATCTAGGCTTAACTGCAAAACAGAATCTTCATCAAACAAGAGAAAAATCATCTTGAATATATATATATATATATGTGTGTGTGTGTGTGTGTGTTCATTGTGTAAGTAAGATGGATTCAGGTTGCAAATTAACCTGAATATAACTCCAACATCTGAGTCAACATAAATGATACATTAATGCCAGCGACAGCAAAAGGGTACTCCCATTGTGCCCTTATTCCACGTTGTTTCAATAGTAACCTACGAAAAGCAGACTTCATTCGAAAATATATCAATTAGTAGTAAAATCACTTGGTTTTTCAAATTACTATTTCATGAATAAATACCCAAAATTTGCAACCAAAAAAGATAAACAAAGTTGAATAACATTCAAGATAGAAGAATAATATGTAAATAAATCCAACTGACGTTTGTTCTAGCAGTAAAGGAACCATACTGGAAATGTTTTTGCAAAGAACAGCAAATTCTCAAGTGAAAGAAAACCACAACCCCTACAAAAAAAAACAAAAATTAATCAGAATAAAGTAAAATAAAAATATTGTCGAATAATGAGATCAAGAAAGTGTAGCTGTACCTAAAGTCAGTCGATGGATTAGCTCCTTGCCACCCCATTTCCTTCCATTGATCGGAGATCAATCCTTGAAGTGTAACATTTGGATACGCTAAATTCCACAATTCTACAAGGGCTTTCTGTCAATAAAATCAAAGAATCGAAACAAACAAGAAATAATGCCAAAATCAGGATAAAAAAAGGTGCCTCCAACAAAAAGAATGTAAAAAAGAGAACACCAGCATGCCAATAATAAACCAGTAAAATAAACTTTTATATGATTTTATCAATTAGGATAAAAGAAAATGAATGGGATAAAAGAAATATACTCGATGCTCAATGCAAGTCTCATCATAAGGCACATTTGTACGATCTTGAAGCCTCTGGTATCTTGCTTCCTGTACAGAATTAAGTACAGGTAGATTACAATTAAAAATCAACACATCAGAACCAAACTCTAATTCGGACTTAGATATTATATTATATAGAGGAAAGTTCAAATGTGAACTCATTTTTGGTTGTGAACGTGAGGACGAATCTCAGCGACTTATCCGGTCAATAAAGGCGGCTTTGACCTGGTTCCCCTCCTTTAATAATCTCCACCCTCCCATGAATCGCGTCAATCCTCCGTGATCGCGTCCACCATAACCGAAGATGTGTGGCTGAGATTCGTCCTCACGTTCACAGCCAAAATTGAGTTCACATTTGAACCTAACCCTATATATATATATACCTGAACAGGAGTCCACTTAAAATCAATGTAGTTGTTACTTCCAGAAGGCTTGACGCCTGTGCGGCAAAAGATTCCTCCAATCCATGTTCTTGGACCAACCATAGCAGTAGCTAAATCCAACAAATACCCAAATATTAGGAAAAAAAAATATGTTTAATTACTTATTTTCGGACTGAGGGTAACAAACTAGAACCAATGCTATTTACAACAAAGAAGTAATTAACACATCATAATTACTCAAAGTAGTAATATGGGAGAACAAGCATATATATATATATATATATACATAGACCTAGAGATAACAAAGAAATGGAAGGTGTAAAAAACAACATGAATTCACTCACTAATACATTGAGCTAATATTGGTTTTCTGGTAAGAGACTTATGTAACCATTCCAAAACGTTCCCCTTCTTGTGTCTCCAAGGATAATCATCTTCATCAACCTGATTCGTGAAATGCAAAACGCAAAATGCACCAATGGATTAGTCAATGGCAACACAAGGAGTGGCTTTAGAGATAAAAAAACACTAAGAAATGGTCATATTATTGGCTTTTTTCTTTAATGACATAAAAATGACAACTTGAAAAGTGAATTAAAAAGTTTTAGGAAGACCTCCACTAACACATTACAACAGTGAAAATTAATCATCTAGCTTCTGTATATATATATATATATAATGTGATCATCAAATTAAATCATAAGTCATAACAACTAAATTTTAACAAAAAGTGTATAGAGAAAACATATAACGTTGGTTTGAAGTAAGAGATGTTTAGAACTGTAAAACAAAGAGGGCATACTCTGTGAAGGGAAGAACAAGAAGGTATGCATTTCCTATGCCTTAATCTCATCAGTGAAAAAAACAACCAAAAAGAGAAATGGGGTTCGATAACTTTCTTCAACCCTTTCTAAATAAAAAGGCAACAATTGTAAAAAATGCAATTTGGGTTCTGAAAAGCTAAAGAAAATGATGATAAAAGCCCATGCTTTACCCTCAAAATTCAACCTAGCATCATACAAAAGCAATTTGTCTTTCCTCTAGGACTAGGAGAATATAAAGAAACTGAATTAGTGAAAGAAGAAAAGGATATATATATATATATATATATATTTAATTAACTAGAAAACAGAGGATTAAATAGCGCAATCAAAGGGGTGTTATGATTCTTTTCCAAAAAGGAAATGATGCTTAATGTATAGTAAAGTTTATCAAAAGACAAGAAAACATGTATAATAATGACCTTCCAAACAACAGCATAAAATACATTCTTGATTGAATGCTTCAAAGGGAAGGGGAAGGGGAAGGGGAAAGGCATATGTGTATTGGGGCAAAAGACAAAAATTAAAATTGATTTGATGGAAGAAAACCAAAATTGAAAAAAGAAAGAATACCTATCAAGTAATCGATTAACCTAAAAAGGCATGAAAATGCATTCTTGATTGAATGCCTCTTAAAGGGAAACCAGAAAGGCATGTGGGTATTGGGCATAAGACAAAAAGAAACAATATGCATATGGTAAATTAAGGAAAGAACACATAAAAAGATTTACTGGTTGGTTGATTGATTGATTGATTGATTGATTGATTGAAGAAAGGTATGTATGTATGTATATATATATATACCTCTTAAAGAAGAAGAAATGGAGATCCGTTGAGGGTGATGATGAGAAGAAGATGAGGGTGGTGGGGCCCTCTAGGGGAGAATGGTGGAGCCAGGGTTTGGGGTGGAAGAAGAAGAAGAAGAATGGCATCTGAGCTTTTGGGGAAAACGGACCCAACCCCTGACGAGTAGAGGAGAAGAGGGCTTCTGGACATGGTGTTCCTAGCGTAAGTTACACTTTTGGTCCCTTTGGTTTGGTTGTATACTTATTTCAACTCTCGTCTTTCTTTTAAAATAGTTACAGTTTTAATCATTATGGTTGTCATTTTATTTCACTTTTAATCCTTCAGACTAACTTCTATTAAATGGGATGTTAACTCAAGGAGTATTTTGGTCTTTTTCTCAATTCTTAATTCTCTACTCAAAATACAATTAAATAATATTAATATATCGTAATTTATTATTATTAAACATAAAACGAATATACGCCAACCAAGACTTGGTCAATGCTTAACACACCCCCCCCCCTTCTCTTTTCCTTCTCACCTCCTTCTCTTGACTTCTTCCCGGATGACAACCACACCCACCCTCTCCAACTAAATAAATCCAACTACAAAATCGATACGGAGATTGCTTCGGTACCAAAAACATAATCGACAAAGAAGACCCCTCAAATGAAAGCAAAGAAAAGGCAAAACTTAGGAGGAGAACGTCGAGGGATGGTATTCGTCTTCTTAACCAAAACTTTCAAACTCCGGCTACCAAATCATGAGTCCCAGTCCCCCTCTTTTTTACCAGTAATGAAACCGTGAACCCCATCCCATCTTTTCTTCATCGATGATCAAACAGTGAACCCCTTTGCCCTCTTCTTCTCCGATGACCAACCTGTGAACCCTTGCAAATCGAAGCACCACCGAAGCCTCCCAACATCACCCCCCCCCCCCCCCTTCTTCTTCTTCTTCTTCTTCTTCTTCTTTCTGCGTGGAACTCCAAATCTATATCTCACATATACATCTACAAAAACAATGACCATTGATCCTAAGGCGTCAATTCTAGATTTCAAGTTCTTCATTGACGATCTTCTTCAACCAAGTTAGGTATTTTGATTGGGTTAGATTTGTTTCGGTCTGAGGTTTGGTTTCGGTTTGTTTCAATAGGGTTTGATTTATTTTTAGATTTCTTTTGATTTGTTTCAATCTGAGGTTCTTTACCGATTGGATTTATGTGAGTTGTCGAGGTGGGGTGGGGATGAAAGGGTTGAAGGAGGCACCGGTTGGAACATGAACATAGAAAGAACGAGGGCACGGAGGCCTGGTTAGTTTGGGTGAGGGTCCCACCATTCATTATGTATTAATAATGTGTGTACGTGTGTGTATGTATATATATATATATATATTATTTTTAAGTGAATAATAAAAGACGAAAATACCCATTGAGTTAACGGACCCATTTAACAGAAGTTAGTCCAAGGGACCAAAAGTGAAGCAAAATGACAACCACAGTGATCAAAATTGTAATTATTTTAAAGTAGGGACGAAAGTTAAAGTAAGTATACAACTACATGGATCAAAGGTGTAATTTGTGTTTCTATAATCCCGCCTAATCTTATACAACCCTCTTTCTTTTTCTTTTATTTTATTTTCTTTGTGCTTATTTTTACATTTTTATTTTTCTCCCAAAATATTTACGCTTTTGGGCCCCTATGGTTTCACTAAGATTTTGATTTTTTTCCCTATTTTTTAAAAAGATACAATTTTTATCATTATGGTTTGCAGTTTTTTTGGTTTTAGTCTTTAGGAAAAACTTTGTTTGTGAAATCCGTTAAACTGAATCACATGTCTCAGGTGAGGGTGAGGGTGATTGTCTTCAAGGCTATGGTGGTTGCTCGAACCACATCCTCTTGGGACCAGATCGAAAAAGTTGGGATTCTAAAGATGGGTTTTTTCAACCTTTTCTTAAGAAAAGTATCGCTGCATCAAATAAGGTTTTCTTTTTCTTTCTTTGATTTGATTGAAATTGTTTTTATTTGTTTGAATTTGATTTAGAGTTTTTAATTTATATGGGTTTTATGTGATAGAATTTTTAAATGAATTTATACAAATTTAGTTTTGT
This sequence comes from Silybum marianum, assembly GCA_036898165.1. Classification (NCBI taxonomy): domain Eukaryota; kingdom Viridiplantae; phylum Streptophyta; class Magnoliopsida; order Asterales; family Asteraceae; genus Silybum; species Silybum marianum. The sequence goes on along the minus strand of CM072537.1, from coordinate 9,982,956 downwards.
TCCTTGGGATGTTCTTGGTACTATGATTTCGTTTTGTACCCTTCATATTAAAAAAATGGAAATCAAAGGAAAGAAAATGAACATATAATTAAAAAGTTAAGAGAAAGGAGTAAAATGATAATAGATGAAAATAACCCTCATGTAAAAGGCATTTGATTGGCTTTAATGGGATCCTACACACCACATTTGTCTCACGAACTTAAACTAAAAGCAATTACTAACCATACTTATGAACACCGTAATTTTTTAGGACCAGTGAGATTTTCATGAAAATACAAAGACTACAACCATAACTTACATAGTTACCATTGATCCAAGTCAATTTCTAAGGCTTGATAAAAACTATGTTTGGTGTTACAAACATGACGTAAAGTCGTTGTTACATTAACAATAAAATATATCAAAAATGACATATTCATAAATTAATCGTTGTTCTTAAGTCTCTTATGGTTGTTTTTATAGTTCTATAACAAATTAAAATTTTGATAAAAAGAAGTTATTTTTGCATCATCTCTTTTTTTTGTTTAAAGTAAATAAAATTGTGATTGGTATTTGCTAGAAATGCATTTGATAAACAAAATTCAAAAAATTAAGAATCATGGTTAATAACATGATCTTAGTCAAAAGGTTTGTCTATGTTCTTTTGCAAATTGTGACCATCCAATGTAAAGAGGTTTCTGATGCTGGTTATTCAGTTACAAAAGTGATTATATAGGTTTTCGTTTTTACGTCTCTTTAAAATTGCAGTCACGGTAAAATTTTGGTTTATTTAATTATCAGGGACTCCCAAGCACATGAATTTTCAAAAAAAACATCAAAAAAAAGTTACAATTTATAATTATCATTTACAAAATCTTATGAATTACTTTTTTTTAAATGTAAACATTTCAAGAAATTGTTGAGCTAACTTGGACGAATCAAAAAGATTAACAGAAAATTTGACTAACCATTGTAAATTAGTTTAGCGTTTATAATTTAGGAAAATCGAGCTTCATGGCCACTGACATTTTAATAACGAAAAATGGAAATGAGATGTCATTTTAACAAATACACACGTAATTACGTTTAACGTGTTGCATAAATAGTCAATGCATGGATCACAAACGGGATACTTCTTAGGAGCTACTATTCTGAGGTAAATATGTGGTACTTTATACATGAAAATCGTCAAGTCATTTGGCTTACAAAAAAAGTTGTGTATATCTCACATATTATGATAGACAATATATGCCTTAGTATGCGGAGTAATAGTATTAGTAAACACATATTATATTGTAAAGGAAAAGGTCGATAAATATTTCAAGATGCACCAATTTTTTTTTTGAACGACATATAACACACACACACGCTCCAGCGGTATCGGGTCTCCATTACGGGCCAACCCACTAATCCGCTGCGACCCGGTCCAACCTATGGCTGAACCCGACCGGCAGGGAAGTGGATCCCATAGACTGGATCCTCCCGTACCGGCCCCGAACCTGGCCCCTAAGGCCCAGGACCAAAGTCTGGATATCTCAGAAATGTCAACCGCAGGAATCGAACCCTGGTAGTGTGGCTTTCACCTCACACCCCCCAGGGATGTTACCTATCCAACTGAGCTAACACCCTTGGATCAAGATGCACCAAATTGTTTAACTTTGGTTAATGACTATAAGCGAAATTGGGTCTTTCACTATAAGATATGATGTGAAATTATGAAAAACTCTTATTTAGAAGTTTAATCTCTAGTAAGTAGCGTTTTTAATAGCTTACCCATCAGATTATTTTGTGATGATATCGTGGATTATGATGTTCTTAATTCATTGAGTTCTTTTTCATTCTTATCTCATATGATTGCCTTTTATTTGTAGAAAGACAATTGAAAAAGGATGTCATGAAGAGAATCGAGTTATTAATGGTTCATATATGTCCACGATAACTTTATTCCAATTTGGGTATAGAAACTTTTTATGAAGAAACGTATACGTTTAGAGAAGTGAAATCATTATTTGTTGAACTTCTTGGTTAATCTGCATGTTCCATGTGCTGGAAGTACTGGCTTGATGCCGACAATGCAAAAAAAAACTTACATTTGACGAAATTCCTAATTTTTTAAATTGGTTCTAAAAGACAGCTATTGTTTATGGTTAAACGTTGTGCTTATAAACGAAATCAAAATAATTGCACTTAACGTTTGATCATGACATGATACAAAGCATATCAAGTAAAGTTTATGATATGCTTTCTTTTGTTGTGAAAAAAGCTCTTCTCATTTTACAATATTGATTCTTTATGTCATATGCTTTATAATACGATAAATATATCTAAATTATCTAATACATTGTTTATAGAACTAAAAAGTTTTGAACTCCATAAAAAATGTTACAATAAATTAATATGACGTTTTTAATAAGCTTTTCAAGACATTTTTAAAACAGAACGTTCTTAAACCTTTTACATAAGACATAAATAAAAAGTGACCATTGAAAGGGCTAAGCTTGGGCCATACAAATGGAATGGGCTAATAACTATAATCTTTGAAGTTGCCCATCATTTCTTTTCTTTTTTTGTAACAAAAAATAATTTTGAATTCTTTATTATAACTTATAAATAAAATTAAAATTTGTAACTTATTTATTAATGTACTTTTGATATACCTATTAACCAATACGAACCAAAAAAGTCAATTTGAAATATTATTGACATTTAAACAAGTCTATGTGGAATTTTAAATTAGTTACTTTATGAATTACGATAATTAACTTTTTAATTCAACTTGTGATTTAAATTGATAATTATGTGTTTGGATTTCTTTTAAAGAAAAAAAGTACGATGGGCCAAATTTTGAGTCCCCATTTGGTGATTGATATCTCATTCATCATGTGCTTTGTCCATGAATTTGAAGTTTTTACATCCTTTGTGTCTCCACAACAACCAAATTGAAATCGCAAGACTTTTGGAAAATGGCAATTGTATTAACAATTTCATTGTAGAATTTAAAAAAATTGGTAAAACTGTTTTTAAATTTTATATTTGTTTGATGATAATTGTTAATGCTTAAAAATGACTTAACGATAGTCGGACGATTCGGACCTTAATCAACTAAAGAAAGGAAAATCACTTCCAAAAACCAATAACGGAAAATAAACAACACAAAGAATTGTTGACGCGGAAAACCCTCTTCGGAGAGAAAAAACTGCAGACGACCGTAAAGAGGATCGTCGGTGCACTATGGACGTCAAACAGGGACGCCGGCCTTTAGAACAAGTAAATAAAGTTACAAAGCAAAAGTGTGTGAATATGCATTCATGAGTCTAAGACTGGTGTCGTGACTCGTGCTACAGTTGTCGAGACTGTCGATGACGTTGTCGTGAGCTTGTATGAATGTTCTCAGAATGCTTTCTCCGGTATTCTTTAGCTAATCGGTCGTACTATCATGCTTGTTTAATCTTCCTTTTATACTTGATCTTGAGATTCCATCTTTAATTGCTTTCTAACGGCTATAACGGTCGTGTTTTGATGATTAGTCTTCATGGCTGCCATAATATCGTTGACCTGTAACTGAAAATAACATAAATATATACGTAACGGACATAACGGTCGTCTGTGTTGCCGTTAGGTGAGTTTTACTAATGTTCCGTTAGTTAAGTTATGTTAACTTCTGACGAGACTAACGATAGTAACAGAAGAATCCTTAACGGAGTTAACGAAGTTAACGGTATAAATTTTGGGTATAACAATAATCATTATAATTATGGATGATACAGAATTACATATCATGATCTTTGTTTTATTATTATTATTATATTAGTATCTAATATTTTCATTGAACTAATTTTGGAATCAAATTTAGCTATCGCGAATGCTTGGTTCCAGATTATAAAACTATCACATTATAAAACAAATATATGTGAAACAATACATTTAGTTCGAGTATTTGACCAAAAACAATCATGCAAACAAATGTTTTTAATCGGTTCTCACGAGTATGTAATTTTTTTTATGATTCTCAGTTGATTTAACCACAAACATTGTACTCTCTTTAAGAATAGGATCATAATACAATATTACACATCCACGTTCCACCGTTTTTTAAACCATGGATGTTCGAGCTATGTTGCGGATTCTCCAGCTAATTAAATAAATCCCTCAAGTTAACAGTCATATACAAACTTGAACTCGTGACTTTTATAAACAAAGTCAAGATCTTACCAGTTGATCAGTCACTCTCATGATTATTTTCCAATTATTTTCCTCGTCTTTCAATAATCAAATAGCATTTAGATATGTGATATTTCGATTTTTTTAATCTTTTTGCAAAAGAGAAGACATGCATTTCATTAATATTAAAAATTAAATACATCTTACCTAAATGTATTCCATAAAAGACTGATAGATATTGTCTCAGATAAGGATTTCTCACCGATATATAATCCTGAAAATTAACAAGTCCTTTGTTTCAAAATGAGAATTTCAGGCCACATGATGCAGAAATTACATGAGTATCCTTGTTTCGGAATCGAGAAGAAAAACAACGAGTCTCCACACTCTCATACATTTTTTTGTAACTAAAAAAGCAAAACCAACAAGAAATAAGTTAGCAGGGTATGTTATGAATGGAAACGATGTTGGAAACCAACTTTGTATCAACTAATGGTCTCTAGTTCCTTCATGGTAACATCTTTAGCATCGGTGTTTAGTTATAAAACATGTGATAGAGTTCGAAGTGATTAGAAAGGTGATATATACTAAAACCCTAAAATCCGAACCATGTACAATTTATGAAAGCAAGTCGATTAACTCAACAACATATCTTGAAAATTCCAAAAATTCAAAGGAAAGCTAACAAAAATGATTGCAAAGAAAAATGACAGGTATGCCCCCCACATTATGGAATTGGCATGAATTGGCAGCTGACTGTGGGTCGATTGGGGTTGCAGGTATCAACCTTTTGTCCAAAAAAAACTAACAAAAACGATTCCAAAGGAAGGGAGAAAACCAACATGGAAATTGCAGGGGAAAAATTACATGGCTAAACCCTCTAAAATAGCAAAATGGTCAAAACACCTTACCACCTTCATAACGTGTAGCGGTGTAAATGCTTTAAGGTCATTTTTTTTGTATTTGAAAGTATAAATATGTGCAAAGAGCATGTTGCTATGGCCTATTGCCGTTAAGAGCCAACTCTCATAATTATAAGTCATGATATGATTTTGTATTTGTGTATGTATATCCTCAAAAGTTTTAGGTTTTCAATTTCCGAACAACTCCCCTAAAGGATTAACGGCTTTGTTGATTAGCTTGTAATATTAAGGTTGTTGATATATTGTACATTAAACTTCTTATACAAGTGTTTTAGGATGTTTATTTAATGTTTTTGATGAGAAAATTGCTTAATATCAAAAACATGTGTTATCTTTTGATGGAAGTATGACAAATGATGAATTGATGATCTAAGATAAAACATTGAGATTTGTTGTGCAATCTTTTAGGTATTCCATTTGCAATTAATGTCATTTTCAGCTAAACTTATCTTGATGTAAATTTCCTAAAAGATAACATAAATTGATGATGTGTTTTACTTTTATGCTTTGGTGGTCACATGTGAACCAAAATTGTGGAAACAAGTGTTAAAGTAGAAGTGGGATATGAATTAATGGAAATGTTGCATACAACCCATCATTAATCCACATGTAGTGGTCCAAGTCTTGAAATTGGTGGTCGTCTTAAGTCTTAACCACTTATACATTCAATAAGAAAAATTATATGGATACATATATTTGGATTTATAAAAATATTATGTATCAATCAAATATTAAGTTTATTTTTTGATATATTTTTGGAACAGTCGAACCTAGAACCCATACTCAACTTATGTGTATTTGGCACGATCATGTATATTTTGTCTTATATATTGGCACGATATTACAAGACACATATTCACCTAATTGGTTATTTTAGATTATTTTGACACACCTATGTGGCTATGTTACTTATATGCAAGTGTTTTATGCTCAATATAAGTGATTAGACACACAAGTTGTAACACACGAAATAAAGTAGGCTAAATTGTGTAAATTCATGAAAGATAAAGTTCACAAGATAAACTTGTATTGAATCAAATGTCAAGGTCTTGGTTGGATGTTTGTTTGAAAGATCACAAAGGAGGAAGAGTTTATTTGGAGGGGAAGGTTAAGCATCTTAGGAATCATGCTCGTTTTGGCCATTTTAGTTCCTTGGAAGAGAAACAGAAGTAATGGAACAAGTGGAGAAGAGTCGGTTGCATATTGGTGCAATTTGGAATCATAATCACATAGTAAAATAGGGGAACAATTTGAATACATTTGAGGTACAAATCCAACTCCAAATGTTTTGTTCTAGCATGTCGGTAAAAAATCGATACTCAAGTGTTTAGCATCAATTATAACATGAAATCAGTGAGTTAATAAGATCAAGAAATGATCCAAAATGGAATTTTCATTTATTTTTATGTAATTGATAAGTAAATCTTGAACTAAAGATTGGGTGGAATAATTGGATGGAGTCCTTAAGACCGAAGAAAAGGGAAGTTGAACGCCTAGAAGAAGTTTTGTACACAACTCTATGGTCAATAAGGAATTTTCGTAATGGGAAGGTTTTTGGCGTAATGAAACCTAAAAAGACATTGTTATGGGATAGTATAGTTACTCATTCGTTCCTCTGGATGCAACATAGAAGTGGAAAGGGGAATATTAACTGGGTAGAGTAGTTACAAAACCCCCTACAGGTTATATTTGTATGTAATTATTTTTGTTCTCTAACACCTTGCTAGTTTTATTAAGTCTACTGTCGTTCAAAAAAAATCTTAAACCAAATAATATGATTATTGAGTTAAAATAATATTATAATGTTATATAAGTAACAATAAATGTTATTAGGTCTTGTTGCAAAAAAACTCACTAAAAATATTTTAGAAGTGAGAAAAGGTTGAGTTTTGTGTATAGAAATTTTGAAGAACAACTTTATGTTCGTGCAACGAATGCGACCTCTGAAGCTCATGTGGCTAAAAGTAGATGGATCGGGCAACCTCTATGAATTAGAAAATAAATACAAATCAAGTATTAAGACTTTGGAATGGTTAATCTTTCATTGTTATTGTTGGGTATATTTTCAAAATATAAAATAAAGTTTGTTTTTTGGGTTGAGTCTTAGGAGAAGAAAAGAGAAAGTCTGCTTTGGTGGGTTTCATCTTGTCCCACATAGGAGCAAGAGTGAAAAGAAAATGGGTTTATAAGGAGAAACCTTTTCTATATATTAATTTAATATATTGGAAAATGGTGGTGGCTTCACAAAGGTGCGTTCCCTTACAGATGCGACGGTTCAAACAAAGGAATAAACGTCACTGTTATATACATGGTGCCTGTTGTGGAACAGTCGCGAATAACCAAAAGTGACTATTCGTAGGAGTGTCACATATGCCTATAAATATCCATCAATAGACACCAAAAATCACATTCTTTTCTTTCATTCATACCAGATTACTAAGAGTTGTGTTGCTATAAAAACACAACTTCTTAGTTTCTTGAAATCCTTGAAACTCACTAGTTTAACCGGGATTATACCACGAGTGCGGTGTTGAGAATCGTTCAACATACGTTGCTTCATTGTATCTTGAGAAGTGATTCGTCAAATCCCAAAGCACATACGGTGGGGGCGAAATTGCTTTAAGGATAGAGAGTTCGCTCGCCTTGAAAGCAATAAGTAGTAGATATTTATTATTCTTTCTTAGCCATATATTAGAACCCCAAAAACAACCGTTATTATTATAAAATATTGATTATAAATAAATGATAATCACACATTTGGCCAATGGATACTTGCTATAATGGATTGAATGTAAGACTTGTATGAAAGCATCTGTTGGTTATCCAAGTGTATATCAAATATGTAAGACCCGAGTTTAAAACACTGATTAAGATGATCAATTAATTTTTTGTGCAATTTAAAATCATGATACAAGTTATTTGTAGCCTATAATTTTGAGTTTACAAGAAACTCAACAATATAATTTTCCATCAATGTAAGACAGGTTGTTACATAATATAAAATGTTTGTTTTAACATATTCAAACATAGAGAAAAATTCAAATGAGAACTCAAATTTGGTTATGAACGTAAGGACAAATGAGAACGCAACACGTGTTTGAATGTAAATTATTTAAACTGGGTAATCAAAGAAATATTCAGACTGAATAAAACTGAATATAATGTTTATTCAGTCTGAATAAATACTATATTCAGTTTTATTCAGCCTGAATATTTTTTTGACACATGTATCGCGCTATCACTTGTTCTTATATTTACAATTAAATTTAAGTTCTTATTTGAACGCGTCCCTTTAAACATATGCATTTAATATCTCAAAATAATTTTAGGTTGACAAAGGCATTGACGACTTTACTAAACAAAAAAAAAAGATGGTTGTAAGGAAACTACTATCAATTTCAAACTTATTTGCTGCTACCCGCATGTGATCATGCCACTTTATTGACCTTTTCTATTTGCGCATTTACTCGAACTAAGACTAATTAAATTATCATTTCATAAAGGACAGATAATATACATGATCATATATCCATGATATATTTTGAAACAAAACTTAAAAATATTTTCTTACACTTATTGTTTAGAATATTTAGGGTTGATTTATTAAATGTTTATTCGGTAAGTGTTTATTGGGTTATTTACCTAATTGAATGAACATGACAAACCAACATGGACCGATAATCTTATTCGTTAATGGCGATGATAAGAATATTAGAGAGCCTTACCTGGTAAGTGAAGGTGATGACTCTTACCTGATAAACGATTACCGGATAAACTATTGTATATGATACTGTTTTCACTACTAGAAAATTGAGTATTTTCAACAAAAAATTTTCAACGGAAAATGTGGTTGAAAATTTTCTACGAATTTTAGAGGTATTATTGAGAGAACATAAATTTTCTACGAATTTTCGTTGAAAATCTTTCACAAACATGCATTTTCAACCAAAAAAATTTCAACAGAATGTCTCGTCAAATTTTTTTTGATTGAAAATGCATGTTTGTGAGAGATTTTCAACGAAAATTCGTTGAAAATTCGTAGAAAATTTATGTTCTGTCAATAATCCCTCTAAAATTCATAGAAAATTTTCAACGACATTTTCCGTTGAAAATACTCCATTTTCTAATAGTGTTTGATGGGTTACAATCTTACCATGTAAAGTAAATTATAGACTTATAGTGTTGACTCTTACTAGATAGACTTTTATATATAATACTGTTTTAATAGACCACAATCTTATTCTGTAAAATAAATTGTATTGAATAAATGTTTGGATAAAAACAATCTATAGAATTATTTTTAATAACTCAAAGTAGGTATATGGTTGGTGGTTGCCACTTCTAGAATTACGTGATGTTGACCATTTGTATCATTTATTTTGTTAAAGTGGATGAATCGCAAAGTGGATGGTTATGGTTGTCTATACCTTGTTGGTTCCAACTTCCAACCGGATTATTTATCGTTTTTTAGGTCTAGTTTATTTAAAAATAATACTGTTTATATTTATACTGTTTATTCAAAATAGTATATTTTATTTATTTTATTGTTAAATAAGGAGATTTTATATATACTAATATCAATTTACAATCTTCATCTTACTTTTTTTGTCGTCATCCTCATCTCCGTCTAATAATAATGTAAAGTAAATTGTATTATATTGTTACAGTACAGAATTAAAGATTCGGTACTAATGGTGATTTCCATTAATATTTTTGTACACTATCTTTCCAACATGGCCTACTCGTCATTTACTAAGTCGGAGAAAGTAGAATGTTCACTGAGTACAAATGATCATGATACCAAGCAACACCAACTGGTTTTGTGATTCGTTGGAACAGTATTGTTAATGGATGACTTCACGTGAGACCAATCTGTTTTTTGAGACTCATGAGACCACATTTTTACACTTGAAACTTACAGTAAAACATTGTGAATGTTCGATTTTTTTACCTTCATGAATTGCGTTTCTCAAGCGAATTGATCGATGCATCTCATTAGTATTGATCTTCAATTATGATTGATCCAAGGATGAAGATCTTTTCTTAGCTTTTTCACTATAACTTTTATTCTCACTAAAACCCAACCCTATATCTAGAACTCCCTATATATAATCTTATTCTAATAATACTTTAAATAAATAATATTATGGTTTGACTTTTATAAAGAAAAATATAAGTAATAGAAGAAATGAGGTTGAATGGGTATTTAGGTGAGGTAAGGTAAGGTATGAGTATGAGCCATGAGGAGATGGAATGGAAGCACATGGACTTGGACCCAACCAACTTCAAAATTCCAAACCTACGTGCTTAACTCTAACAAACTACATAAATACTTATATATATATATATAGAAGTTCAAATGCGAACTTAAATTTAGTTGTGAACGTGAAGACAAATGAGAGTGCGACACGTGTCTGAATATAAATTATTCAGACTGAATATACAAAGAAATATTCAGACTGAATAAACATTATTCAAACTGAATAAATACTATATTCAGTCTGAATATTTCTTTGTATATTCAGTCTGAATAAATACTATATTCAGTCTGAATATTTATTTGAATGAGACACGTGTCGTACTCTCATTTGTCCTCAGGTTCACAAACCAAATTTGGTTCTCATTTGAACCCGCCCCTATATAATATATATATATATATATATTCATAATTTCCAAATATAAGAAAATATATTTATAAATTTTAATTTCATAAGCCACACCCACACAATAAACAGTTAAAATTTCATAATAAGTCCCCTTTATTTTATTTCTTTTATAGAAAAACTATAACTTAACTTTATAAATATTGTTTTATTTTACATTTTTAATATCTATAAATTAATCACTACCTAAAAAGTTCTTAGAAATTATTGCAATAGAATAAAATAGAAAAATAGGAAACAATGTAAAATGAAATGCTTCAAACCATTGTTATTTAACTCGGAATTGTTAAAAATCGAGGTATTTTGAATTGTATAATTGGTATATTTATTTATCTAATAAAGAAAAATGAGATAAAAGTGTAAAAAATACTAGAATACCGTTGACTTGACAAATTCTTTTTATTTATTTAATAAAGAAAAACAAGATAAAAGTATAAAAAAGACTAAAATACCGTTGACTTGACAGATTCTTTTAACTGCTAGGGATCAAATACAATCATTTTGCAAACCACAATAGCCAAACTGTTATTTTAAAACTATAGGGATGAAAAGCACCACTTTCGTGAAACCACATGGACCAAATTTGTGGTTTACTCTTTTATCTGCAACAAATAACAATTACTACTTTGTTCAATTTTTCGTTACTAGATTTTTATATAGACCGAGTGTGTGCTCTAAAATATAATCCTATCAAATTCTAATTAATACCATTTGATAATAAAAATTATAAAAAAAAATTATTTTTTATATTGATTTGACAAAGTTTCTATAGTTTCTATTCTTCGTCTAGTTTCTAAATGAACCAGTATCTATATATATATATATATATATATATATTATATATATGATTGAGAATAACAAATATAAAATCTAATGCTTGTTATAAACTAACATACAAGTATCTATGTGTTGTTTTATACATGAAACAACACATGTGAAATATGCAATGTTTATATTATGTTATTTTATATATGAAACTTTCGAGATTATTTTGCATTTGGATAAAAGACGTTAATATACATTTTGTATTGAAACACACATACATAAAAACATAAGAATAAAATACGTGAAACATTATAAATCATAATTTAAAATCAAAACTCACTGAATGATTTGAATTGATTTGTTTGAGTTTTTAACAAATATTGGGTTTGATTACAGAGGAAATCTTTATTACCATTAGATCGTAGAGGAGACGCCATTCTTTTTGTAAACATTTGTGTGCTACCTAAAATGTTCCATTGGTTTTGGAAGACAGGAAGACGATCATCTGGAAAAAGAAATCATATATATACGCCAAATATTCTTCTTTCTTTTAGCCTTTTTTTGACTAGTTGTTACAAGTTTTCGATAAAATCTTTAATTTTATATTTACAAAATTAATCATTTGAATGCACAATCATTCTTTAAGGTTATCACATCTATTGTCTATATATTTTTCACTTTGAAACTATCTGATTCTTTATTGAATCATCTTTACTAATATATCTTCATATATATATATAGAGAGATAGGTTCAAGAGAAAACACTAAAAAAAAAAGAAAACTGAAGAACACCCTGTGAACCCTCCATCCGAACGGTATGCACTAGTGCATACAATAGCTTTTTGTTCCTATGAACCAATTCTTCTATCATTATATATGCATTGATCAATATTTACAAATGCATGTTACAAATTATCGGTATGCATTAGTGCATACCGTCTAGTTTGAAGGCTCCCAAGATGTTCTTCAGTTTTTTTTTGAGTTTTCCTTTGAACCTAACCCTATATATATATATATATATACACTTACCACAATAAATATGCTTAATGAATTTTTAAATCATGGAAATTCTCAAAAAAGACAGGACAACAAGTTTGTAATTGTGAATTTTGGAATATATATATATATATATATATATAGGGGCGGATTTAAACGAGAACTCAAATTTGGTTGTGAATGTGAGGACAAATGAAAGAGCGACACATGTCATATTCAGACTGAATGATGAAAAAAAAATTCAGACCAAATAATAGTATTATTCAGTCTGAATAATACTATTATTCGGTCTGAATATTTTTCTCATTATTCATTCTGAATAATACAAATCCAGACATGTGTTGCGCTTTCATTTGTTCTCACGTTTAACAACCAAATTTGAGTTCGCATTTGAACTTTACTCTCTCTCTCTCTCTCTCTCTCTCTATATATATATATATATATAGGGTTAGGTTCAAATGTGAACTCAATTTTGGCTGTGAACGTGAGGACGAATCTCAGCCACACATCTTCGGTTATGGTGGACGCGATCACGGAGGATTGACGCGATTCATGGGAGGGTGGAGACTATTAAAGGAGGGGAACCAGGTCAAAGCCGCATTTATTGACCGGATAAGTGGCTGAGATTCGTTCTCACGTTCACAACCAAAAATGAGTTCACATTTGAACTTTCCTCTATATATATATATATAGGTGGAGGTTCAAACGAGAACACCTTCATTTTACGAGAACGCGAGAACACCCTTATCACATGTGATAACACACGTGAGGGGACCCGGTGGTGTGCGGACGACGTGCCGTGCAACTTAGGTTGCGCCAAAGGTCGCCTGCATCTATGATTTAGTATCACATGTGATAAAATAATAGTATCATATGTGATTGTCTATATAAAAGGGTGTTCTCGCGTTTTTATAAAATGAAGATGTTCTCGTTTGAACCCTTCCCTTTATATATATAGGGGTTAATTAAATCAAACATGAACCATTAATATGTTATAAACCCGTGAGAATTAATCGATATAAAAATCTTTCTTTACATGCTATTTTTTTAGGGTTTTTTCTTTTACACCCTAGTCTAATTCCCATTTGCACCATAGTCTGTTGTTTTATCTATTTTGATTGGGGGACACACTAACGCTTATATTTATTTATCTATTTTAATTGAGGGACATATGTGTAGAATATGGTTTAATATGTAGACTAGGGTGTAAATGATAACACCTTTTTTTTTATCAAATGCTAGAAGTTAAGTTATAGTTGCCATGTATTTTTTTATCATAAAAATTTCCACATGTAATCTTTTTACAATATGAACATATACATATGTGAAACAATATCTTAAATCATAAGTTTTGACGGAAAAAAAATCATATAAAAATATTTTTATATTGGTTTTCACGAACTTGTAATACATTTGTGGTTCTTAATGATTATCGTCCTCTTTCCCTCTCTCTCTCTCTCCATATATATATATATATATACAAGAATGGTCGTCAATGTATGATTTTGTACTAAATCATCCAAAAGTCCGAACGACTTTTCCATGCCACTTAATTAGCCCCAAAAGTCGTCCGCTACCCTTTAGTGCAAAATCATATATGATTTTGTAATGTTCTCTTATTTTCTTAAATATGTATCATTCTCATATGAACTCGCCCCTAAGGAATTAAAAAATTATTTAATAATAATCTATTTATTTTAAGGGTATTATGGTCCAATGTTAATTTATGAATGTTACTATTTATCATGTTTTATCAGATTTTACAATGTACAATTTTGATTAATTATAAACAATTTAAATATTAAATATATTTAAATAAAAATAAATTTAAGATAAATATGAATATATTTAAATAAATATAAAATCAAAATAAATATAAAAAACCAACACAATATCATATATGATTTTAGAAAATTAAAAGTTTATTACTTATAAAAAATAAAATATGAAATTTCCATCTTCCCAAACGCAAGGACTTTGTTTTGTTAGGGTGCGTTTGGTACGCAGTCAGGACAAAACAGAATATAACGGAACAGAACAGAACAAAACAGGACATAACAGATGTTACACGTTTGGTAAAACATGATATGGCGGGACAGGACATGACATAACATAACATAATGACCAATTTACCCCCAGTGAGCTGTTTAGTGTTTTTTTTACCAAATAACCCATACACACACATATATATATATAGAGAGAGAGAGGAGAGAGAAGGGGAGAGAGAGAGAGAGAGGAGAGAGAGAGAGAGAGAGAGAGGAGAGAGAAGGGGAGAGAGAGAGGAGAGAGAAGGGGAGAGAGAGAGAGAGGAGGGGAGAGAGAGATGAGAGAGAGGAGAAAGAGAGAGAGAGGGAGGAGAGAGAGATGAGAGAGAGGAGAAAGAGAAAGAGAGGGAGGAGAGAGAGAGGGGAAGGAGAGAGAGAGGAGAGAGAAGGGGAGGAGAGAGAGAGAGAGAGAGGGAGGAGAGAGAGGGAGGAGAGAGAAGGGGAGAGAGGGAGGAGAGAGAGAGGAGAGAGAGAGTGTGTGTGTGTGTGTGTTAGTTTAGAGGGTAAAATGATCATTTAATCCTTGTTTCACTTAATTCTAGGGGGTAGGATAGAACAACCTTGTTTCACATGTGTTTCACTTAGTCCAACATTTTATCACACCTAACATGAGACAAGCTTATTCTGTTCCCTTATGTTCCATCCTATTCACCGTACCAAACACACCCCTTAAGAAAAACCTCAGACCCAAGAACTTTTCTCGTAGAGTGTCCTCTTTAATAAGACTCGATTTTTTTCAGTGGAAAAGAAAGAATTTGAGGCCAATCCATTATTGTGCTTAAATCAATTATTTAATTAATCTGAAAAATAACAAATTTTAATTAATATTTGTCTCTTGTAATATTTTATATCTGAGTAAAACTCTCAATCCAATTTTATATATTTTGTCTACCATTAATAATTATATGATACTTTTCTATTTTAAATGTTAGTATACATTTTTTTCAATTTTATTGTTAAAGATCAGTTCACAAACACATATATATCTCGTAATTAACAAAGATATACCATCATATTTTATATTAAGTCGAAATTTATGTTTTCAAAATCACTACAACAAAAACGATTTTATAGGACGCCTAAAATGAAAGACGGCCTAAAAGAATATTTTATAGGACACAAGTTTATAGGACCAAATCATAAAGCGTCTTATCTAAAAAGGTTACAATAGGTTTATAAAATAATAGCTAATATAACATTTTAGTTTAAAAATGTCGTATAAACTTGTTGAAACGCCTAAAAGCATCCTATAAACTTATTGTAACGCCTTTAGATAGGACGCTTTATGATTTGGACCATTTGGTCCTATAAATTTGTGTCATATAAAGTATTCTTTTAGGACGCTTTTTCATTTTAGGCGTCCTATAAAATCATTTTTGTTGTAGCGAATAAATCAAACAGTACAAATATAACATCCCAAGCCAATCTCACCCGATATTTTTTTCTTTGTCCATAAACCGGAGTCACGGTTTTAAAACGAATCTGACAGAGGAGGTATCAAGTTTCTCCTTATAAGGCAACATTTGCTTTCTCACCCAACCAATGTGGGATCTTACAATCCATCAAGCTTGGAAGCCCAACGTCCTTGTTGGCACACCAGTCCAGTTCCCGACTCTGATACCATCTGTAACATCTCAGTCCAACCGTACAAGATATTGTCCGCTTTGTCCATATTGTACTCACGGTTTTAAAACACGCCTGACAGATTAGGTATCAAAGTTCTTCCTTATAAGACAATGTGGGATCTTACAACAAATGATTAGTTTGGGATTAAAATACAAGATTGTTTTAACAAGAACCATTTTATATATTACATGGCTTGTATTAAATAGCTTAATTTGAAATGAAATAATTAATTAACATGACTACGATGAAAAAAAGATATTATATTTTAATATGAAAATTGAGTGAGTGTGTGTTTATGTATCAAGCCAACCAATTTGGTGGCTACTGTTTCCTTTCACATGCATCAATAATTTATAACGTGGAAAATTGGTAACTAATTTGGGACATGATAATTTAAGTTTATATCAAATTAATTCACATTTTAAACCTCTATATCTCTACTTATTTAGGAGCAATCCTATCCGATTCAAGTTTATCTTTCTAAAAGATATTTAATTTATCGAACATTTAAATTTCTAAACACATATTAACACATTTTATGTGAGACATAATAAAAGTAATAAATCAATTAAGGGGTTGGATAGTATTTTCACATTTTTGGATATTAAATATCTACCAACTTATTGATGAATGTTTGATAACGAGTATTTTTTCCTATTATAATTTGTGATCGATAAGAAATAAAATTTGTAAAATACGTAAGAATAATCCTTTTCAATCTCATTTAGATTCTAAACAAATGTATAGTTACGAAACCTTCTCCTTTACTATGTGCCAAAATAGAACAACATAAAACCTCTAGGAAGCTTTTCTCTCCCATTCATTGGATTTCTCAACTACACAATCCCCCCTCTCTACACAATAGTTTTAGGAAGCTAAAACACGTTGTAATTAAACCAAAAAGATGAGGATGGGTTTAAAGGCAGAAAGACGAGAAATTGAAAAAAAAAAACAGCATGCAGGCAAAACCATGTACCATCTAGACCTAACATCAGTTCTCCAACCAAAGGACGAAAATCAGATAGCAGGCAAACATGTTTCTGTTTGTGGTTCGAGCGTATCTATTTGGATGTCAAATTTAGTAAGTTTTCAACCACGACGATTTCCCATGAAGTGGTTGAAATCATGGTGTTGGACACCTAGTTGTCTCAACCAGGAATCAGCCACACTCACAAGAGAAACTAGCTTCTCTTGGTCCTTCCTATTCCTACTCGAGATCCATACATCCCCTTGCATCTTGTAAGTGGCCAGTCCGAATGGCGGAAGACGTATGCCTTCTCCTTCCTTTCTCTTTCTCTTTGAGAATCCATTTTCATCTTCGATATCCACATCTACATCCATCAGTATTAAGTAAGCTCCATTTTTAAAAGCAACTTTTGAAATAACAACGAAAAAACCAGTGCTTAGAAATACCATTTGTACCTTGAAATGATGATGACAAGGTATGGTATGTCAGAAAACAAGTGGACAAGTCTTTTATCGTCCTCCCCATAGGAATATGATATATTGGGTACCTAAAACATAACATTCAATCAATCAAACATTAACTAACTTACCTTTTAAGAGCTAAAATGATACGATTTTGTTCAGAATCTGATTCATTCCAACTATTAAACTTTTATCATAATGTTTTTCTTTAATTATAAGAGCAACGTACCAAGCAACAGCCATCCAAGTAGCAGCTGAAAGATCGACACTTCTTAACGACATTAATCCCGGGTACTTTTTAGATAACGCACATACCTTGTACGAAAAGAAAGCACAAAATCAAGATAGAATGGTAGATGAGAGAAAGATTTGGTGGTAAAATGGCATTCATAGCATACTATAGGGGGGTGTTTAGTAAAATAGAATCCACGTCAGCATGATTCACGCGGAAACTACTTCTCTCTCACTTCATCAAATTAAACACGACAAGCAAACAACTCACCACGTCAAAACAAAACCGTGTTATCTCGCATTTGCACGGGAGGGCAAAATAGTCATTCTACTTCATAATTTACTAAAAGGGAAAATTTAAAATTTATTAATATACCATTAGAGTATTTGACGATTTATATTTTACATCTCACATTTATATTTTACAAGTAATCTATTTTTCGGAAAAAAAACGTCTCCAATAAAATACCGAGTTACTCAATTTGCAACGCTCGTAAATATCGTTCAAAAGTATATGGATCATAATATACACATACGCTAAAGATATAATATATATATATATATATATATCTTTAAAATACTAAATATGTGTTTTTAAAGGTGAAGTTACAAAATGGATTGATAACAATCAAGAAATGTGTGTCGAAAACGTAAAAACATAATTGTTTATCCCACGCAATCAACGCTTGTGGAGGTCGTTACCCACACACAAATAACTTGTAGGTGCAAAGAATGTAGCTATGTTTTCTGTTTAAAGAGATTTCTAATAAAAACACTGAATAAATTTATATTTAATCGCTTTTATTTAATATATAGATGATGTTTTTAGACATTATTCAACATTTATCATACCTTATCCACGAGAGGAACTCTTCCATAAGGAGTTGATCTATCAAAGTATTGGAAGTAAAGGTGACCCAACCGCTCGTTCAATTGACATGGTTTTTCTTGATCAAAGACACCTTCGTCTGACGAACATCCGTCCCATCTTGACACCTTCTCGCTCTCACTCTCGTCACTTAACGAATCACTAAAAGAATCCCTTGTTTCGGAATCTGTCTCTTCCCTATGAAATAAAAATACTGATTATTTCGCTGCAAGTGACAATAAAATACATCTTCTAATGCCCATGTGTTGTTTAAGTTGTATCGTACCGATACAACTAAACAACACATATGAGGCGAAAGTGAGGTATCCAATCCGCCGATACCAAACCCTTTTGGACTATACATAAAAACGTCAAAACAAAAAACTTAACTTAAATTTCGTAATTTTGTCATATTTTGAATAAGACAAAAGCACATAAAATTGACCGATAACCAAAATATTCAAGAAGCACGATATCGTATAGTTGTCTCGCTTTAAAAAAATTATAGAAACGTTACATCGACATCGAAAGTGTACATTTTAGTCAAGGGGTATTTTAGACATTTGTAAATTGGGAAATAATATTATGGATTAATTAAGGGTTAATGGTGAAAATGATAAAAATAATAATAATAATAATAATAATAATAATAATACCTTTGATGATGATGGTTGAAGGATGAATTGGTTGTAAAGATTTGAATGGCGGAGAGATAAGGGACATAATACTGGATGATGGTTTCATCTTGGCCGTCGTCGACGTTGATCGGAACTCCGGCACCGTAAGCACTCCATTCGTCGAAACAATTCCAAACATCTCCCAGCGTGAAGAATTCAACTTTCTCTCTTTCCCATGGATGCCATACCCTATTAAGCTTTCTAATCTCACTCTGCAACAACAACAATCATCAATTTTTCTAAAAAAAGAAGAAGAAATTATATATATATATATATGTATATGTATTGATTAGATTGATTAGATTGATTAGAAAGAAACACAAACCTTGGAGAGAAATTGGGATGGAACAACAGGAGTTGTGGAATCCAGGAAGCATTGAAGGTTGGATGATTTCATTCTAGAGAGAGAGAAAGGAAGAATTTCAGAGGTTTTACGTTTCTCTCTCCTAACCTATCTATCAAAAACAGAGGAATCCTTCTAATCCTAATTCTAAACAAGAAGAAGAAAAAGAAGAAGAAGAAGAAGAAATCATAAAATGGGATCGTAGAAGAAGAGAGCTTTTCGGGATTTCCTCTGTTTTTAGAGAGAGAGAGAGAGAGATTGATTTGATTGATGTCTGGATTTTAACAAGTGTAAATTTATGGAGGAAAATTGCAAGACTTTTTGAAGTTCATTTATTTAAAAAATATTTTATTTTTAATTTAGTATTTTTGACTAATAAAAACAAGAGAATCTTGTCAATTCGGGAAAATGAAAATCTGGTTGTGTCGGTGACGGGATGTCACCGGAAACTATGGATTCCGGTGAATATATCTGATGTAATCTAATCTAACCCCAACTTTCACTCCAAGAAAACACGAATCAAAGAATGGCGGAAATTGAAAGTTAATCAAAACCCAAAATTCAACAAAGAAAACGACAGAGTGGAATTATGGAATTAAAAGGGAAATTAAGCAGGTAAGATGGAAGGAATTATGGTGGTGAAGAAGGGGGTGTTGTAATTTATGGAAGAATTCTGATTTATTTATTTTATTATTTTATTATTTTGTTTTTAAAGGTAAAGTAGATGAGCATCACGTCTTATTTGTCCATGGTTTTTGTTACTGACTGCCAACAAAATGTTTGTTATGGGAAACAGTCAATATACTTTCATTTTTATTTTTAAATTGTGAACTGGTCTCAATTAATATTTTATTTCTCTATTCATTCATGTTTTAAATGGTAATAACTTTAATTTTTATATTTTAATTGTTATTGTTTTTTTCCTCTAGAAAAGACTAATATCAAGTATATCTATATCTATATCTATACTATATTATATTAAAAAGGATGAGTTTTAGTTATTCTTGATTTTTTAAAAGGTACACTTTATCATGCTAAGTGTATAAGGTTGTATAACGTCACAAACTCTCACGATCTTCCTTGTAAATTAAACCATTTTAATTTGTAAATTACAATTTGTACCCTTATGTTAGTTATTTAATTTAAATTAAATCTCTTACTTTTTCATTTTTTATTTTACATTCTTATGATATTTATGTAGAAAATCGTATATGAACTAAAACGCATTTAAAAAATACATTTCGTTGTTTATAAATTATACCCGTTGCATAAGATATGGATATGTTTACATGTATGTATATGTGTGTGTTTATATATATATATAGAGAGAGAGAGAGAGAGATAGAGAGAGGAAAGTTCAAATAAAAACTCAAATTTGGTTGTGAACGTGAGAACAAATGAGAGCGTGACGTGTGTCAAAATAAGCAATATTCAGACTGAATATACAAAAGAATATTTAGTCTAATATATATTCAGTCTAAAATATATACTATAACATTTATTTGAATGAGACACGTGTCACACTCTCATTTGTCCTCACGTTCACTATATATTTTGCATTTTTAAAGGAACAAAGGGACAATTGTGGATCACATATGATGTGGTCCCAAATGAGTTCCTTTGTTCCTTTAAATTGGTAGTGTTCTCATATGATCCCTCCCCTATATATATATATATGTAAACTATTAGGACCGGGTTTCAACGAGAATGGGAGTATAGCGAGAATGGTAAGAAGAGATGTTCAACTTTTAATCATTTCTAATTGAAAATAACCACTAGATCAACACTAATGAGAACCGCTAGATCATCTTCATTTTAAAGTGCAATTCATGAGTTATTTTGGGATTGAAAATGATCAAAGATCCAAATCACTTATTACACTTTTCATTTTAACTTTTATTTTCACATGACCATTCGTTTATAGTATAATATACTTTTTAAAATTTTAATAACCGAGGAAAAAAAATGAAAAGACCAAAAAAGCCCCTTTGAGTGAAGTCTTTAACAAAAAAAATTAAGGAAGTTAATGCAAATGAATTAAAGAAGAGACTTGATACATTATATTAACATATAAACTATAGAGACAAATCATGTAACTTACTCTTAATAAATTTAGCTGAAAGAGCCCCTTGAAAATATTATCCTCTCTAAGCAAAGTGATAGGTGGCGATAGACATTGGATGGAGCGGGGGAGTTCTCGGTGAGGTCTATATGGAGTTACATAGACTCAAAAATATTGGAGATCGATCAAACCTCAACTAGATGGAATAAGTTGGTGCCTATTAAGGTAAATGTGCTTCTGTGAAAGTTGCTTTTTAACAAACTTCCCACCAGGGACAATCTGGAAAAAAGGGGAATCGATGTTCATTATGTTCTATGCCCAGTGTGTGAAGAGAAGACTGAATCTGTAAATCATTTGTTCTTCAAATGCCAAATGGTTAGAGAGATATGGAGGAATGTTGGACGTTGGTGGAACATAGACATACTTGGTCTCCACAATGTTTGAGCTGGAAGGATTGGATGGTGACATTAAGATTGAATAAAGGAGAGGTGGAATGCTTAGAAGCGGTCATCTATACAGCTCTATGGTCGATATGAAACTTCCGTAATGGGATTCTTTTTGGAGAAACAAAGCCTAAAAAGACAGTGTTGTGGGACAATATAGTCACCCATTCATTTTTATGGGCGCAAAATAGAAGCGGAAAGTGGAATATTAATTGGATAGGGTGGTTACAAAACCCCATTTTAGATATTTCTGTAATGTAACTGTTTCTAGCATTTTACTAGTTTTAATAAAATTGTTATCGTTAAAAAAAACTAGCTTAATTAATTTCATTTAACCATTTTCTTACTGTTCGAATGTCTGGACCATTATTTTTTTCTATATATAAGACAACTGTTACATAAATACAAGTTTTCTTCTTTAGGGGGTTATTTGGTTTTGTGCAGAAATAATTAAGAGGCTATTATAATATAATGCAAAAGGAAATATAATTGTTTGGTAATTGTTCAGGATGTAATCAGAGCTCTTAATGGTCAAGGGAGGTCTATGATACAAAATGATTCAGAGGGTTTTGAAACTATTAAGAGACAGACTTATTTTTTTGCCAAACAGAATTCACCTCTTAGCGATGAGAGGCTGCCTCTTAATGAAACTGTTAAGAGGTAAAGAAACAGCCCTTAAATCTATATGAATAAGATGATTGTTGTATACAACGTGCTTCTTTTTTTAATATTCTTAAAGATGATGTATTCAATAATTTGATAAGTTGTGAAGATTTCATATCAAACTTGTCAAATTCTAGCTGACATAAAAATCCAATGATTTTCAGCATGAGGAACTATGATCACATTTAAAAGCAATTTTTGTTGCTTAAATAGAGTTTATATGTACATATTCTTTTGCGTGAAAATTAATGAATAGAGAATTATTAATTTATTAACGTGAATTTATGATTTTATTTAAATATTAATGTTGTTAGTAGTGCAATAGGATTTTTAAATTATGATATTTAATTAGAATTTTGAATATCTATCTATACTATATTATAAAGCATTTGACCAAAAACTCTTAAAAACATATTAGTATGCAATAGGTACAATTAATTAAAGCATAATTACTTAAAATTCAAAAATACAAGTTATACATGCATTGGTACAACTTATTAAAGCTTCATGTTTGAATTCGTGTAACTAACTATACAACTAACTATATAGATAAACATCTAATTTTGAATATAAAAAATCTAACATATAATAAGGATAATCATTCAACTCTAACAGAATGCTTAATTTATTATATTTATAAAAAAATTTATATTATTAAATCAAAATATATATTTCATTATTAAACCTAGATTATAATTAAAAAACAGAATTAAAAAAAGTACACAAAAATAAAATCGTATTATAACATCGGTAGAGACAAAAAAATAAAATAAAATATTAAAATTAAGATGAATCTCGCTGAATTGCGCGAGTACCCTTCTAGTACTATATTATAAAATATTTGGTAAAAACTCTTAAAAATCAATTTTTATGCGTGTAGTACCGTTTATTGATGCATATTACTTAA
This sequence comes from Silybum marianum, assembly GCA_036898165.1. NCBI lineage: Eukaryota > Viridiplantae > Streptophyta > Magnoliopsida > Asterales > Asteraceae > Silybum > Silybum marianum. The sequence goes on along the minus strand of CM072537.1, from coordinate 9,959,176 downwards.
AATTCAAGATTACAAGTATTTATGCATATGTACAACTTATTAAAACTTCATTTCTTAATTCGTATAACTAACTACAGATAAACGTAATCAAATACAGAATAAACATCTCAGTTTAAATATAAAAAATCTAAAATATAATTAGGATAATCATTGAATTATAACAAAATACTTAATTATTATTTTTATAAAAATTTATATCATCAAACCAATAATAAATTACTTCCTTATTAAATCCTAAATTAAAATATATTAAAAAAATATTCATAAAAAATTTCATAAATGAGAACTTTTAAATAAAAAATGAAAAATCGTTTCTCAAAACCACATAAAGCCGGTATAACATCAATAAAGACAAAATATGATATAAAACATTAAAATTGAGATGTGTTTCGCTGCATTATGCAAGTACCTTTCTAGTTATTGTTAAAATTATTTTGATGAAACGAGATAGATCTATTCAACAATTTGGTTTTAGATTTTTAAATACCTTAAAATCATGTTTTTGCATTATCACTACAATAGATCGAGTTTATAGGGTATCTAAATTATTTAAGTGTCTTAATATGAAAGCTTATAAGGACATCTCTAATGTATTTCTCTATTTTATTCTCTATTATAGAGAGTAAAATAGAAAATGTGTTATGTCTTTTTCAATTTATTTCTCTATTTTATTCTCTAAAAGAGAATATTTCAATTATATTCTCTTATATTTTGATTACATAGATTTTCATTAAAATCCTTATATTTATTAATTTTATAAATTAATATATTTGTATTTTTTATTTTCATAATAACTTTATATTTATTAAGAGAAAGATAGGTTTCTTTGTCAAATATATAATTCTAGTTTATTAAAATTGGTGTTAGACAGCAAATAAAATAAAAATAAAACAATACAAAGAATTGAAGGGTTATTTTATAATTATCAAAAGTTTAGAAAAAATAGAGAATAATGAATAATAACTTTCTATATTTAGAGATTTACTATTCATTTCTCTATTATAAAGAGTAAAATAGAAAATTCATTGGAGATGATTTTAGAGAGTAAAATAGAGGATTCATTGAATATAGTCTAAGACTTTAATTTATAGAACCAAAAAATAAAAGTGTTACAATAAGTTTATATATTATGTTTTTAATTTGGTAACAAAAAAAGGTTAATATATTTTTTAAAGAAAATATCGTATTAATTATTTTATAGGAAATTTGAAAAAGTGTCTTATAAACACAAAATCTTTTGTTGCACAAATTTAAAAAAGTTCAATTTATTAGAACACTTAAACAATTTTAAGTGTTATACAAATTCATTTTATTGTAATGCATGTTTAATAACAAATGTGACACCTTAAGTTTTTTCTTTCTAAAATAAATAAAATGAATTATAAAGGCTCATAATATCATTTGACTAAAATTTAGGGGTCGCTACGCATTTGGCTAGAACCTTAGGACTTTACAGGAAGATAGATGTGTACATAACATCAATTGAGGATATTATTTCTATTTAAACTCTTTGTTTTTATGTTAGGTTCATTAACTATACATATAATACAATCCGCTTTAGTATAGTTATTGAAAATGTTGTTATTTTTATATTATGGAGTTGAATAAGAGATCGAAAGGTTGATATAGTTTTGCCATTTTGGCGTTAGAAAAATAAAGGATGAATAGATTGAACACCAAAGCAAGATTTACGTAATTATGACGTTTAAATGTATAAAAGAAAATGAATGCGTTTAATTATCACATATATGTACATTTTAGAGAACGTAAAATTGTCTAAGATGATTTCAAAATCTAAAGAATACGTTTTGACTATTAAGAGATTAAGTTTAAAAAAATACGTCTCATTTTAAACACGAAATCAATTTTATTTCATGGATTTATATTTGCATTATAATTTAAAAATTATATTTTTAGCAGTTACGTATATATAATTAATTATTCTTTAAAACCTAAAAATATATCGCATGCAAATACTAATTTTGTTTGTATGTAAACTTCAAAACTAACATAAATATATTTTGAAATTTTGGCATCTAAAAATAATGCTAATAATGACAAATTAATAATGCATTTATTAACGCATGATCGGTTATGCACCCATTGTTAACAAAACTCCTACTTGTTTAATTCCATTACCAAAATAATTTTTATTTCTTATTTTAGTCTATTACGTAACATCCCAAAAAAAATGGTATATAAAACAATTACCAAAATAAGTGTATTATTTGGAACGAGAACCCCAAAGTAATCGAGAAATATTTAGAGGAAATCGACGGCAAAAGAGCAAGAACAATTGAAGAGTTTAAGTCGAAAACTCAAGGTACATTCTATCTCAATCTTGCAATTGATTGTTCTTGTTTAATGCTTACCGATTGAGTAAACATTTACCTATAAAAGTTATTATTCTCATTTTATCTTATTGGGTAACATTTTTGGTCATCAAAATGAATTATTGGCAAGTATCTCTTACTCATTAAACGGTAACCGGGAAAAGTCTTTTTCCTTACTTATTGGGTAACATCATCGGTCATTAATTGTTATGCTCATCCGGTAAAAAAGTATCTAAGAGCATCCACAATAGAGGTTCTTATTGAGGTTTTTACAAAAACTTCTACTGTGGGACACAACTTCTTGTTCAGTCACAGGTTTTTATAGACACTCAGGTGCTTGAACAAGAATCCAGGTTCTTGCAAACATTCTTTTTTTTATTATTTGTTATTTTATTATTTTTATTGTTTTCTTAATCATTTTATAAATTAAAAATAAGGAAAATGAGGTTTTTGTAATGACCTCTATTGTAGAGTTTTATGGAGTTTTTTTTAAGACAAGCTAACACACACCCTTTCCCGGGGTATGATGTGGCAGTAAAAATATGGCAGGTTGGGTTTTTGGAGATTCCACCACTGTGAATGCTCTAACACCTCATAACCATTTGTAAAACGGCTCTTAGTTACTACGATGTAAAATCGTTTAGTAGTGATTTTGAGACGTAAAAATGGAACCAAGGTCACTGATTTGGATTTGGCCATTGTACACCGTGTTAGTCGTACATGGATGATGTTTAAATTTGAACTCCAAACTCGCTTATAGATTAAACATGAAGAAGCTCTTGTCATAATGTAGTTTAGGATTGTTTTTAAGAGATTCCACCAATGATATAAAAACAACGTAAAAACGAGACAATTTAGCCTTGTACATATTGATATACTCTTATGAGTCGAAATACAGGTTTGGATCAATACAAAACAATAAATTTTAGTCATAAAAATCATTTAGGGAAATTTCACCGACGGATCATTCAAAAAAATGCCATTGGTTTATTGTAGAATCCGATATTTTTTCAATAAAATACAAATGGGTCACCTAGAAAATATTTGAGTAATTTGTCACTGATTTGAGTTTCCTCTAACAAGTTATACCCATGAATTTATGTTCCTTTACCATTTGTTATATATAACATATATGCAAGTTATGACATTAGATTTGGGATCACGTGAGACCAACCTGTTTTCTTGATATCCGTGAGACCACTTTTTTACACTTGAAATGTGAAGATTCAGATTTTTTTTTACCTTCACAGTATATTGCTGTGAAGTTTCAACTGTAAAAATATGATCTCACGGGTTTCACGAAAACAAGACGGTCTCACGTGAACCCAACCCTATAACATTAATATATAAAATAAATAACTAAATTAAGTTTTTAGAATTCTTTTTTTACTCCTCCTAAGTTTATTCGGGTTTTTATTTTGTTATGTTATTTTTGATGAAAAGGATGAGTAATGTTGGTTATCTTTTGTTCATTTGTGTTCGTTTAACATCTTAACAAACGGATATAAACAAACACGAACAAACTCACATTTTTTTAATGAACGAACATGGACACACAAAAAAGTCGTTCATTTACCATTCGTTCGGTTAAGCGAAATTGAAAGAACACAAACAAGCACCCATTCATGCATATTCATTTGATTTGTTCATAGTCTTAATTATTTTTTACCGTGTTTTAATATCTTGTGACATTTTTGTCGTTGTTTAAGAAAATTTGTAGAAATCATATTAATTAACCACCAAAATTACATCATTGTCATGTAAAGCATATGCTAAGTTGGTTTTTTTTATATTGTAATTTTTTACCCAATATAATATATAACATGTAACGAATATTTGGATTTTCTCATAATGCCATGAGTTTTAATTGATAAACTTAATGTGAAAAATAAAATATTTGGAACAAAATTCTTTATTAATTAAATAGTTGACCAATTAAAAATTTGGTCAAAGCTTATAGAAGGTGTGTGAGATCGACAACTAAGTTCTATTAAAATTTGGTTGATATATTAAAATAAACAATATGTTGTTTTAAAACATAAAGTTAAAGTTAAATTTGTCTAGACTCTAGAGTGACACCCATATACTTGAATATGTTTTTATGATTTAACACATTTACTTTTTTTTTTATTCTGTAAACAGGAATAGATGAAAGCTAATTTACCAACATACCAGTGTAATTTAGTGACCAAAATTTACGTGGCAAACCAATTAAGATTTAAGGACCGTAATTTCGGTTATTCAAGGACCGTTTATCAAATATTTATTTGATAAGTGCTTACTGATAAAACTCAATACTATCATTTATTTACTGAGTAAGATTTTCGTTCACAAAAACCAACATTGTATACAATAAAGTACCTGGTAAGCGTTTACCATGATAAGAGTCGTCCCTTTCACTTATCAGGTAAGACTCTTGGTTATTGTCTCGCTCTTACCGGGTAAAATTCTTTGTTCTTATTATATTCATCCGGTAAGTTAATGTGACTTGGTAAACGTTTACTGAGGTATTAAAATAAATGCCATTAAGTTTGGCTATTAGTTTTATTAAATTAATGATTATTTTTCTTACCTAGTGACAACAAACGTCATTAAAAATATAATCATTTTAATTTGCTCACTAAATGCTGACGACTTTTGTGACCACTTTAATTTTATTCACCAAGTCGTCTTAGCAACTATTTTCTAGTTATTAGTGATCAGATCATTATGGTCACCATACTCACCAATGAATATTTTTCTTGTAGTAAAGAAATCATATTTGGACGTGCCATACTATATATTCAACACAAGCTATTAAAATCTTTTGGCATTACCCATATAAATTAAGTCGGAATCAATTTTCAATAGATTGTCAAATTAACCAAAAATTTTAATAGTAGAAATTAGAAAAAGACGATTTGATGATTGTGTCTTCCATGCGATCTACATCCATCTTGAGTTCCTTTGAAAACTCATTGTTGGATGGCACTTCCTTTTAATAGGCCAATTTTTTTAAACCTTGGGCGAGGTCCGCGAGGATAAAGATTTCCACATGGAATAGGTCTAAATGAATCGGCCGCCAATACCATTCATCCTACAGTATCTTGAACCCAAAAAAATGAAACCAGACAAACTCTGTATATCCCACTTGACATTAGAGATGGGATCCATTTGGAGAGAATAAGATATATACAAAACTGAAGAGTATACAATAGGTGTACTGGTAAGGACCATAACTTGTAAAAAGTTCATCCATAGCATTGAAAAGAGCCAATCAAACAATTAGGCCACACAATATTATTAACCATCATCACGTACTTATGATCAATCTTCTAGTGTTAAATATGATGATGTAGCACCGATGACTTTGACACAAGTTATAGTTGAAATGATCTTTTTTTTGTATCCACATGTAGTTTTTAAATATCATAACGTCTTTCTTTTTATGTAGTTGACATTGGGAATTCAACAAAATCATCATAACGTTAATTTAATTAGAAGCATAAACAATCGTACAAATTATGTTATGTTAATTTTATTTTAATTAAACCAATATGATATATTAAAAAATAGACCACTTATATATGGGTTTTTTCTTTTAATTTAATTCATGAAATGGTCATTGAGTAGTCAAATATCATGCATCATGTGCAACACACAACATCCAGAGTCCTTTGAATTGACATTGATTGCGCTAATTAGCTACCTTAATTATTATTATTTAATTGTACAAATCATTTTTCTGATTATGTCTAAAGATATTGATCAAATTGTAGTACGACTTCATGATTTCTTCATCACCCTTCAATGCAATCACCCAACTATCACCTACAGTTGATAACATTCATTAGGAGCACCGATAAATTTGATCATTTATAAATTCAACTTACAACTATATGTATATATATAAACAGAAAGCAAAACTCTATCGGGGTAGATCCCAAATCTATTGATATCTATTTAGGTCCCTTTAGCCTTTTAGGTACACTTTACATACCTAAGTCGAGATGTAAAGCAATTATAGATTAGAAATATCTAATATGGTTTGAAAGTGATAGTTATTTAGTTAATTACCAAACAGCTTATCGGGTTACCAAAGTTATCTGCTACGATTACTAGTAACAACCCTGTTCAACTCATGTTGAGTCAAAAGTTGAACACGTTTGAGTCAACAAGACCTGACTCGCCCTTTACTACCCTATTGAAACAATGATCTAATGAACAAATTTCACTAGGTTAATTAGCGTTATTTGTAATACTAAGTGGCCATGTTTCAAGATTTGTGGAAAAAGGGGTTCAAAAATGAACAAATCGATACATGTAAGAGTTGTGAAACCAAAAACATAAGGACGAGCTACACTTCTAGATGGTAAAGAAACCAAACCGATAGAACACGTAATGTCCCACTTTGATGTGAGGTTTGGAGAGAGTAAAATATATGCACACCTCAACTCGGGCCACGGTTTTCACCACAATTAGCTCTTATCAGGTAAATTGGTGCATGTAAAGCTGTTTTGATAGACTAAAAATCTTACCTGATAAATAACTGATAGTGTTGAATTTTAAGTATTTGTTGTTAACGAGCATGAGCAAAAGCGACAGGGGGAGAATTAGACAAGGATCATGCCCATTTATTCTTCATCAATTATGAGTTGTGATTTTCAGATTTCTTCTATAATTATGGTTCTGATCAGATTCTTCCAGGCATTTGTGTGTTGTTTCTTTCATTCCAATTGAACCACATTATTGGCCCATGTGATACAAAGTGATCTACCTACTAGCTAGGGAAGGGATTAAATAAAACTATATATACATATACATATATAACGCAATATCCGGTAAGAATATGAGTTAAAAGTGAGAAACCTAAGAAGGGATGTGGATCATTGATCTCTTTTAATTAATCCCACCTCCATCCCATGATTGTCATGGGAACTGACCTGGTGCACTACATTGGTGTTGATCTTCTGTTGGAATTGATCTAAGTGGAGATCCCTTCTTAATTAACCTTCTCAACTTAACCTTCATTCTCTTTAGAACCCAACCCTGTTGGGTTCCGGTGAAAAGAAGGTTATCGTGAGAAGAGTAAGAAGACATAGAGTCCCGCATCGGCCAGACTTGGACCATTTCTCCTCTTTATATGTTGGAACCTCCCCTTTCTCCTCGAGGGCTCTTTTGGAGATTCATCTACGGGTTCCACATATCCTAATAGGATGCACATTAGGATGGGATACTCCGAGATGAGATGCACCGAATTAATCCCCATATGAAACGCAATTCATGGACGAGTTTGAGATTAAATCAAGGGTCCATATCCCTTCTTAAGCTTCTCACAACAATAACTCAACTTCTCACGCATCCTGCCCCATATCATATATATATATATATACATGTATGTCTCTGTGTGTTGTGTGTGTTATTGGCATTGATTGTTTCAAATAGAACATGGAGAACTTCAATTGATATGGTTTAAGTGAAGATATAGTTTTCCATTCAGAAACCACAAGCAAAAGCAAATATCGCTCATTGTGTTAAATGTATCACAAACCTCATAGATTATATAACATATATATATATATATATATAATAACAATTAAATTATACAAAAAGAAGTAAAATCACAGTTTATCATGGTAGATCACTATCTTCCCCTCAACAAAGCCTTCTCCACTGACTCCATCTCTTCTAGTATCCTCGTCTTCCTCTTGGCCGGAATCGGAGAAGTGGGACCAAAACTAACGTAATGGCCGGAAACCGCATTCAAGGCGGAATACATATCCCGAAAAGATATCCGCCCCAAGAGGCCTTTTTCTCTCCGGTATTTAGCCACCCATGAGTTGGAGGTTTCCCTTAGCTCAGCCACCGCCGTTGCTATGTTGGGATCGGTTTTATCCATGTTGATTGTGTTCCTGACCTTGCTGATCACCTCCTTTGTCTCTTTTACGTATTCGTCGTCATCAGCCGCCAATGCCGCCGGAATAGCAAGTAGTGGGGAGGAAATGGCTACAATGGCAGTCAATGATAGGAAGTTGCGGCGGTGGGTGGCGGCGGCGGTGGTGGTGGTGGTGGTGTGTTTGGAACGAATGGGTGGAAGAAGGGGCTTAGGGGTGGAGGTTGTAGGGGTGATCAAGGTGGGAGAAGCCATGGTGGTGGTGGTGGTGGTGGAGAAGAGTGAGAGATGGTGGAATTGTTGGTGAAGTATTGATGGAATGGAAAGGAGGTGTGGTTTGATGGGCTTATCGTCTTATCTATAGTTAATGGATGAGAAAGTGTTGTTGAAGATTTTGGTATAATCTGATGTGGCAGAAGCAGAGGTGGATAGGGACTTTGATCATCTCATGGCTACCAACAAAACTATATACCACAATGCTTTTTAACTACATTAACTCATATATTTACTGTAATATATTTACTGACTCAAGTTGAATAGTAGGTTATTCGGGTTTGACTTGTAAAAAGTTATATCAGACAGTGACTCAAGTTCTAATAACTTTTTCAATATAGGCTCTAGCTGACTAGCTCGAGCTCGAATATTTTTTTAAGCTATCGAGCTGGCTCTAGGTCGATACTCATTTATGGGATCGTACACGAGATCGATTCACTTGTTTATTTTGGCTGATACTTTTTATATTTTTACTATGTTATTTATGAACATACGAACATGTTTGACTCGAAAGATACATGTTTGAATGGCTCGGCTCAACTTGAAAATTTTAATTGAGCTTTTAAACGAGTCAAGTCGAAAATTGGTTTTATAAAGTTCGGCTCATTAAGTTAAACGAGTTTTTTTTTTTGTGTTTGAGACTGACTTGAACTCATAATAAATTAAGCTCGAACACGAGTAGCTCGTTAAAAGTTCGACTCGTTTACACCCAAATATATCTACATCTTTATTTTATTTGATTTTTATTTATTACTCTACCCTTTTTGTTTTATATCACATATTCACATTGGATAATAAGTTTATCTGGAGTGTAGTTTGTAAAATATTTTTACAGAATTGAACTTTGTCAAGAAAAAATATTGATAGGTCTTATTACGTTAGTGAGAATTTGAACAAAATCTATTTATTAATTACAAGAACGGTGTTCGATTGGTTTGAGTTTGGGGCTCTAAAGGTCAAAAGTGTCTGGAGATCCTAAATTCGAATTCAATGTGGAATAAAAATTTCCTTGTAGCCATAGAGGTTCAAATACGATGATTTCAGGATATCTATGAAACAATAGACGTCCTGGAATTAATCAACTTCCATAATGAGTTGAATATCCAAGTTTATCAAAAAAAATATATTCAATTTTCGTTACAGAAAGTATAGAAAACAAAAAATAATACATGTAAGAAATAAAAACAATCCACCCAAATGGCCCAAACAAATAGTCCACGGCCTGGTCTCTCATGAGAGGCCTACTTTTTTTTTGTCCAGATCTAATAGGCCATACAAATAAAACCCATCTTTTTCTCCCTCACATACAACAGAAATCCAAGAGTTGGTTGTTTGTCAAACCCTTATAAGATGGTGCTTATGGACAAAAAGCATCATTATTTTTTTATCTTATCAGATAATATTATTGGCTATTAAAATAGGTTGTTGTCTTGCTAGTAAGCATAATTTACCTATTAAATGCTTACCGGGTCTGAGTAAGGATTTTTTTAGAGCATCTCTAACAGCATCTTCATAATTTTCTTCATAATAGAGAATCAAAATTAAAAATCTTTAAAAAAAAATTACATTCATCTCCAACAGCATATCCATTTTAGAGATTACAAAATTCATTATATTATTCAAAAATTCTATATTTCTAATAAAATATTATTTATCTTATCTAAACATTTGATTTCAAATTTTTTTATTGATGGAACATAATAAACAATAGTTTCTCTCTCATGGTAATCATTTTTGGAGATGTCTCCAAATTTGAAGATTTTTGTAACTCCTTTCATGCTTTCTCCATTCTGGAGGAAAAAAATTATTCAAAATCTTTATTTCTCCATTTTATAAATGCTATTGGAGATGCTCATACTCACCTATCAGGTAAGATTCTCAATCTTTACTATATCTTTTACCGCGTAAGATTCTTCATCATTTTCATGTTCACTGATAAGGTAAGTTACATCTGGTAAAACCTTATCTAGTAAGCACTTGATAAATAACCCCAAAGTTACTAAACACTTACCATCTCTTTGTTGGTAACAAAACATTCATTGTCTTTTTATCAAGTGAGAAAAGCTTACGCAGTAAGAGATGACAATCTTTATCAACAATCTTACTATATGTTTTTGTTCACTTAGAATCTTACTCAGTAAATAAGAGGGTGGTGACTCTTACCCGATAAAAGACGCTTATTATACTATTTTATTCTGATGACTGAGAATTACACGGTATATAAGTAACAGAAGTGGCTCATATCCTACAAGTACTAATTAGTTTGTGTCTGCAAACAATATGCCCTCTAATAAGTTTGATATCATATAATCACTGCAGATCGTAATTCTTTATATATGAATCTTGCAACAAACTTTTTCTAAAAAAAATAAAAAAAAAATCAAATTTGTCTACCAACTTTAATCATTCAATTTTGGATCTATCTGCATACCAAAAGAAGTGTGTATCCTTGCTTTGGCATTAACCATCATGAAAAAGAGTGAAAACAATAGTGCAAAACTTCGTTTTTTTATTTCCAAGAACTAAAAAAGTAGCAATAAAATATTGCCAAAAGTTGATAGAAACCACTTTGGATTCTTGCTTCTTGGTGTTTTGGTCGACCTGAAAATGAAATACGATAAATACGGACGTTATTTTTATAGCACGAGTATATAATGTTGTCCATTTGAAATTTGGTTTTGGCCTCTATAATTCCCTTCGTGTACTCTAATTTTTAATTAAATTATATTTTCTCCTTTTATTTCTTTTAGAAATAATGAAATAATTTAAAAATGGTTATAGAAAAAGTTAAATGGAGATGGCCCCAGCCATAGACCATGCTCATGTGTGTGAAGAGACAATGAACTAGAAAGTGCTCGAGAATTATGATTGTTATAAGTTAATTATTGTTTTTATAAAATTATAGAAAAAAATAGTGTTTTGCAATAATGATCACTTCAGACAGATTATTCCGTACCCTTTAGCAATTTCCGAAGAAGAAGACCTCTGACCCGATTAGTGAGAAGTGTGTGAAAATGAAATAAAAAATAGACAAGCTAATATTTAAAAAGCTAGATATGAGTAAAAAATAGCAATATAAATAGAAACGAAGAAAGACAAATATGAATAAACACCATAAATATAAGTAGAGGCAAGTATAGTAAAAGATATAGCCTATGTGGAAACTGCGTATTCTTAGTTAAACTTAAAGTTCTAGTAACCCAATTTACAGACTAATTAAGGAGTTGTTGAATGGTTTGATGCAGAATGATTAAATGGTTAAAATGATTAAGAGACTCTTATTATATAATGTAAAATGAAATATAATTGTTTTGTAATTGTTCAGTATGTAATTATGGCTCTTAATGGTTAAAGGAGGTCCATGATACAAAATGATTCAGAGGGTTTTAGAACCATTAAGAGACAGACTTATTTTGTTCCAAACAAGACTTACCTCTCAGCAATTAAGAGATTGTCTCATAATAGAACTGTTACGAGGTAAACTAATAGCCCGTAACTCTATCCCTAACCATCCACCTCTTTAGCTCCCAACATGCTACTCTAGTCTTGCATCTCCAAACGCTCTTATCAGATGTCATGTTCCAAAAAAAATGCCTAAAGCCGACATGTCCAATCTTAAATGCTTTTCCCACGTCATTCTCGCCTACTGCTTCTCCCTCGATCATATCACTTTCTACCCTTCCTACTATAAAAAATGCCTAAAATCTTTTGTTGGTATGCCTTTAGTGAAACAGAAAACTCTCGTTTGCCGATTGTATTGCTTCTACCTCCAGGAAATAATGTATCATCCCAAAATCATCTATGGTTTAAAACTCTCATAGACCATATCGAACAATTTATCGTCATCTCCACATAAGCTAGAACAATTTCTGAACCCTTTACTGTTCTATTCTTTCTAAAAAGGCTGGTTTTAATGAAAAGTCATGTCTTATAAGTCGATATTGCCATTTGCCTTTTTTTCCCTTAACATCCACTTTATCAACAATTTTTTGTCTTTTTGAAATTAGTTGGCTAATTTTTTATTTTATTTTTTTGGTCAAAGAAAATAAGACAAAGTTAACAATATTATCTTTATCAGTTTTTGGTTACGTGGTAATCGTTCTTATTTCTTGTATTTGTATTTACAAAATAATTATAAATATTCTAGGCTACATGGAAATTGTTTAATAGATATTATATGTAATTTTTGCCTATGTTTTTATATTCATCATCAGTCATTATTTCTCTCTTCTTCTATAGAGTCCATCATGGCCATGGCCGCAACCACAACCATTGTGACACTAACCACAAGGGTGGTCTCTGATTGGTTTGAGTTTGGGTTCCCAAGGTCAAGAGTGCTTTAAGGTCCCGAGTTCGAATCCAAAGAAGAATAAAATCCCCTTGTTGTCACGGAGGTTCAAAACGATGACTCCGAGCTACTTACGAAGCGGGTGGTCATCCTACAATTAGTCGGCTTGCATAGCGGGTGGTCATTCTGAGATTAGTCAGCTTACATAACGAATTATTAGATACTCAGTTTAATTAAAAAAACCACTGTGTCACTACTGTCCCTTACTTTCCTTTTACTAATTTATTCTCATTTTTAAGTTTCATGTCCATGCAATTGTACATATGACTCGATAAAAATCGAAGATATTTTACAAAACAAGTCTACTACTTTATGTCGATTAAAAACTTAGTAAAGTTTTAGATTCATAACCAAAAATCCATATATGAAACTAAGACACACATCCGTTTATTAAACAACAAAACTATTGACAATAAGATAGTATCCCATTTCCAAATATTTAATTAATTAAAAAGCTCTTTATGCTTATGTACTGTTTTCATTTATCTAATTCCCAACAAAATGTAATATAAGTCCCATACTAGGATTTTATATTATATTAATAAATACGTAAATACCTAAAACAAATATATTAACCAACATCCAATAAATGGAGCAAACGAAAACAATGTTAAAATAAAAAAAATACGAAAAAAGTTAATTTAATTTTGTACTAAAATCACATTTGATTACGAAACACAGCCAATGTAAATGTCTGCAAGCGACTTGGCCAAGACGTAGGTCACATATAATCTCTTGTAATTTTATACAAATTTAATGTAAATCATATATAAATTTAACGGTTCTCTTGTTTTCTTATTTGATTATTAATTTTTTTAAAGGTATCCTAAACATTTGTCTAGACTAATCTCTAACACTTAAAGGCTGTGAAAACATGCAGTTATGAGATAAATCCCCAGTGACCATAAGTTGTCAACTTCAGGATTCAAAACCCCACAAGTCTTAACCAGTATAGCACAAGTCTTTGTGGTTTTGACTATTATTCTTGTTTAAAATTATATTTTATTTGTTTATATAATAATATATATATATATATATTTGAGAATCTCATAAGTGGCCTGGTTATTGAAAGAGGTAAAACATAAAAGGGGGCGTGGTTTAAAGTTCCAGAGTCTCGTTTTGACACCATTCATCATTCCACCGATAACAATAACAGTGTGCAGTGCAATAACAGCCACGGCTATTGCTATTTCCTTCCCTCTTTTTAACACTCTATAAATGTAATTAAAGAACCCCACCATCTCTTCTTCCCTCACTCATCCCGTTTTCGCACTTAATGCCACCCCCCAATCCTTTCCTTTCCTTTCCTGCATTTCTTATTTATTACGTCTCTTCTTCAATACCCACATCAATTACAACAGGTAGGTAATTCACTAAAATTCTATCCTTTTTTCTTCTAAACTTTGTTGGTTTCTTGTTTTTGGTTGCTAATTTTTGTGGGGTCATGTTATTTTTTGCATTTCAATGTCCCTTTGTTGTGTGTTCTTGAGTTCGTTAAGAGGATTTTTGTCATCATACATATATATGATTTGAGGGTTAATTTGTTTTATTGTTCTTGATTGGAATTCTCATATGGTACAAGATCTGTTCGTTGCTTGAATTTGTGCTTGATTTTTGAAAGATTAAACTCTTGGAAAAACTTTAATGGGTAAACAATGCAAGTCTAGGTGAAAAAGGGAATTTTTTTTTTCAGATTAGTTGAAAATTTGAAAGTTACCAAAAATGAACATATCCCAGTAATTTCCTGTTTTCCCTTCATGACAGTAAAGAAATTGCATAGTTTCTGTTAAGATTGTTATCCAAATTATTGTTTTCTTGTTACTATTTGGACTTTACAACATCAACATCTTTTATATTTGACTGAAGTTACTACTTTGTGTTTGTAGATTTTAATATAAGATTCACTAAATTGATGAAAGAGTTAATTATTTCTTAGAGAAAAGATTCAATTTGTTTTAGTTTTGGTTATTTTTAACTGGTATGAATAAAAACAACTATAAAACCTTTTGTCATGCCATCTTTGCATCACCTGTTTGCCCATTGTTATTGATGCTAATCATGGTTTGTTTGATTATTAATGTATTTAAATAGAAAACCATTATTGGATAAGGTTAATCAGTTGACAATTTGCTTAATTATGTGTTCATCAGTTGACAATATCACAAAGGATTCTTTAATCATGTTCTTAGCCCCAATCAATCCCTACCACCAATTATTATTATATATAAAATTTTCCAGTTGTTATATTAAGTAAGATTCTTTTCTAATAACAAATGGCTTATCCTTTTAATTGATTTTTTGGGATTAGAGAATTATTAATCTAGTTGTTATTTGTGTATGTAGGTAGGCTGATCATCTGTTCGAAAAGCTGTTGACTTTTGATACTGAATCTTTTATCTTTCATATAAACCTAATGCTGTCTTAACCGAAAATGGGGTGTTGTATCTCCACAAGTAGTAAAAGTAGTTGTAGTAGTATGAGCAATGGAGAGATCGTTTCTAATCCATCTTGTTTCGAGATCATTATGTGTGGTGGCCAAAAGAAAACACGAAGAATGTTATCCGACCATGTGAGCGCCTTGCAGAATATCTCCTCCATTCCAAACCGGATTTTTACGAATGGGAAGAGCCCGAGTTCTTGTATATTTACTCAACAAGGACGTAAAGGCGTAAATCAGGATGCAATGATTGTGTGGGAAGTAAGTCATATAAAAATATTTGTATCTTTTTAATCCGTGTCAATAACCTTTTGGCGATTGGTTCTACACAATTTCCAGTATTGTTTAAAAAGTAGGACTAGTGGCAGGCTTTGCTGCCACTGTCTACTGAGATTCATCCCTGTGTTGCTCAGATTCGTATAAAAAAGCAGTACTAGTGTGGAATGTGGAAGATGTGACTTTTTTGTGTGAATCTCTGCAGGATTTCATGGCGGAAGATGTGACCTTTTGTGGAGTATTTGATGGCCACGGACCTCAAGGCCATCTTGTTGCTCGTAAAGTTCGTGATACATTTCCATTGAAGTTATTGTCGTTTTTTGATTCTCATGAGTCGAAGAAACACAAGTCTACTGGTCCCATTTGTTGCAGTTTGAATTCTAGATCAAATGGAGCCGATTGTGAGGTGGGAATAGAGGATAAATCAGTCTCGTTATGGAAAGATGCATTTTTAAAATCGTATAAATCAATGGATAAAGAGTTGAGATCTCATCCCAGTTTAGATTGCTTTTGTAGTGGCAGCACTGCCGTCACCATTGTAAAACAGGTATTGTTTTTTGTCATTTACACAAATAGATTTTGCATTTTTGGATTCGAGTTTAACGTTTTCGTGATTTCCATAATATTTTGGTTTCAAGGGATCAAATCTTTTCATGGGAAGTATAGGAGATTCGCGGGCCATCATGGCGTCCAATGATAGCAACGATTCACTTGTAGCAATTCAGTTGACCGTTGATCTCAAGCCTGACTTACCAAGTAAGATATTAGATATATTACTACAAATGTCCAAATTTTTAAAATGTTTTTTAGAACACTGTAAAAGGGTCATATTGGATAGTTGGCAAATATATATATATATATATAGGGGCGGGTTCAAAGAAATATTCAGACCGAATATAGTATTTATTCGGTCTGAATATACAAAGAAAATATTCAGAAATGAATATAGTATTTATTTGGTCTTTATAATGTTTATTCATTTTGAATATTTCTTTGTATATTCAGTCTGTCTATATTCATACACGTGTCGCACTCTCATTTGTTTTCACGTTCACAACCAAATTTGAGTTCGCATTTGAATTTTCCTTTATATAATATATATAAACTTAATTGTGCTAACTTTTCTTAATTTTTTTTATCCTCTAGGAGAAGCTGAAAGGATTAAACGTTGCAAAGGTCGAGTTTTTGCATTGCAAGATGAACCGGAGGTATCAAGAGTTTGGCTACCGTTTGATGATGCCCCAGGGTTAGCAATGGCACGAGCTTTTGGAGATTTCTGTTTAAAAGAATACGGAGTGATTTCTATTCCTGAATTTTCTCACCGGGTCCTCACCGAGAAAGATAAGTTCATAGTTCTTGCCTCAGATGGGGTACGTGCCATATGTCTATTTATATATATACCCCTATATATATATCATTATCTTTAAATTTCATGAAGGTAAAATCATCGATAACTTATTGTAGGTTTGGGATGTTTTGAGCAACGAAGAGGTGATCGAGATAGTATCATCGGTTCCATCTCGGTCATCAGCGGCAAGAACGGTTGTTGATTCCGCTGCTCGAGAATGGAAAACGAAATACCCGACATCTAGAATGGACGATTGTGCAGTTATTTGTTTATTTTTCGATGGTAAGATGGATTCTGAATCTGATTGTGAAGAACAAGGTTTCTCTTGTGCAACCCTCGAGAGCAATAATGGTGACGATGGCCATAACTCCGAGCCATTGTTGCAGAGAAATGTTACGGTGGTCAGACCGTCAGAAGGGAACGATGTAGTTGTGGGTGAGGAAGCGGTTGTGGTGGTTGATGAAGATCACGGTTGGTCAGGGTTGGAAGGGGTAACCCGAGTCAACTCGTTGGTCCAACTTCCAAGATTTTCGGAGGAGATACCGAGAGCATGATTGTTTTTGATTTCTTATTTTTAGTTTTATAACTAATTGGATTAGTTGTATAATATTATTTCGTTTCTATGGAACGTGAAAGAATATCTTTGGGTTGATGGGATGTGTATCTAGGCGGGCCTCGAGTCTAAGGATCGTAAAGGTCATTTTAGGTTTTACCAACGGCCATTTATTAGATTATTCTTCAAAAGAGACGTTGAGAAGAGAGCATAAACAAATCTAACACCTAAAATCGAATAAAATGGAACGAGAAAACACCTAAAATCTCCGTTTTCTTTATTTTGAAGAAGATGTTCTAACAAAACATTCCATATGCATAAATATACGGCTATATGTAACACAAATGCAGCCCTCCAATGATTTGGAGGAATTAATTTGCCACCCAAGTGTTTTTTATTGCTCACTTTTTATTGTAGCTGATGATAAAAGTAGGTTGCGTTTGATATGTAATTCTGTTATGTTTTTTATTGAATAGGATTTTCGATCCTGATAAGATAAATTATGTTTTGGTTAATATTGAAGAAAGATCTTATATGTAATTCTTTCTACGAGTCTCCATCTCTCCCCCAAAATCACTTTCTTCTTCTTCTTCTTCATTCTTGCATCGGCTCTTGCTTCTGCTTTTGGATTTAAGGTGTTCTCCTCTTCATGTTTACCTGTTTACCATTTGAGTTTCTCCATGGCTATCCAGGTTTGAACTCCATTTTTTTCTGACTGCTTTTTATGTTGCCTCTTCGATTTGCTTTTTTTTTTCAAGGGTTGTCTTATCTGAAGTGGTATGAGAGAATCCTGCTATGAAACATTTTGGGGTTTTCTTAATAAAGTTTTTTCTTTTAGATGCATGTTATGAATATTTTTTTTTCTCAAATATTGCCTTTCAACTTCACTAGACTAGCAATGGCTAGATGCTCTACCACTACCATGTTTGTTTGTGCATCTCTGTTTCACTATTGAATAGACATAATATCAGATGCTAACCAAAGGTAAATTTGTGTAGATGGCATCTATATAAAGCAAATGCAACTATATCTAATAAACTATTTTACCCTTTGTTTCTAAAATAAAATCCCATTTTCACTTTTTGAAAAAACAAAATTTCAATTTGTAGTTGGTATGTGTATTTGTTTCGAAAATGGTGGATTAAATAAAAACTTTATTCTTGTTTCCAGATGGTAAACGTGAATTAGAAGAGTCACTGCTATTATAAAAAATTAGGTGTAAAGGACAATGTTGAAAATTGCAATTGAGGTAATGCTTTAACTTCTTACCCAAAAATCTTGATAGGTGAAACTTACGTTGATTGGTTCTGTGTGGGGGTCGATAGGAAGGTTGAAGTTGGAATCATAGTATAAAAAGACTGAAGAAAATTGGTTTTTATTGACCTGGGAATCATAATGTAAAACCCAGGAGGACTACCCTTTGATTTTAAGGAGAAGCAAAGGATTTATCATTTGTATTCTCTATGGTGAAATTTTGCTGCCAAGATTATAGACTTTATTATATCCTATCAAAGGAAATGAAATTAAAGTATTTGGTTTTATTTTTCATGAAATATAATAAGTAGGCATGTATGTTTCTGTATATTGATATTTTGAGAATTTGCTCTATTGTTCTTTGTTGTTGCTAGCTTGTGCTTGTGCATATCAAACTTTTCGTACAACAAAGTTATTGGAAGTTAAATTGCATTACAGAAGTTAAAGGTTTAATAATTGATCTTATTCATCTTTATACTTTGAAGTTTTAATTTCTGTTGAACAAGTTATAGTTGTAGAGTGCAACTTGAGGTTGCATGTTTATGGTAATTAAGTTACTTTATTAGTTCATGAAGACGGGGATCAAGGCATCATGGTTTTTAACATTTTTGTTTCTACTCGATTATTTTGATTGCCGTTGCCAATTAGTGGTTGTTGTGATCACTTTTGAATTCTATTCATGTATAATTTTCTTATAAGTCATGGGTTTAAAGTAGAACATAAAATTTGAATTGTAAATTTGTATTCTAACCGGTTGCTTTTCATTTTGAATTTGGGCACATCCAAAATTTTGTTAATTATAGAGGTTGATATTGATTGTAAATAGGTTTATGTCTTTTGCTTTTTATAAAGTATCTTTTTTTGGATTAACCTGAATATCCAACTCGCTACGCGAGCTGACTAATCCTAGGACGATCACCCACTTTGTAGATAGCCTGGAGTCACCGCATTTGAATCTTCGTGGCCATAAAGGTATTTTTATTCTTCTTGGATTTGAACTTGGGACCTCCAGGTACTTTTTATCTTTATAGCCTAAGCTCAAACCAATCAAGTACTACCCTTGTGTGTTGTGCGTTTTTATAATGCATCTTGGTTTCATGTTGACTTTGATTTTATTGGGTTTTGATTTCGTAAATTTCTAGTGCGTTTTTATAATGCATCTTGGTTTCATGTTGACTTTGATTTTATTTGGTTTTGATTTCGTAAATTTCTAGAGGTTGCTATATGATTCAGTCTTGCCAAAGTTGGTGCTTGTGAAAGATCAAGAATAAGAAAGGAGTCGTGGGCTTTGGCTTTGGGTTTGAACGTACTTTAATAGTTTAATGATTAATGTGGGTGTGAACGGGTATTTTGGATGACGAAGAATAATGTATCAGTTTTTCTTTTATTTATATTAAAATTTGGGTAAAGCCATTTGCGTCTCCTTTGATGTTGGAATCAAATCAAGTCACGCACTAAGAATGTAAAAAATGTATTTTGATATTGATGTATGTAAGGATAAAGATACTAGATAAGAGTACATTTTACAATGTATAGAGTAGAGGTGCAACCTTCCTTAAAATTTATATCCTACTTTTTTGGTATGATTATCAATGGAACTCTAAAACAAACAATTCAATACCTACACATTTATCTACTAGAATCATTATTTTTATACAACGAACTTTATGCTGTTATTATTTGGATGGATTTTCACATGCCTTACGTCTAGACAAATTTTGTATTCCGTCGTATTGCACAGGTACACAACTAGTCTAATATTACAAGTCTTTTTAAAAATATAAATTATGTTTGGTTAATATTGAAAAAAGATCTTATATAAAAACTGTAATTTTTTTGAAGTATATAAAATATTTATATACAACAAATAGAACAAACAAACTTACACACCCTCCTCCCCTATGATGAGGTTTGAACCCTCGACTTTTTAGGAGACAAGGGGCTCACATACTGCTAGACTAAAGACTCTTTTAGTTTAAAAAAATAAAAACTGTAAATTTGTTTGAACAAAAATAGGTACCAACGCAGCAAGTTTGAACCCATAAAAGCTTGTTTTTGGGCCCCAAGCCCGATATAATAGCTTCGGGTTAAGGTCCAATAGCCTGGTTAAATTGAATAACATTTTATTATTATTATTCGTTTTTTCTTAATTTCCAAGTACATTTATTTGTGTTTGTTTATAGTAATGTTCTATCATTTTAATATGACACATCTAAAATGTGTGAAAATTATATAAGAATTATATTGGATCATATGGTCAAATTATATAGTATAAATACATTGTCAGAATTAAACAAAATGAATTTAATATTATACCAAAATCTAAGTATAGTAATATAAAAACATATAAAAAACTAAAATTAAATAATTAATTAGTAAGTGCAAAATCGCAGTAAGAATGCGAAGAAAATTGCCTTTATTCGTATTTGGTGTAAAGATAATTTTCTAATTTTTATAATTAGTGCAACCAACATTCAAAAATTTATACAAGTACTTGGTTAAATTAACCAAAAGTCTTATGTTTTATGTTATATATCGAAAACTTTATAATTTTCTACAACTTGGTCTAACTAACCAAAAAGTCTTACGTTTTACATTATATATTGAAATTTTTTTACATGTATTTAAGTATGTAGTTTTGCAAGTCACTAATTTGGTAGCAGTCATGTATATATATTGTTACAGTTTTCTCGTGATAAGATTCAATTTCACCACCAGATATTACGTTCTAAATTAAAACTTACTAGGATAAAAATTGTATAGTATGAGAGTTGGTTTAAGTATTAATATCTTAAAACTATAACGCTAATCAATCTCCCGATCATTTTTCTAAACCGGTTGTTTATGGAGGCTTATATACCAATGTTTTCATATTGTTACAAGGTATCATATGAGCCTCAAATATTGCTCCAAATTGTCAACTTTGCATGTGTTCGTTGTTTAGCAAGGGAGTTCCAATTTTTTCGTAAACCTTGTTATATCAAAATCTTTTGATCACATTGTACAATGGGATAACGGAGATACATCGGGTGCGAAACGGTCTAACAATAAGGTTGGAGGGAGTGAGACTTCCTATGTTAGCAATAACCGTTGCAAGAATGAGCACATCTATTTCATCCGGTCTGTCTGTAGTAACCAATTCATATCTGTTAAGCACAAAAGAGGCTCTAAAACAATCAACAATCTGAAGGTAAACCTAAACCATTAATAATTTGAACCTAAACACAAACAATTAACAATTTAAACCTAAACAATTTGGGTAATAGTTTTACACAACTCCTGAATGACTCTAAACATATGTAACATTGGCCCTCAAAATTTAACGAGTCATGTTTAAAATCTCACTTTTAATATGGTAATTATAATGTTTAGACTTGTAATCAACACCAACTATTATAGGCTAACCTTGTATGTTTTTGGAACAACCAGATGGAAAGAAAACGTTAATATATATATTTTTGTGAACGACAATAATACGCACACGTTTCCGGGGTATCCGGGATCCATACGGGCACTCGACTAATCCCCGGCGACCAGGACCCACCACAAAGTGGTAGGACAAGGTCTGGATATTGTCACATGCTGTCACGGGTTTCGAAACCGGGTAGTCAAAGATACCATCTACTGAACCCCTCAGGATATTACCTTACCACTAGACTAGACATGCTTTAATAGAAAACGTTAATATTTATATCCCTAGGCCCTCTAAGTGAAAGATACTTGCTCTATTTATTCGATTGACCTATTACTTTATCATTTTATTGTTTTTCCCACATACTTGGGTTATAGATTCATTTGGAGCCATTAATTGTGGGACTCAGTGTCCCCTTACGTTCTAACATTTTATAAGCCCAGATGTATTGAAGTCGTATACAGTTACATATATAATTGTTTTTATTAATTATTATATTTCGTATCTTCATTATTATTTTATAACGTTATAAATAAAATCAAAAAGTATTTTCATGTGAACGCAAATAAATGCCCATTATCCGAACGCCTCCGTTACATCCACGTACCCACTGTGCCACTTTTAAAACGAAATGATAAAATATCTTTTATGTTTTCTAAAATAAGAAATTTGTATGGTGTGCATTGGTGCACATCTCCTTTTTATATATGTATATTTTATATATATATATATATATATATACATACATACGATGCAGATTGTTCTTTGCTAAATTGGTCCAGCTTACTGTTGATCCAAATTTTGCTATTATTGACGTAGTAGTTTACTGTTTTATGGTCCAATCTAGCTACCTATTGCTTTCTAATTATTGTTTCTTGATATTAGTTATTTATGTTTCCTATGTGTGTGCATGCCTATTTAAAAAATTAAGGGTATCTTTGGTTGAGGGTATTAAGTAAGAATTAATGAGAATGATAATAAAAAAAACTGTTTGGTTATATATAATATAATGGGCTCATTCTCACAGAAGCCCAAATTTTCATTCTTGATTAAAGTGATGTGAATGAAATTTTCATTCCTATTTTCATTCTCATTCTCATTTTCATTCATTTGCCGGAACCAAACGGTACGAGTTGAATAAACTATTTTATAAAGACAAAGGCAAAAGACTTTGATCTATGAAGAAGATGTCGAAAAGGAAGATGAATTAAGGATGTTAATTAGGAAAGTGTAGTTATTACGATCTACAAAATCTAGGACCGATTGATGTAGTTTAGAAATTGCTTTTGAAGGGTCAAACAGAGTTGGAAGGAAACCATAACTTTTACGAGTCTGATAACACAACCGCCCCCTCCCTCTGCACAACACGCTCATCCTGCTATGACTCCATGACCCACGAACCCAACAGTACTGTCACATCCCTCATGGGGGGCTACCCACCCACCCTATGACTACACGATCAATGCTCGACATTTTTAAACCACAAGCATCCTCACCCGTCTCCGTGTCCCAAAGTCCCACGCCCAATCAAATTGAAGTTTTTTCATTTAGATGTTGCATAATGTTTTCTTTTTTTCCTTTTTATAAATCAAATATTCATAAGTGTATTAGTAAACTAAGGGGTCGAATAAATTTAAATAAATCATCAAAAATAGTTAGGCTATAACACAAATACAAAAAATGTCATAAATTATCATATAACATAATATATAATTTACTTACTTTATATATATATATATATATATATATATATAGGGTTAGGTTCAAATGTGAACTCAATTTTGGTTGTGAACGTGAGGACGAATCTCAGCCACACATCTTCAGTTATCGTGGACGCGATCACGGAGGATTGACGCGATTCATGGGAGGGTGGAGATTATTAAAGGAGGGGAACCAGGTCAAAGCCGCCTTTATTGACCGGATAAGTGGCTGAGATTCGTCCTCACGTTCACAACCAAAAATGAGTTCACATTTGAACTTTTCTCTATATATATATATATATAAAGGAGTGTTATTTTGCAACCCATGAAAAAGTTACAACCTTTGCAACCCACATCTTAACCGTCCGTTTGATCATCAACGGTTAAGATTTAATCATCTCTAACCATCCTTAATTAAAAAAAATCAAAAAAGAAAAAAAAATGGACGGTTAAGATATGGGTTGCAAAGGTTGTAAAAGAACACTCCTATGTGTGTATATATATATATATATATATATATAGGGTTAGGTTCAAATGTGAACTCATTTTGGTTGTGAACGTGAGGACGAATCTCATCCATACATCTTCGGTTATGGTGGACGCGATAACGGAGGATTGACGCGATTCATGGGAGGGTGGAGATTATTAAAGGAGAGAAACCATGTCAAAGCCGCCTTTATTGACCGGATAAGTGGCTGAGATTCGTCCTCACGTTCACAAACAAAAATGAGTTCACATTTGAACTTTTTTATATATATATATATATATATATAGTGTTAGGTACAAATGAAAAACACAATTAAAATATTGAGAATAACAGAAGCAGAAACAGTTAATCCAAATCATTGGATTAGAATTTTGGTTTTTCTAAGACTCTTTTTTTACTAAATAAAATAACTATGAAAAAAATTCAAATACTTTAACTAATCTCATACTTTTTTCAATAGCATTTTTTGGATATTAATAACTTTTTTATCTAATTTTCACGATTTTTACAATTTACAAATAAAATTAAATCTCGTTCACCAATATTTCATATGTAAATAAGAATATTGATGTTTTTCATCAATTTGGTTTAGGAATGAGATTTTGGTTTATTATGACATCTTCTTTTTTAAAAATAGAGGAAATGAGAAGACAGTGACATGAAAAAATCTTCACATTTAAATGAATCCGTAAAACTTATTGTTTAAAAAATAGAAATAATATTACTTTTGTTGTAGGATAAATAATGGATATGACGATATAGATAGAGATAAACATATTAGAGATAGGTTAGAACTATTATCTCTTGTAGTTATCTACTTGTATCTCATCTCTATTTAAAGGGCTTATGATTAATGAGAATTACAGATCTCTTCTCTCTCTCTCTTTCTTGTTGTTCCCTTTCGTTTTTCCTTTAACACGTTATCAGCACGTTGCTCCGCCAGAAGAGAAATTGGTCAAGACATGAAGCTAGGGTTTTTACGATATCAACATCGATTTAAGGTACGTTTTTATGTTAACTTTGCCCTTAATGGTTGTTCCGTTCGTTGTCCGACACTCTTCAATGGCTTATTTCCCATTACGTTGATTCAAGTAAGCATGTTTAAGTTTTTTATTTTGTATGTGAGTATTTTGCTATCATATTAACATTAAATATAGTTTATGATTTCATCTAGAAAGTATTTTTGTTATATTTTCACTATTAATATCAAAAATCAATTTTTGATTGGAATAATCAAATTAACAAAATAGGTATTTACGATTTTTTTTAAGAATGAGATCTATTATGATTTTAGTAATTATCTAAATTAAATATTTTGGTTTCTTTTTATTAGCCGTAAAAAAAAACATTAAAGAGAATCAAAATTTTTTGGATCACGTTTGTCTTTATAAAAAAAAAAGTAAAAAAAATTAATATTTATTTTTTCGATTACCAATTTTTTTAGTAAATTGATTTTTGAACATTTTTTTAATGAGTTTTTGATTTATATTGAATTATCAAAATGATTATTTATTTATGTCTTTATCTAAAACCAATTTAATCTACAATTTATTTATTTATTTGTTTATATTAACTATGTTTAATTACTTTTATTTAATAAGATTTATCAGTCCTATTTCTAGGCTAATTTAAATAATAATTAGACGACTGGTTATTTTAATTTTTGACTTTAACTCATTTACTTTTAGTTGGATTAGTATAACTTTTATTGTTTTTAACATATCATTATTTATTTAGACATTCTTAATTAGTTTACAATATTCGTATATTTAAATGGCTAACTTAAATATTCATCATATTGGTATACATGACTATATGAGAACCTTAGATCACTTTTGTTTAAATATTGTTTAATTGGATTGGCTTGTGTTTTATGTTTCACAGTTTAGACTTTATCGCTTAAATCACATTAAGCCTATGTAGTTGGTTTATTTACTATTATATTTAATTTCAATTTATACATAGTAATTACTTATATTATTATATACTATTTTTTAATAGTATTTAAATTAATAGCACTTATTTTAAACATTTGGTATTATTTATGCTTGCTCTTTCTATTATTATTATTATTATATGATTATCTATTATTATGATCATCATCATCTTATGAGTTCCTACTCATAATTCCAATCTTAATTAATAAATCGAAGTTACAGTTCCTACCCTTATGTACTTTGGTTTTTTACCAAAAGCCTTTAAAATACTATTAAGATGTTAAAAATAAAAATTCGACTTTATGTCAAAATCTCTCATAATATTAATGTTATTCATGTATTTCATGAAACGAAATAATTGCATAACACCGAAAGGTTTTGTCAAACGGGTGTAAATAACCCTAAGGTTGAAGGGACTTAAGTAATCCACGTGATTCCCCTCCTACCTGGAAATCTAAAAGTGTCTTTGCGATCTATTTTCGAATATTGAAATATTGATGAAGTACTATCAACAAAACTTTAAAAAATTTAAAAATACAAAAATCCAATAATATTATGATAATGAAATCTCATGCATAACATAATTATAGAACATGATTTTGAAAAATCATATATTCTCCATTATTTACAACCACCTGAACTCGAAAGAACTTGAGTACCATAAGATAGACAAAACCCATCAAAACATATTGACCCTAAAAGTCACCTATCAAAATACATGTACATATCTTGAGATTTTTGAGACGATACATCAGTCACAACCTTCATATGGAATACCATTAACTAGAACCCCTAAGAACAACGGGACACCCTGAAAAGAAAAATCAGGAGTATCTAGTACCATGTACTTTCCAAACTAATCAAACAGTGGAATGAAACCCACTCGATTACAAGAAAATGACTGTTTCAGCAAAGAAATGTTGTGCTCAAAATACATCTCAATCTTCATGACAAGGAACTCATAGAAGATTTTCACCTTTCATATAGCAGTAATCATATTAATGAACCAATGTGAGCTAAAGTATAACCTTTAGACAAATTCATCAACCTACTGTAAGTGGTTGAGAGATATAACAAGGTTATTTCAGATTACTAAACATGCTGGGACAAAGAAAATTCTCGTGGTCAATAATGAAAGTGTAGAGGTGGAACAACTCTAAAGAACAGTGAGTTAAAGACAATTCCACATAGGTGACATCTATAACCCCATGGACAAAACTATGGAAATGGTAAAGGTCATGACAAGAGTCGAAAAGGGTTTTACAATTTTTGGAGTAGAAATACAACTACTGCCCAAAAGATAATGGACAATATAAGAAGAAAAATGCAATAATAATTGCTCATAAAAAAGGAACAAGTTGAAATTAACTATATCCAGATTAATTTAAGAATAATTGAGCATAAGTTTATTTGAAAATTATTTTAAGTATTAAATTAATTTCATTTGCTGATGAAAAACCAAATCTTAACCATTATAGATGTAAAGAAATACATCCAAATTACAAATACGAAACTCTCAATATTCTCCGTTCTGTGTAGGAATGTATCGAGGAGAACTTGAGTGTTTTTGTGGGAAATCTCACACAATCTTAGAAGACAGACTAATATTTACTCCTCCAACCAAAATACTTAGACGATGAACTGTCATTTTCTTGTTAGTACAAGATTAATAGTCATTAAAAACTATATTAATGAGAACCTTGTTAAAATATTCATATTAATTGGAAATCGTATTATAAGAATGGAAATGGGTATATATGTACATCAACTCTAATGATATGAAAGGAACATATATTAGAGAAATAAATGTGTCACACTAGTGAATTACTTAGGTCATCAAATCATATTATGTCACCAATAAAGAACTTTGGGACAATTACACATATATGTTGCAAAATGACCTTGTGGGACACATGGTTATGACATAATGATCCATGTATTGAAAAATACATATAAACACACTATCTTTCGAGTGAAAGGCAAAATAAAGCAATTAACCAAATTACAACCGTTGACTTCTGCAGCACAAGAAGCAACACCACTATCATAATATGTCATACCTAAAACTTTTGTATACCCTAATTCGTAGCTAAGACAAGAATGAGACCATCCTAAAGGTAATACAAAAATATTCCATTCTTACAACTAATACAAGGTAATGGACATAAACAACCAGAGTGCGGGCCATTGAAGTATTTTATGGTTCTGGTTTCGACACGATGAACGCACATCGTATTATTGTCCACATAAGGTGCTGCACTCTAGCACTAGTTACACATTCAAGGGTTCACCACCCTAACTATCTCATCAAGTCTACATGACTTGCAATGCTAGAGAATTTACATCACAAGGAATTGATAATTATTGTATATATATATATTCGGATCAATGTAGAGTTTCCTATACCCCTGTGTATATATAAAATGGTCTCATAAAAGTTGTCATCAAAAGAATATAGATGATATATAGGGCATTGGTTATGCGCACCAATTTACCCGCATTTGCATGGGGTTATGCAAATATTACATGCAGCCTTACTCATTTGTTTTTAGACCCACTACTAGCCAACCAGTATCATGCGTACCAGTTGGTAACTGGATATAAGCCTGATATTTTTCATTTATGCATGTTTGGTTGTGTAGTATATGTGCCAATTGCGCCCCCACAGCGCACCCAAATGGGTCCCTAAAAAAAATTCAATATATGTTGGATATGAATCCCCAACAATTTTCCGCTAATTAGAATCCTTGACGGGTGATCTCTTTACCGCTAAGTTAGCAAGTTGTCACTTTGATGAGGCAGTCTTCCCGTCGTTAGGGGGAGATAGGAAAAAGGATTTTCCATGGGAACGACTGGAAGTTTCATAGAATATTCCCAATATGTCTCATTTTGATCCCCAAACTTCACAATGTAAAGTTGAAGTCAAACAAATCAGACTCGATACCTGATACGTTTAATGAAGTGACGAGATCACACATACCAACTGCAAATATACCCGCAAGGTTAAAAGTTCCTAAACAAGGGCACAACGCCATTGGAAAGTGCGTTGCAATCACACATGGTGGAGGTGTGGTTGAGGTCGTGGCTCCCAAAAGGAAATGGGGGAGGCTACTTGGTTCGATAAATACTCATCTAAAGGAAAAGGTGAGTAAGGCACAACCATTAATCATCAATACATAAACCTCTCATGAGATTATCTCTGAATAAAACTATGTCTATGAATCATTACTGGAGGACGCTCCGAAGTTAATATTTGATTCCAGAGATCAAATAAATCTCAAATGAATTATGAAAGTGCATACGAGTCGATGGACAGATCGTACATACTCATTGATGATATTCACGTATATTGTTGCTCGTGAGATGATAGAGCACTATGACATCGAACCATGCTCAGTTGAAAAATGTCAACAAAGAGCAAATTGACCTAATAGAAGCAATTCAGGATAATTACATTTGACAAATACACGGGTATTTGGTCCGGTAGTGCTAACCCACCAAGTATAAAGCCCGTAAGACATAGATAATTCATTTGTCATAAAAGCGTAATGAGAATAATTAAGTCATAATGTATAAGACTCTCATTTGGCGCAAGGTTTCCCACGACGTCCTGGATTGATGACGAGAAGACTTGTTCTCTCGTGATGGACGTTATAACGTTCTGCTAATTAATTAGCCTAGTAATTTCCGAAGGACGGAAATGCAGCTCATGAATGTGGTTACTACATATCTCTATGGGGATCTAGATTAAGAGATATATAAAAGTGTTTGATGACATTATATTAGTAGAAACCACAAAATGCGTTTTCCATGAAATTGAAACGCTCATAGGCGGATATGGATACCTGCCTAAGTGAATACTTCATTTGGAAGGGATATAAGAACGATGAACTGTGCCCATGCGTATTTATAAAGAAAACGAGTTCCAGATGTTCAATCATAACTCTATATGTCGATGTAATGAACATAACAAATACTCTTGATGAAATAAGAGAAACTTTATTCTATTCAAAATCTGACTTTGAGATGAAAGATCTTGGGAAAACTTGGTTTTACGTAGGACACCGAGTTTGTGATACTAATTCATCGATCGCATATGTCTAGAAAATAATCAGGCGATTTAATATGGACAAAGCGCATCTGGCTAGCACTCCCATGATCGGTCGAAGTGTTGGATAAAAGGAAAGATCCATTTCGTCTGAAGGATGATGACGAAGAGGCTTTGGGAGCTAGAATTCCCTATTTGAGTGCAATAGGCGCATTATTGTACTTAGAACAATACACTTGACCGTATTTTGTATCTCTCAATGAACTCGTTAGCTATATTTAGCTCAGTGCCAACGCAACATCATTAGAATGATATCAAATTAATCTTTTGGAACCATTGATGTGGGCTTATACTTCCCTTACAAAAAGAAACATAGGATTGATAATGAAATTTCAATACCTACTTGGAATATGAGAGGCAAAAGTACCGGCCCTAATAGAAAAACATAAAATATTGTCTTGGTATGTCTTTGCTGATATTAAATATCTACCTGACTCATATAAAGCTCATTCCCAACTTGGATAAGGAATTACCATAGGAAACATGCCGATTGCTTGGAAGTAAACTAGGCAAACCCTTGTAGCTATCTCTTCAAACTATTCCTAGAATATTACTCTACATGAGACTATTCAATTGTGTACATGGTTAAGGACTACCATTACACATATTAAAGGGGTTAGTGTTTTGAGTTCAACAAATATCCTACTCGCATATATGTAAATAATGCATTGTATCGACGAAATGAAAGTAAGATATATCAAGGGTGATACCTCAAAGTAAATTATGCTTTTAGTTTATATAAAATGAGCAGTAGAAAACTCACCTCAAGATTCAAGTGAATCAAGTAAGATATAAGGAGAATGTGACATAAAAAGTATGAGAATGCTAAGACCTTCCAGACTCCCTTGATTAATGCACGAATCAGGGGGAGAAGTAGACAAAAGGGGGAGTCTACTATATATGTAATATTGGTATGTTGTGCTCTTTCCTTCACCTAAGGTTTTATTTTTCTCATTGGGTTTTGTTCCTTGGTGTAAGGTTTTAGTGAGGCAGCGGTTTATATACCATCCTACTCTTCCAACTCTCATGATTAATGTACGAATCTGAAAGAATATTAGGCTAAAGGAAAAGTCTATCTATTGCAAAGAAACTGGTGCGTTGTACTCTTTCCTTCGTCATATTTTTATTTTTCCCACTGGGTTTTTATTTTGGCGTAAGGTTTTAACGAGGCAACAGTTGTGCACCATCACTCCTTTGACTCGGCACAAGGGGGAGTGTTGTAGGATAAATGTGCCATCGTCTAATGGATATGACGATATAGATAGAGATAAACATATTAGAGATAGGTTAGAACTATTATCTCTTGTAGTTATCTACTTGTATCTCATCCCTATTTAAAGGGCTTATGATTAATGAGAATTACAGATCTCTTCTCTCTCTCTCTCTCTTTCTTGTTAACAACTTTAATTTTTTACCCATAAAATATACTCCTATTTAAAAATAATATTTTATTAAATTGTTAAATATGGTAACAATACAAGTAACATTGGAATATTTGAAGTTAGATTTGTTAGAGTTGGACACAATTATTTTCCCCTGAAAATTTTAATTTTGATATTTTAATTTAAAATAGTTGTTAGAGATATTGTTGTACGGGTGCATGTATGAGAAAATGTTGCAGTTGCAGTTGCAGTGAGGAAAAATCACATCATGCGATGCTGTCAAAAGTCCAAGGGTTTTGGTCCCCTTCCTATTTCCATTATCAATCTCTTTTTTAAGTTTTAACTCATATATATTCTTCATTATTTTACTCTTTAACAGTCAAGAGAGTAATAAATTTGTTGTTATTTAATTAAGGTAGAACTAAAAATACACATTTAATTTAGAAGAGGTTAATGATATCCTTAAAATATGCTAATGGCACCCTTCCAAAAGTGAATCTTTTCCACACATGTTAATGTTAAAATCTATTTTTTACATTTCCAACGTTATAAAAGTACAAAAATATTCGTGCACACCCCTACTAAGGGGTGTCATTAAAGCATCTCCAATAGTTTTTTTAAATTTTCTTTAAAATAGATAATGTAAAGTCAAAATCTCTAAAATTATTATCTTCCAACGTCAACAATTTCTCTATTTTAGATAATCTATTAAAAATTTATATTATTAAAATATTCAATAAATTTATGAATTCAAAAATCTTTAGAATTATATTGGTTGTTTTTTTATGGAAATCATTAAAATAATATTTTTCTTTCATTCTTTTAGAGATTTAGAGAAATCTCTATTTTAAAGAATGATATAGAGATGTTGTTGGAGAAGTTTAGAGAAGAAAATTTGATTTTCTTTATTTTAGAGAAGCTATTGGAGATGCTCTTAGCACTCCCCTTATTTTAAAGTTAATAATACAACAAAATTGGATTTATAGGATATTAAAATAAAAAAACATCTTAATAGACCTCTTTATAGGATACAAATTAGAGGACCAAAAAATAAAGTATCATATCTAAAAGTGTTAGTAATAAATTTATAGGACGTTTTTGGACGTTGTAACAAGTGTATTATGACACTTTTATAAAAAAAATGTCATATTAACTATTTTATAGGTCACAATTTGAAAAAATGTCATGTAAAAAGATGGGATTTTTTTGTATTATATATATTGTTGTAAATAAGTTTTTGATTTTTTATTTGGATATTATTTACAATCGTTACCTTTGATTTTTCTATTTTATATACTTTGTCATTGATATTTATGTTGGTAATTGTTCTTCTTCCGTCGAAATTGCTAAAATAACTTTTTTGGATTTTTTTGAAATTTCTTCTTAAATGTTATTTTTGATTTTTCTTTCTTCATACTTTGCGGTTGATATTTATGTTGTGTTTGTGTTCTATCATTATGCGAGTTTTTTTTGCGTAAATTTGCTTTGGTTATATTATTTTTTGACGACAACATTTAAAACTCCAAAATGTTATTTATGTAGGGGTTTTTACTTTTTATTTTTGTAGATTCTTTTCTTTATTTACGATTTTTTTTATAATTTTATAAAAGAAAACACCAACAATAAGGTAATGTTTTATATTTCAATCACAATTTTATTTCTTTTAAAATGTGTCTTTTTTATTGATATAATTATTTTATAAGAAAAACACCAATAATAAAGAAAATGTTTTATAAGCATCTCAATTCCATTTTTTGTTTTCTTAAAATTTTCCTTTTTATTGATAACAAGAGATAATCGCGACCGCACAATGCACAGTACAAATACTAGTTAAAAAATAAAATAACATGTATGAAATTTTATTCTTTAATAGTTTAATGAATAGTATCTCACCAAAAGATTTATGTCATCTCGTTCCGTCGTTCGGTTTAGAGACACTATTAAATATACAGGTTTATTTGGGAAGAGTAGCTTTCTCAATCGACTTTCGTAAACAAATTACTAGTTATGGATTTATGGGACGAATTTGGGAGTTTAAGAAGCTCAAGCTAAAAATTTGTTTAACAAAAGGTTGAGTTTATTTTTACTTGGTTTATTATTTTTACTTGGTTTATTATACAAATTACTAGTTATAGCTCCGTTTGTATGACATCCAATCGATCATAATTGAATGTTTTGATCATACAAGACTCTTTGTAAGAGGTTGTACGTTTGATTGGTTTTTCATTAAATCATGTATCGATAAAGTTTTTTGTGTAAGTTAATCTGTATGGAGAAGGTTTTTTGTTTGGAAGTGTTTTTTCCCAGATGGAAAAAACAACATTTTTTAACCAGAAGAGCTATGTACGGAAAAAAATTTAACTTTCTGCATAAAACTTCCGCTAAAAACTTATGTGAATAAACCACTGTCTGTATCATTAAACCACTACCAAACAACCATTTATATCTGATCGAATAAACTATAAGTCCAATTAATCTACTAACAAACATTCCCGAATTAAGTTTGATAGTCTTTAGAACATTCAAGACATCTAGTATAAAGTCGTCAAACTATTCGCAACTAGCTAGGTTTCACCGCTTTAGTTGACCTCATATAGTCAAAGCTTGAGTTTTTGAAGTTTTTTGACCACTTAACTTGTATTGTATGCACACAACTTAATTAAACTGGAAAAATAAGACAACTTAATTGAAGAAAATTAAAAAACAGAATATTATTTAAATTATTTATCATATATAGTAGTTTATTCCAAAAAATTGTTACAGTCTTACACAAGTATTAAAAATTCTATACTGGCCATGGATCGATCTACGTATTTGAGGGCTAGTTATATATGTAAACCATGGAGAGAAAACAACTTTTTCTAATTTCATTGTTTTAAAAAGGTAACTAACTATTCGTCCACATGCAATGCAACACATGTTTGATGAACCATGCTTCATGCTTTGTTTGACTATTGTGACCTAAGCTTACTAATTAATGTGTGAATGTGAATTGACATAACAAGTAACTTACATTACCCAAAATGATGTACAAATCATAAATATAGTTATTTCGTAATCATCGGGACCTTTTATTAACGTTGTACATTATAGTACAGTTTTCGGTCCCCTTCAAGTACTAATAACTTAAGAAGGTGCACGTCTTCGTTTTGACGTTTAGGTGGTTATTTAGATTGATGTAACAGACCTATAACGTGATATATATATATATATATAGGCGGAGGTTCAAACGAGAACACCTCCATTTTACGAGTACGCGAGAATACCCTTATCACATGTGATAATACACGTGCAGAGACCTGGTGATGTGCGGACGACGTGTCCTACGACTTAGGTCGCGTCAAAGATCGTTTGCGTCTATGATTTAGTATCACATGTGATGGTCTTGATGGATTATAATATCACATCAAGAACACGCTTATCACATATGATAATACAAGTGAAGGGGCTTAATGATGTAAGGGTGACTTGGTCCGCAACCTAGATCGTGTCAAAAGTCGTCCACATCTATGATTTAGTATCACATGTATCATATGTGATGGAATAATGGTATCACATATGATTCTCTATAGTAAACGGGTGTTCTCGCGTTCTCGTAAAATGGAGGTGTTCTCGTTTGAACCCTTCCCTATATAGGATATATATATATATATAATATTTGGGTAGGCTAAATGCATACTTATATATTGTTAAATACACACTTACCTACTAATTTTTATATCATAAACACATCAAACATCACGTCTTACTTATTTATATTTTTAATGTATGATTTAACCTGATTTTGATATAAAAATGTGTGCATTTAACAACACCAATAGTTTTCATTTATATGACATAATTATTAACCTTTGTAAAATATAAGACGATGTAGGGAAGGGTTTAAACGATTATATCTTCATTTTACTAAGATGCGAGAACATCCATTTGCTATAGTCAATAACATATAATATATATACGATACTAAATCAGAGATGTGGATGATCTTTGATGCGACCTAGGTTGCTTGTCAAGTCACCCACACACCATTAGGCCCCCTCACATGTATTATCACATGTGACAACAGTATTCTTGTTGAGTGATGTGTTTTAAATTTATAACCGCAAGCGTACAGATTGTGTAGTATACGGGGAGATCATAGGGAGGTGACGGTCTAAACAGTAACTACTTAATGATTATGGCTTAGTTATGTGAATCTGATGATTGATTTGATTATTAAACTAATTGAACATAAAATTAACGAGATTAAGGGAAGAAGGTAAAGCAAGAAGGAACTAATAAGAAAAACAAGCAAAATAAATGACAACTACATCTAAAGGACATTGGGCAAGGTGAACTTGGGATTTCGGTAATGGTGAGAATTTGTTTTGCTAAAATATTTCAACCATCTCTCGAGGTGGAAAAGCTTTTCTAACCCAAGACCCATATTTACTTGATACAAACCAACAAGAACTTTGAAATATTAATGGAGAAATTTCAAGAACTAATCGATTAATATCAATATTCGAACAAAACACAAAATAAGAAAATAAAATAAGAAAATAGGGAAGAAGATACTTAATAACGTATGGAAAATCGGATGTCAATTAGTATCCAATTGACTAGGCTTCAAACTCGAATCTTCTTCCCCAAGATTGAAAGATTGATCAAGAAGGTTGAAAGAAAAACTCAAGAAATCGTATGCTATGGAGATTATACGGCTCCCCTAAAACAAAACCTAAAGAAGTTTAAATATGCAAGACAAAAAGCCCAATAAAAAGCCTAAAAAATAGGTCCAAACGACTTTCATGGCCGTAAACAAAAACTCCAGAACGCTTTTCAGACACATTTCGCCAGCGTAAAAGATTTCTTCACGCTCGAGAAATCAAACATAAACTTTTTCTTCACTTCTGAGGGGTTGTCATTCGCGGCCCTAAAGGCTATCCTTCACGCTCACGAAGCGTGGCAGAATCTTCAATCCTCATATTTCCAACTTTTTTGCTTCAATTCTTCATCTTCACGAATACAAACTTTTTTTTCTTCTTCATCTCCTCCTTGGCATCGCTCTTCGATCCTTCCGATCCATCCACCATATCTCCTTTAATACCTCGTATAATATGCACAAAATGTATCAAAAGCGTAAAAATCATTCCATTCGGGATTAAACTAAAATAAGGAATAAAATGACTAAAAGATACAACTAAAACACACAAAATTAGGTACATAAAATGCACCTAACATTGAGATACTATAATCTATCGCATGTACACACGTGATACTAAATCGAAGACGTATACGTCATTTGGCACAACATAGGTCGCAAGCGAAGTTGTAGGTGCACCACCAAGTTTTTTCTCATGTCTATTATTATATGTGACAAGGATGTTATTGCATTTTTACAAAATGGAGATATTCTCGTTGATTTTGTGAAAAAAGTATATCAATTAACACAATTTTTTTTGAATTAGCAAACCTACTATTTTTTTTCTGAAAAAATATATCGATTAACATATTGAACAAAAGATTTTTGCGTACCGATATTTCCCTGGAAATGTTGTTGCTAAAGGGTGGTTCCTCTCAAAACTGTCACAAAATTTGATGGGTAAATCCTTTCTTTATTGGCCCATAAATTGACCACCCAGGTAAATCGCTGAATTCAGTTTGATTATTTCTTCTTATTATTAATCATGAATTGTCTTCTTATGACTCATCAATCAGATCAATTCGTTTTTTGAAAGAACTTGCTGATGGGTAACTCAAATTAGTGACAGATTACCCAGGGATTCTCTGGGTGATCCGTTGGTATTTTCTCGAAAACTACCGGATTTTACCGAACCACTAGTATTTTCTGGATGATCCATGGATAATTATTAATACAAATTTTTGTGAGTAATTTTTATGAGTGAAAGTCATTTGTTTTATATTGTAATTATTATAATAAAGAAAAACAAATATTAAACTTTTAATAATACATTTACCAAGGTATAACTTTTAGATGGAACATAAATTCATGTTATTTTCAAAAATAACGTCGCTTCTATGCCTTATCGAATTGTACATCACCTATAAAAGTTATTAGACTTAACTTTTTAATAACAAATGTTATTTTTGATAACAAACGTTAATTAACAAATGAGGTGTAGTGTGGTGACGGGTTATAAGAAGCCAAACCTCAAATCTAAAATCTCTCTAATAAATTATTTAAAACAGAGAAAATATAATTTTTCTTTATATTTTATTTCAATAAATTCTCTATATTATTATATAAAATAAAGAAAACTAGAGAAAGATAAATTTTTTATGGATTCTCTAAAATTTGTCCTGCATAGAAAGAAATGAATATTTTATTTACTTCTACAAATAGATTGAATTATTATTATTTTATCATATAATTAATATTCGAAATCTGTAAAATAGAAAATTTATTGAAATTAAATGTAATCTTTTAAAATTTTTGAATTTTGGTTCTCTATTTTTAAATTTTTTTAATAAAAAAATTCGTTGTAGATATTTTTTACATTCACAACGGATTTTCAACAACGTTTTTTAAAAAGTGTCTCATAGCCAGGGGAAGTTACTTTGCAAACCACGTTATATTTATAAACCGTGCAAACCTCATTCAACCAATCATACTTTTTTTTTTTTGTAATTATGAGAGGTTAAGTAGTCATTTTTATTGTCGAGAGTGTTAATTATGGATATTATCATCTTCATTATATTAATTTTAGAGGAATACATGAAATGATTTCATTAAAACATAGAAACAACCATATATGAAACAATTTTATCAACAAAAATATCAAACGAAACAACTTAATTAGATTAAACAATTTCATCAAGAAAAGTATTATACGGAACAATTTCATTAGATTAAACAATTAATGAAACAATTTAATTAAATTAAACCATGAAATTGATAGATAATGATTATTTACAAGGTTTATACAAATATAGACGTTTACATTTGATCACTCCCATATATATAAACACATTTTAAATATAGAAACTTGACATATAAATAATACTAGCAAAATGAAATATTAATACAACATATTTAAAATACATCAATGCTCCTTTAGAAGTTGACAAGTTGTTGAAATTGATGTTCACATTTTTTTTCCTACTTCAATTTGCATCTATTAGATTACCATCTTTCGGTGTTCACGTATGTTTCTTATCTCATCTTCTTGGGGGTTCATTTTTTCACTTGTTTTTAGAAGTTTATTGTGAATTCTCTCATTAGCGGCTTTTTTGGCTCGATAATTAACCATTTTTCAATTTAATAAATGTTGCTTTATTTATTTATTTATTTATTTATTTATTAATAAATGTAAATACAAATATAATTTTATAACGGATAATTTATAAAATTATTAAAAAAAGTATCAAGTTGAAATAAAGTACATAAAATTTATTTATTTTAATTATAATTAATAAATTGATAGCTTGGTATCAAAATATATATAGTAAAAAATATTTAATTAGATTTTTATTGTTATTTAATTAAAATATAACACTTAAGAAACTTGTTTTATTTTTTATGTATGAAAGTGAATGACAAAATAATTATTAAAGCTAATATGGCATTTATGAAATTGGTTTAATAATTGCATGATAGTGAATGGTTAGTGATTACTTCTCGCTACATACTACATATTACTTTGTTGAAAACATAGATAATTGATTTTCCATCTATCTTGGGGTGTTAATTATTGTTGATGTTGCAACACTTCCTATACTATGGTATAGTACGATAGAAATTTCAACATAGATGACAAATATATCTCATAGATAGCCTTTATTGATAAACAAAAATACATTTAAACGTCAATTCTTAATATAACAGGTATAACAATTAATGGACCATTAATATAAATACATGTTGTAAAATTGATGGGGGTCTCTTTTAGGGTTAGGTTTACATTTTCATGTAGGATAACTATATCAGAATCAAGCTAATTGTTTTTTTGTCTGATGCTTTATGGATTAGGAGTAGGTTTAGAATTGATAACTGGAATAACCTAAATTAATTAGAGTTAATCAAAGTTATATTCCTAATTAATTAAGGCTTATGGCTTATAATTTAAATCATGAGATTGAAATAAATATCATGAATTATTTAGATATCCTTGGAGTTAAGATTATGTTTATATAGTTAGAATTATGAGGGACCAAACTAAGGTTTGGGGTTAGAATTGGATGTTTGAGGTTTATACGTAGATGTTTAGGTTATATTTGATAGGCAAAGTTTGGCTTTATGGTTATAATAAGCACAATATATAAAGACAAGCAATATAGATTTAATTTTTAAGGTTAACTAAATGTAATAATGTTTATTAGAGTTGGTGTTTACTATTAGGGCCATGGTTAGTGTTTAGAGTAACAATTAGTATGGACCGATGTGATTTAATTAAGTTTCATCAAAATTAGTTATATTTTAAAAATGAGAAAATATGGATATATTATACATAAATATAAATAATATATATTTTTTGTCACAATCACAATTAATTTCCTCTTATATACAAGGGGCTATTATAATTTCTCACATTCTCTACGATTAATCATTATATATAACATTGTTTGTCACAATCACAATTAATTTCCTCTTATATATAAGGGGCTATTATAATTTCTCACATTCTCTACGATTAATCATTATATATAACATTTTTTTGTCACAATCACAATCAAATTCCTTATCATAATCACTTGATATACCAAATTAAGGATAACTATATGCAAAATCATGACAAAACATATATAAAATAACAATAATCAAAATTAAAAAAAATATAATAATACATCGTATGGTCCGTTGAAAGTAGGCTAAATGTCGTTCGTTTTAAAAATTAAGGTGGCGTTTGTTTTTTAAGAGGTGCTGAAGTCTAAAGTTTGATTTCAATTTTAAGATAGTTATAAAACATCTAAACAGATCAGATATAAGTACTGATTAAAATCTTAAAATTAAAAAAACAAACAAGGTCTAAATGTATTATAATACTACCACCCAAAACCGAGGACAACTTATTAGCCAACAAACCTTTAATGCATATTAATTGCTCACACGATGGACATTATTATTGATTGGTACGCCAACCAAGTGGTACCACGTGTCACTATTGGCTATTAATGGCAAACTCCCTATTTCAATTTGTAACCTTTCAATTTTAAATGTGTTGGTAAATATTCAATATCGTCGACGCATCACAACAAAACTAAACTTTATCAAATTTTGTATATTTACCTTTTCTTAAAGTTTTAACAGTACACATAGAGGGAAAGAATTTGGTAAAAGTAATTTATAGTTTTTGCAACACTTATTATCGGTACACTCGGTTGTCAATTTTGATACTAGTATTGACCATATAGTCATAAATCAATGTAAAATAAGTAGAACGGTCAATCAGTCTGATCATTGTGTTTGGTTGGTAGATAGGTTGTGGATACTATACTCACATATCAAACCCATGGAAAGGGATGGGTTTTGGGGTTTTTTCCACCGTATTTTTCTTTTTCTTTTTTTCTTTTCCAAATCAAACGACTTATTTACCTACTCGAGTATTTTTAGTTTATGATAACTCTAGAGTTGAAGACAACAAGCGATGAAAGTATTATGTTTTTGTGATGAAAAGTATTTGGCACAAAAAGTGATGGTTTTTGTGATGAAAGTATTATGTCGAGCATGCATAGATAATTATTTGTAAAAACATAAAGACAAAGAGATACAAAACTAACATTTAGAGAGGTTCATCCAATTGTACTACATCATCTTTATCTCAGACCCTTCTAGCTAGTCTTAGAAATTCCAATCCACTGCTTTCATTTGTTATTTGTTGTGGAACACAAAGCTTAAGTTAGCACCAGAAGATCACATACACAAAAATAATCAACTACAAGCTGATAAATGTAAAACATATACTTGCAATTCCTAATATCGTATTTTTTTGAGTGATGCAAATTTGACCGGTTCTCTGAATCATTATTTAGAGAGAGAGAGAGAGAGAGAGAGAGAAGATTTTAAAGCTTGAAAAAAACAACGCTCATATAAAAAAACAAAATAAGTTGCAGACAGTAAGTATCTTACTTGACAATTTTTTTGTTTCTTTTACATACACCAACCAACCAATATAAATTTTTAATGGCCTTGATTTTAATAATAAAGACCCAATGAGTGTTAGAAGTCATGGCAAAAGATTATGTTGATAAAATCAACATTTTCAAAAAGAATTATATTTGGGTACAAGTGGTAATTTCAATCGATCCTATATAAAACTCATCTCCAAAAATAACAATGTCATAGAACATTTTCTTGGTTCATTCAACTGCTAGGCTAGGAGATCGAATCTAGAACACGTGTTGTATTCAGACAAAGTCGTCTTACTCTTTTACCAACTGATTTACATATCAGAGGCTTTTTTTCAAAATGAATAATATTAGTAAACCATCCAACTTTAAATTTAAAATAATAATAATATATTTGTCATATGCGCGGCATTAAACGCAAGAAGAATTTGTTTCAAGATGAATGGACAACAAACCATTCAACCTCAAATTCAATTTAGAGTAAGTTACAGTTTTGATCCCTGAGCTTTATCAACATTCTTGGTTTTTTTCCCATAGTTAGTTTGTTTCAATCTTGTTATTGTGGTTGGTACTTTGCGCAATTTTGGTCTTGTCCCATAACAGTTGCTAACTTTCATCCGTTAGCTGACAAAATTTATTCTTTCTTCTTTTTTCTATCATTTTCTTTCTAAAACAAATAATACATACTATAACTTAAGGACAAAGTTGTTACCTATTAGTGTATTTGTTCTAAAGTCAATTATTGGATGATTATTTGGACATTTTCTCATGTTATTAATTAATGAAAGGTATTACCCAATTATTATATTTATGTATTATTTTGTGTTCTTGTTCCTCACTCATGTTTATATCTACTCATCTGAATTGAACTGCGATAACCCACTTGAACGAGATGATCCAGGAAGTAAATACCTCCGATATAATCAAGGATGATATTTTGGAATCAATATGAATGAGAATATTAAGGAAATTATCATGGCAATGATATAGGGATATGGATCAAATAAAACAAATGATTTGTTGAGTTGTTAAATACATAAGACTATTAACACCTTTCATTTATTAATTAGGGAAGAAACATTAACTATATAAAATGAGTGGCTCACATAGATCTCACGTATAATTATGATAAATTACCGAATTTTCACTTAATTAGGTATTATATACATTAATGCACACACTAAAAGATGTAGCTTCGTAGGAGACAATTCCACATAAATCTTTCTCTAATATTGACACATGACCTTTTGGGTGTACGACTATATGGTAATCAAAATCGCAAATGGGTCTAACCAATGATAGGAGGTGGATTAAGATAAAAGGGAAACAGAGGAGAACCACCTAAAAAATAGCTAATAGAACATTTTATTTTAAAAGAGTCGTATACTGTTTTAGTTAAAATGTCTTATAAATCTATTGTAGCATTTTAGATATATAGCACATTTTATAGCTTAGTTTTATAAATTTAAGTTTTATAACTTATTTTATTATGATATTTAAACATTTTAGAAATTCTATAAAAACAAATTTAGTTGTAGTGCATAGTAAGAATGAGAATTTACAGCAAATTAATTAATTAATTAATTAGCAATCCATATCTAAATTAAATATCAAAATCTTGGAAAGGCATCCAGCTCAACTTATAAACCAAACAACACTTTTGAAAAGATCATATCAATGTGTATTCTGCCCTACTAGGCTATATCATCAAACTCGATCATGTCCACAATAAATCTGAACAACAAACTAATGGCCACATAATTTATAGGTGGCCAAATTTTCAAAGTGGACCATAACAATTCATACGGTCCCATATGGAATTAATCTCTTAGAATAATATAACCATCAAATATATATATAATTAACTCGATCTTATTCATTTAACCAAGTTTACAAATTTACCTATGAGAAAAATCATTTAAAACGTAATTACCTTCAATATTAATTATTACTCTTACGGTTATTTTGTTATGTAATTACTTAGCACCGGTAGCTATCAAGTTTTGAAATTGAAAGGGTCGACGTCCTTGGTCCTATTTTCCTACACTTAATGAAGCATTTATATCCACCATGTTTTTGTTGAGACAATCCAAACATAGATAGATCTTCTGTTGAAACTGTAACCACACATAAATCAAAATTAATGGGTGAAAATGATAAATCAAACACATCAAGTTGTGCCGATAATAATTCAAAAAATTTACTTACAAAAATATGAACGTATGTCAAGCCCGAATCAATCTACCAACAAACATCCGCAACAAGTTGATTGGTAAAATTAATTAATACTATATATTTCTCTGAACATATATATATATATA
Source organism: Silybum marianum (assembly GCA_036898165.1). Taxonomy (NCBI): domain Eukaryota; kingdom Viridiplantae; phylum Streptophyta; class Magnoliopsida; order Asterales; family Asteraceae; genus Silybum; species Silybum marianum. The sequence goes on along the minus strand of CM072537.1, from coordinate 9,915,070 downwards.
TAGAAAAGTTCAGATGCGAACTCAAATTTGGTTGTGAACGCGAGAACAAATGAGAGCACAACACGTGTCTGAATATAGATTATCCAGACTGAATAAACATTATTCAGACCGAATAAATACTATATTCAGTCTGAATATTTCTTTTAATGGGACACGTGTCGCACTCTCATTTGTTCTCACGTTCACAATCAAATTTGAGTTCTCATTTGAACTCGCCCTATATCTATAATCTTTGTATTGCTATATATATATATATATATATATATATAGTTGGGGTGTTGGTCTTGATGGATCGATGAGCCATAGCTAGCATTGATTATGTGCAGGTTTTATAATTACTACAGCTCTAGGGAGTCGAGAAGATAATGACATGTATGGTATAAAGTTCTTTCGAGTTGTAAGAAGGTAGGGCCCATGTCCAGATATTTTCCTTTAAATGGTGCCTCCAGATCTCCCATTCAATCATCTCTCTCATATATCCTCGGTTACAGAAAGAGAGAGAGAGGTTTCCATTAATGGAAGCAAGCTCAAGCTCAAGTTCAAGTTCAAGTGATGATATGATGAGTTGGTTTGAAGAGATAGCAAAGAATGCTGGGAAGGTGCAAATGGAAATACTGAAGAAAATTCTGGAAATGAATCATGGGGTGGAGTATCTGAAGAAATGGTTGGGTGATCATCATATTAATGATGATGATGTTGATAAGATGGATCTAGAAGCATTACAGTCTCTTTATACATCAATGGTGCCTTTGGCTTCCCATGCAGATTTAGAGCCTTATATTCAGAGGATTGCTGATGGAGATACTTCTCCTTTACTCACTAACCAACCCATTAGTACTCTCTCTTTAAGGTCTACTACTATACATACATACATATATATATATATATATACCCATTCATTTAATTTAATTTTCTCTTCATCTTCGTCTTCATTTATGCCTTCTCTTTTATTATTTTTCTGCTATGGATCAACCATGATAGAGAAGATCCCATCTCTAGATAAGGATCAACCCATATGTTTCTAGGTTTCTCTTTCTCACATGGTAGAGAAGAGCCCATCTCTAGATAAGGATATTAATTAAAAATATGTAATTTATATATATTTTAATTTCCTTTTTCTTATTTGAATGGACTCGAATATATATATATATATATATACACACACATAAAACTGTTTTATTAAATTTACTTGGCTTGAGAGTATCCAATGAATCTCCCCACTATCTAGATGTGGTTTTTTGGGTCCAAAAAAGTATATATTAAGAAACAAAGTATGATAAATGTTTTAACTGTGTGTTTGTTGTTCAAATTTTGTTTGTTTCTATTCCAGATTGATTTACACACACACACACACACGAAATGCTCATTTCTTTTAGAAATAGAAAGAAAGGGTATCTTTATTTTTAATGCATGTTTGAAAAGAGATAGTATATGAATATAATTAATAAATGGACGGTAAGTAATTCTATAAAGTGGTAGCTACCTTTATTTGAAATGACTTTTCATTCTTTGAGAATGCTAACATATAAAGACTGCTTTTTTCGTGATGGGTTGCATATAGCTCCGGGACAACTGAAGGAAGACAAAAGTATGTTCCCTTCACTTCCCATAGCTCCAAGACCACTCTACAAATGTTCAAGTTGGCTGCTGCATATAGATCAAGGTATCTTTCAATTCTCTTTTCATTTTTTTTAAATCTTTTTATTAACATGGATATCCAACTCACTATTCGATCTTTCTGATAAATTAATTTACTTTATTTGAAAAAGGGTATATCCGACAAAAGAAGGAGGCAAGATTCTTGAATTTATCTATGGCAGCAAACAATTCAAAACAAAAGGTGGGCTATCAGCAGGCACAGCCACAACACATTACTTTGCAAGCCAAGAGTTCAAACTTAAGCAACAACAAACCAAATCTTTCACTTGTAGCCCACAGGAAGTGATCACGAGTGGCGATTACAAGCAATCGACATATTGCCACTTCCTTCTCGGACTCTTTTACTCACCAGATGTCGAGTTCATCACCTCCACTTTCGCCTATTGCATAGTCCAAGCACTCACCTTATTCGTCGAAGATTATTGGCTAGACCTATGCAACGATCTTTCCCAAGGAACTTTAAATCGTTCACGGATCACGCTCCCATGTATCAGGAGATCCGTTCTCAATTTGGTAAAACCGAACCCACATTTAGCGACATGGGTAAGAGCGAAATGCGAGGAGTTAGAGGGATCAAACTGGTACGGATTGATCCCAAAGTTGTGGCCGAATTGCAAGTACGTATACTCGATAATGACGGGTTCAATGCAACCCTACCTCGAGAAGCTAAAGCATTACGCGGGGGACCATTTGCCGTTGGTGAGTGCGGACTACGGGTCCACGGAGAGTTGGATCGGTGTGAACATGGACCCTTCTTGTGCACCACAGAATGTGGCTTTCACGGTGGTTCCAACATTTTCTTACTTTGAGTTCATACCATTACACCGCCACCATCATCATAATAATAATAATAATAATAATAATAATAATAATAATAATAATAAACCTTGCGATGCATTAGTTGTTTCTAATGGTGGTGCTGCTGGTGACGACTACATAGAAGACGATCCAGTTCCATTATCGAAGGTTAAGATTGGTCAACAGTACGAGATTGTCCTTACCACCTTCACAGGTATATAAACTTTTTTGAACTAGAATATATATATATATATAATTCTATCGATTCAGTTATCTGTTTAAGTTTCTAGTTAATCAAGTGATCATCATCATATGATTACAACTGACATATATATATATATATATATAGACTAGATTTGATAGTTTTAAGGTGATACAGCTGACATCAACTGTTCCTTTCATCTCTTGGAAGCCATGAATCATGGATATATAGATATATATATATATAGAGGGAAGTTCAAATGTGAACTCATTTTTGGTTGTGAACGTGAGGACGAATCTCAGCCACTTATCCGGTCAATAAAGGCGAACTTTGGCGCAGTTCCTTCTTTAATAATCTCCACCCTCCCATGAATCGCGTCAATCCTCCGTGATCGCGTCCACCATAACCGAAGATGTATGGCTGAGATTCGTCCTCAACGTTCACAACAAAAAATGAGTTCACATTTGAACCTAACCCTATATATATATATATAAATTAAAATAACTTTTGGAGCTCTTATTAAAACTTCTAATTAAAAATAATTTAATTTTACGTTTGGTAGAGAAGTATTAAATATATATGGTATAGTGGTCAGAATGCTGAAATCTGTTGCAGACGGGTCCTCCCTGATGGTCAAGTACCTTTCCACACAAGGAAAAGCCAATTATATAGAAACAAAAACTATTGCAACTTGTATGCTTTTTACCATCTTTAATGCCTGCACAAAATCCATGATTAATATATATATATATAGAACGGGTTTAAATGAGAACTCAAATTTGGTTGTGAATGTGAGAACAAATTAGAGCGTGATACGTGTCATATTCAGACTGAATAATAATATTATTCAGTCTGAATAATACAAAATTTAACACGTGTCGCACTCTCATTTATCCTCACGTTCACAACTAAATTTGAGTTCGTATTTGAATTTTCCTCTCTATCTCTCTCTCTTTCTCTCTATCTCTCTCTCTCTATATATATATATATATTAGCTTTTAATAAGATGAAATAAATAAAAAATGTAGTTTGAAAACTGGAGGCATGCTCACTGCCATATTTCTAGGGACACAATGTCCTACATTTTTAGGACCCTTGTACCCTACCAAAAATAAACAATAACCCAATATTAATGCTCCCTTTTTATCTTCAGTTTATTAGAATTCAATAGAGTTCAATTATTGATAGATAATTGAAATCTGATGTCTGCTAATTTTCAGGTCTTTACAGGTACAGGTTAGGAGATGTGGTGGAAGTGGCTGGTTTTTACAAACAAACCCCAAAACTCAACTTCTTATGTAGAAGAAAGCTAATCCTAACCGTAAACATCGATAAAAACACCGAACAAGACCTTCAACTCGCGGTCCAAAAGGGTTCCCAACCACTCATCAAGTCCCGAGCCGAGCTAGTTGATTTCACTAGCCATGCCAACATTGCAAACCAGCCCGGTCACTACGTGGTGTACTGGGAGATCAAAGGTGTGGTCAATGAAGACGTTTTGGACCAATGTTGCAAGGAAATGGATGCGGCATTCGTGGATCACGGTTACGTTGTCTCCAGGAAAACCAACTCGATTGGTCCCTTGGAACTTTGTATCGTTGAACGAGGAACGTTTAAGAAGATCATGGAACATTTTATCGGGAATGGTGCAACGATGAGCCAGTTCAAGACTCCAAGGTGCACAACGAATCAAGTTTTATTGAAGATCCTAAATCTCTATACTATCAAGAGGTTTTATAGTACTGCTTACCAGTGATCACTATTAATCTAAAAATAAAGGGGGGCATATCACAAAAAAATGACGATAATTATGACTAAGATTCGGGCAATTGTATCCATGAGTAACATTCTACTTATATAAGAAAAATAGGCACCACATATATAATATATTGTGGTTTAGTTTGGATTCTACGTTTGTTCATGGTAGCTAGGTTATCAAAATAAATCAAATGGGTATCTTCTTTTAACCGTAATCTAAAACGAAAATGGGTTATGGTTAGAGCATCTTCAATGGAGGTTCTTACAAGAATCTCTTTTTTGTACTTTTTTTGCCACCTCAAGCCTACATCACCAAGTTAAGAACTCACCGTGAATTCTACAATGGTGGTTCTTATTAAAAACCTTTTTTTAGTGGGTCTTATTAAATTTGTTATATTAAATAAGTTATATTCTAGTAATTAAATAAGTTAAAATAAAGTCAAAAAAATAACTCAAAAATAAGTAAATGTCATTTCTCACAAAAATCATGGTAAAACTAAGGTTCTTGTTGAAGCACGCTATGACATGTTAGGTTCTTATAAGAACCTCTCCACAATGGTAGTTCTTATAAGAAAATACATTTTTTGCTTATAAGAACCTTGCATTGAAGATGCTCTAAGTAAATTTCGGTTTCGGATCGACGGTTAACTGATTAACCCTTTTGCGACTTAACTAAGAATACAACTGTATACATCGAACAAAACCCAAAGAAAAAAAAACATATACATATACATTCTTACGAAAACAACAACTAAATAATAGAATAAGATAAACTGTCGAATTACATCTAAATTCACGTGTAAAATCAGTTTGATTCACGCGACTTTGACCATGACGACATGAGATCGATCACGAGGTCCCCGGCCACGTCACACCCTTTTATTGACTGTTGACGTAAAATCGTACGTGATTTGGTCATTTTCATATTCTCTTATTTAGTTATTGTTCCCGTTTGATCCTTCCTCTATCTGCCTTACATACACTACAAGAGAAAAGACTACTGATGGTCAATCCGTCGCTAATAGCCGGATCCATTGGAAATCCGAAGGGTCGTCAAAAAAAAGGACCGTGGGAAAAGGCTTCACCGAAGGATATTACACACACACACACACACACACATATATATATATATATATAGAGAGAGAGAGAGAGAGAGACATGGGATCATGTGAGAAGCGTAAGAATGGATCTTGACCCTTGATCACTTTTAATCTCAAACTCACCCATGAATCGCACTTGATATGGGATTGATCCAGTGCATCTCATCTTTGTGCAATTCATCTTAATGTGCATCCAAAGGTGGAAATTTCTTCTTACCTTCTCACCGTAACTTCACTTTTCACCGGAATCCAACTACCTATACTATATTATTAAGCATTTAGTAAAAACTCATAAAAACCACTTTTTATGCATTAAATACTGTTTATTGATGCATGTTATTTAAAATTCAAGATTACCAGTAAATTGTGCGTAGGGGTGAGCAATTGACTCGTAAGAACCGGCCCGAACTGGTATTGTCCAACCGGTCCGGTTTTCGGTCCTCAAATCCTCCATTTTCGGTTCCAATTCCGAACCGGTTTGATGCCAAATTTTTCGGGTAATTAACCGGAACCGGCCCGAAAGTTTAAGTAACAAAATAATGTAAATTAATATTGTTATAGTTTAAGGTAATTATTACTTTTTTAGTATTTCATAGTTTGTTTATAAATTAATGTTGTTATAATTAATTTAATTTTCTTGTTGTTAGACATATTGGCGATACAAATTTCAACAATGTCATCCGAGTCCGGGTATAGCACTAGTGGTAGAGTTTTAATTTTTTAAACGAGTATCGAACTAGTTTGTCAACGTTGATAGTTGAAGCTTTGTTATGTACCCAAGATTGGGTTAGAAACTCTAGAAAGCCGATAATAGACGATATCGACGAAATTTTGAAGGACGATGAATCGATGATATAGCTTTGAGTATTTTTTTTTCTAATTTTTGTTCTATTTTGAAACGAGTATTATTTTTTATTAAATACGAACAATTTTTTCGGTTTGGTGTTTATATAGAGATTGCACAAAATTTAAACAAAGTAGATGACAAAGCAACGGGGAAGAGAGCAATAGAAAATTAGAGTATGATTTTTATAGAAAATGGATTAACAATCGGTTCCAACCGGTTTTTTGACCGGAAAACCCGGACAGGGACCGGGATCGACGCCGACACCGGTATTGCCTATGCGGTTCGGTTATCGGTTCCAAGAATCTCTTATTTCCGGTTCCGATTCCAAACCGGTTCGGGACCAATGTTCACCCCTAATTGTGCGCAAGTACAATTTATTAAAACTCCATCTTTGAATTCATGTGACTAATATCAGATAAACATAATCAAATACAAGATAAACATCTTATTTTAAATATGAAATCTAAAATACAATTAGGATAATTATTGAATTTTAACCGAATACTTAATTATTATATTTATAAAAGTTTAATTATTGAAAAAAAATTAATTTTTTATTAAATCTAAATTAAATTATAATAAAAAATCAAATTGAAGAAAATACATTAAAAATAGAACTTTTAAATATTTGTTTTTATACTAAAATTAACATTTTTTTTTTAAAAATCATTATATCTTCAAGCTTATCTTTTATTCAAAAATAAAAATATTATCGTTTTTTTTAAATCACATAAAACAGTATTATAACATCGATAGATACAAAGAATAAAATAAAATATTAAAATCTAGATATATCTCTCTGTATTGTACGAGTATGTTTCTACTATATATATATATAGAGGAAAGTTCAAATGTGAACTCATTTTTGGTTGTGAACGTGAGGACGAATCTCAGCCACTTTTCCGGTCAATAAAGGCGGCTTTGACCTGGTTCCCCTCCTTTAATAATCTCCACTCTCCCATGAATCGCGTCAATCCTCCGTGATCGCGTCCACCATAACCGAAGATGTGTGGCTGAGATTCGTCCTCACGTTCACAACCAAAATTGAGTTCACATTTGAACCTAACCCTATATAGATATATATAGTTCTCATTTGAATCTCCCTCTATATATCTTATAAAAGATCTAGATAAATTAAACCTGATAATTTTTAAAAATAAAACATTGATGTAACATCAAGTATAAATCGATAATAATGAATGTAAAGTAAATTACCAAATACACGAAAGCATGTCCTTCATAGATAGAACAACAAAATGTGAATGGATGTTTCACGTCGATATAATTATAAGGATTCAAAACTTTGGTTTCAAAATTAATGCTCCAATCAAAATTGAAGTATTTATTTTCTCACATTTTTTTTGTTATAAAATGTAGACATGTGAGTTAAATATCTATAGGATATGATTATAATTGAAGGTGACTTAAGTGATTTTGTGTGATTGTAATAATTTGAAAAAAAAATATAGAAAAAACCAAACGACTTGATCATATTTTAAGTGATTAAGTTGTTGAACATTATTTTCAACAAATAAATCATGTGCTTATTGAAATCAAACAAAATGGTCATTTTGACCTATACAATGACTGCATCGAAAAAGATGTGACAATGAATGAGTTCAAGACTCCAAGTTGCAAAGTTTTATTATAGATTTTAATGTTTATTTAGAACATCTTCAGTCGGTCATTAAAGTTTTTTTGTCGTTCGCTTCTCTCCAATTGACCTCTATTATGGCTCACAAAAATGGGAAAAATCAGGTAGACCGCTAGATGCATATACATAGAGGGAATTGTTCATCACCAACAGAAAATGTGCATCAATGATGGATATCTGTTGTTTGATTTAATTTTAGTATGCGGTTAGAATCAAATTAGGTTTGGGTGTCTATGAAACTACGTTTTAGTGTTTTTTTAACGGTGTGGGTTGGAGATGCTCATAAGTTATTTGCGGTCACGAAAAAATATAATTATTTAAATGATAGTATTGGCATTTAACTCTTTACAAGAGATATAGAGTTAGAGGGTGCTATACACATTTACTTTTATTCCGGATGATTGGTCTTAAAAACTCATTAAAACCATTAATAAAATAGTTGTCCAAGATTTTTTTTTACATAGTTAAGATATTTTTTTTTTCGTATTTTTTGTTTTATTATTGACAAAATACATGTGGTTACATAGTTTAGACCATTTTTATTTAAAATGGCCTTCTATCAAACTAAAACAAAATAAGATACGATAAATTTCATGTTGACTATACGTTCAACAATAACTAAAAAAATACATAACACGCAATATGTTGTCGATAGCATGAGTTACATGACTTGCGTTCCTGATATTAGGTAAAAAAACACATGTGGAACATGGTTCAACTTGGACCATATTTATCCACAAATGTAAGTATATAACTTATGAAAATCAAGAAAGACACGATGCCTCCCCATAATCAAATATATATTGTGGCATAAAAACTTGAACTTTGTAGCAGTGTATTTTGGAAGGGCCAAGCATCACCCGTGGTGTGGATGTGTTGTCAGGCGTAAGGCTATCGCACATGAATTATTAGAGTTGAATAATGTCGACCCTTGAGAGTTGATAGTCTCTTTTTATTCGTCAATTGTTGGGTCCCAACCTTCCTTTCTGCACAATTATTAACAATTCTATAGAAAATTTGAAACCAAACTGTTCATAAATTATATTCCCCTTTACCACCATTTATTAGCTTTACATATAATGCTTCTTGCTAAATGCGTCAATAAGGATTTTAAAACCACGGTGAAGTAAAGATGCATCTGTGAAAGAAGGCAAACCCCGTAAATAGGAACAATCGGCATAGGATTTGTACAAGATGAAGAGGGTGTGTGAGTTTATTTATTCCATTTGTCGTATATAAATATTATATTATATCCTTAAAAAAAACTAGAAAGACGACCACTTAGGACCAAAAATCATACTTGAAAAGTGAAACTAAACATCAACAAGAAGTCGACACGAAAAAGAAAACCCTTCCATTATACTTTTGTATACATTTGAATCGAACAAATCTTTTTCTACTACAAACAAACACAACCAACAATAAAAAATTGATAACACTTTAATGAAATCGAACCCAAGGAATATCATGTTCCTCCATTGATCTCGATTTTTCATAGGCAAGTGTCATGACATTCAGGGACAGATCTACCAAGGGCCCCGTTGGGGGAGGGGTCCAGTACCATTCTACAAATGGGTTGGGACCTGATCCAAATTTGCTAGAAAACATCCCTTCATAAACATGAAAAGCTTTAGTGGTAAACGCTAAAGGCACCTTAAACTCTTGTCCTAACCGCAGACGAATGTTCCCTTTTTTATGGAAGTGGTATACCAATATACCACTAATTTGTATGACGTAGCATAATCTTTTAAAGTAATTTAACAGTGTAACCACTTTTTTTGTTAATGGATTTAAGATTGAATCTTGAGATATCATAACCCCAAAACCCAACTCTCATATTAAAATTTATTTCTATAAATATCTTGGATTAATATATTTTATGTTTATATTTATATTTAGGATTAAGTTGTTTTATATTTTTTGTTAATATTTATATTTAGAGTTAATATGTTCATATTTAAAATTATTTGTTTAAATTTTTGTGAATACTTATATTTAAGATTAACTTGTTTATATTTGTAACTTTTTACGTTTAGTTTGTTTATATTTGAGGTTGATTTGTTTATATTTTTTTTAGTTAATTTCGCAATAAATTGTTGAATGTTTCAATCATCTGTGTCATAGAAAAAAGATGTTTGTATCATTGTAATTAGTTTAAAAGAGTGACCAAAATTGATAGTGAATGATAACCACAAGGACCAAAAGAGTAATTTACTCTCAAATTTAGAATCATATGAAGGAGGTTAAGAGCAATTGTAATAAATATTGATAAAATAATTCTAAAAATAATATAGAAACGAATAGATAATTGTTTTTTATATAAAATGGATGAATAACATGCAACTTAGTGACAAAAATGAACTGAGTAAAAACACATACAAAATTCAACTCGTATAGCAGAACGTGCAATATATGTTTACTAAGACTCAGAGAGAGAGAGAGAGGGAGGGAGAGATAGAGAGAGTGTGTGCATACGTGTATGTGTGTGTGAAAGGGATTTAAGACGAACGCTGCAACTTGGTATAAACAAACAAAAAAACATTATTTACAAACATGTATATATGGAATTTCCATAATGGAAGAATACTATTTGATAGAAACGGTCCCATATGCCAACAGTCTTGCGAACGTAAATTTTTCGAGAGAGAGAGAAAAATTTAACGAACACTACAACTTGCATAAACAAACAGAAAAAGAACAACTTTTACCCAAAAACATGTCTAAAATAGTATTATTTTAAAGATTTTGTCCCATATATCAACAATCTTGTGAATTTAAATATCTCAGTGAATTTATGATACATATCCATGATCATGTTCAACTTTTTTCCAAAAATATGAATGGGATATCATCATTATTTTAATTGGATCATGCAAAGTTCATAACTTTTGTGCATTAGTTGTGAAATCTAAGTTTGCAAAATATAATAAACTTTGAAGCATTAGGTGGCGTTTGTTTTTTAAGAGGTGCTGAAGTTTGAAGTATGATTTTAGTTATAAAATGGTTATGAAACGTCTAAACGATTCAGACATAAGTGATGATTAAGAGCTTAAAATGAAAAAACAAACAAGGCCTTAGTTTCATGTAAGATTGACCAATTAGACCTTAGAAGTAAAACAAATTGCTAAGTTATATAAATGCTTGTGGCTCCTACAAAACCAACAAATATTATCTTTTTCTTTTTTTGATTTTCTGTATCGTTCCAATTTATCGGATGTCCCTGAAGGGACTCTTTTTTGATTTTTCAAACGCGGCAAACAAATTTCTTCTTTGCCATAAGCCCTATTGTTTCTTCTTGCAACCAAACGTAATATTTTACTTGATTAATCAAGGTTAGTTAGAGCTCTTTTTTTACAAGGCTCTAGGATTATAAAGATGGCAGGATCAACCTTGATGGTGGTGATGGTGATGGTGATGGATTCGACTTTTTTTTAATTAAGGTTTTGAAAAATTCAAAATATACAGTCATTTCGATCTAATTAACTAGGTTACACACAAAATCTAATACATGTAAACTTAGAATTATATGCGTCATTTTCTTTTTTGTTTATGATTTGTGACATGAACTGTATCTATTTACAACGTTTATAATACTTAATTTTTCTGAAAAATTAGATATAGTATATTTTTTTATTAGATATTATATTTCATCTAATAACCATAACACATGTATAACATAGAACTCCTCCATTTAGTGAAATGTTACTATTACGTTTGCTTTTTATAGAAGTGCTTTATATGTTTTATTTAGATAGAAACACAATCAAAATTCCACAACCAGAAAAAGAAAACATATGTGTTTTGCTCTCAATTTTACCTACAAAGCTAGTGTGTTTATTTCTTATTATTATTTCTCACCCTAGATTAAATCTTTTTTTAAATTTAATGGCACATGTTATCTTGGTAAATAAGTAAATACAAATTAGGGATTTTGAAAGAAGGAAAATCAGGTCTTCGAATTGGTAACAGTGTTAGCGAATAAGGGCTTAATTGGTATAAAATAGTTGTTATCTGGATTTAAACTGCAAACAAAAAAAGCCTATGGACTAATTTTACGAGATGACTATAAGTACAGGGACTATTTATGTAGTTTAGTCAAAGGTTCACGAGTTAAACCGAGCGACTCACCGAGTTAAGCACCAAAAATCCAAAATAGGCAAATTGCATATCAACCATCCGATTGAAGCTTTTTGAAGTTCTCTCACCCGCGAAAACCTTCGCATCTTGATTATTTTCCTACCAAAACAAACAGACTTACGATCATATTCAATTTCCAATTTCCAATTTCTTCGAGTATTACTTTCAAGCACATTGAATATAATCATATATCGTTGCATCGTTTTCTGGTTTTTCATTCAATGGGCAGTCGTAATGATCCTAATCCCTTCGATGATGCAAGAAATCAGAACCCATATACGGTAATTTTAATATCATTATCTCATTTGTTTCTTACATTAACATTTTGTTTAGTTGTATTTGATTAATAAGGTGAGATTTTGGATTTGCAATTATGGGTTTTAGGAGTAATGTTCTTAATTGCTTTCTTATCTGTTTGTAATTCTTTGATTTTTGGTTTTTGGATAGGGGAGTACTTGTTTATAATTGGAATCCTTGCTTTACATTGTAGTTTTCAAAAACCCATGGGAAGTTCTTATTGGGTTTCAGCACCAATGACATTGTTGCTTATGGTTTTTGAGAAACTCTAATTTTACATATTCTTGATTAATGTTATATCTCCTGTTAGATACCTTAAAATTTGTTAAAGAATTACCTAAATCCTAAGGATTTGCAAACATGGTTGCTGGTAATGTTGTCCAATCCAACCACATTTTTAAAAGAATTCGAGGCTCAAAAACATAGTTTTAGGTCTCTAGGACATATCCCATTTGATCCATATTCTGACAATCTTTTGATTAGATGACAAATTGATGATCATCCACAAATGCCTTTTATTCTAAGCATTCTTGTTGATCCATCTTGTGCAATATCAGAAAGTAATTCGCAACTTTGGGCATATTATATATACACAAAGGTTACCATTACGAAAAAAAGGAGACTGCACACATGCCCATCACACCAAGATCCAAATAACCTTGTGTTTTCCGGTTCTAAGTTTTTTGGTGTTCTACATTTCCATGTCTGAGCTTTCTCCGAAAATGGTGGAAGCATTCTAAAATTACTTTGATAGATGGAGATTTAGGGATCCTTTCTAGTTAGATAGGTGTAGATATTGTTGTTCGTGAGATGACAAGATAGATTAATTAGAAGAGCTGGATTTCTTTATACATCAACATACGAAGGCCATAGCTGTCTTTTCTATTATGCTTCTTTAGCATTTCTTTCCTAAAATTTCTCCTCTAATCATCATGACATATACATTGGCCATTCTACTTAACGTTGCCAGGAGCATGGAGCTCAAGGTAAAGGGTCTAGTCAACAAAATTATGGTGGAGGAGCATTTTTCATGACGGTAAGCATTTAGTTTTCTTTTGGTCATCATCTCGTTCAAGAAGGATTGTGTTTTTTTTTCCTTCCTGTAAAACTACTGAGAAAGGGAAATGTTATCTTGTGAAAAGTGATTCCTTGAGTTATGATATAACCGGGGGTTTTCTTCAGAGTTTAGTTCGTCTCCATATCAAGCTCCCTTTGCTCAAATCCAACTTACATCGTCTCTAGAGATCATATGCTTTCTATCCTCCAATTAGCCATATCTGCTTAGGCTTCATTGTCTTAAGGATCTATATACATATAACATTTAATGACATACCAAAAACTTCCATCCAGCATAATCTCCATTCTAAACTCTGATATAATAAGCCCGAGTCACTCTAGTACGTTAGAAACAAAACATCTTATTCCTGGATGATGTTGAACTTCACAGTTTGTTAATTTTTAGTTATATATAAGTAGTTTTTTCTATAAATGTACAAGCTATACCAGTACAAGTTGCAACTTTAGTTTTTGCATCCTTCTGCATATCAAGGTGCAGTAGCTACTAGTTATAGAATTATGTGTTCATTTTTAAATGTAAATGAAATCAAGTAGTGTAGTTCTAGCTTTAACATGATCTAATTGTTAAATATCAGAAAAGTTCCTTTTGTGACATGCCACAGACTTTTGGTTTTTCGTTTGAAAATTGTTTGTTTTTTTCTGATATTATTACTTAACCCATTTCAATCAGAATCTCTGCTATAAATGTTCTTCATTATCTTAAGTATGGAAGTGGGTGTATTTCTTATGTGTTTATGTTCATTTCTTAGAATCCTCCTCCAAATCCAAAACTATCACCGCTCCCACCAGAACATGCTGATTACGGATATGGTGCATCTGTTTCTACCCCTGTCGACAACAATAGGGTAAGATTTGGATTTTAGTTGCTTAGCAAAATGATTTATTTTTCCCATATTTCCCATATTGTCCTCTAAGCTTTTGGCTTCTTTTTTCTTTCTTGTTTTTGACAATTTCGTTTTATCTTGCATCTAGGATTTGAAAGCCAAAGAAAAGGAACTCCAAGCTAAAGAGGCTGAACTAAAAAGGAGGGAAGAGGTGCATATTTTTTTAACTAATATACACAGTTTTAACTTCCAATCTGGAAAATGTAGGTTGTAATCTTTATTTAAGACTATAGTACAAATTTGGTCTATACTAATAACTAATGTACCAATGCTACAATTTCATGCTACTTTAAATGCCATTCTTCTGTACGAAATACTTCTTTTCTGTGCAGGAATTAAAGAAGAGGGAGGAGGCAATAGCAAAAGGTAATGCAATTATTTATGACAAAAAGGAAAATATTTGTCTCTGTAGTGTGATAATGATACACAATAAAGTTTCTAAAGATCATCTGTTTTGCAGCTGGAATTGTTATAGAGGAAAAAAACTGGCCACCTTTTTACCCATTAATTCATCACGATATTGCAGCTGAAATTCCTATCCATTTACAGAAAATACAATATGTTGCATTTGGGACTTGGTTGGGTACGTAACTTTTGACATTTTCTTTTCTTTCAGTTCTACTTTCAATTTTCAAGAATCTTGTGCTTTATCTGGTGCAGATACTTGCATCATTCCCTGAATATTGAATAGTAAATCGATACTCTCTCCATCGTATGAAAGTTGCAAAAAGAGCTTTTGCGAAATAGCTTTTTTCATCAAAATTACATTTCCTTTTCTTGGGAAGATTCCAATTATTTTAGTTAAATTATAGTGAATTGAATCCACAAAATCCTTAATTTATCTTGATTGGATGATATTTTTTTGATATTTTATAAATATTCAAATGCTTTTACTTAAATTATGTGTCAAGTCAAATATTGCAATTTTCGCAGGATGGAGGGAGTACATTTTAGTTTGTTTGGCATGGTGAAGAGGCATCAAGTAAGAAAATCTATTTTATTGAGGTTTTTTCTTTGCTACAATGGATGGTTTTCTGCATTTTCAATTTCGTTTCATTCCCAATGGTTAGAAAAAGGGTTTGGGGGCATGAAACACCTCGTGCCCCAATAGTTATACGCGAGATCTAACCCAACAACAACTACTGAAACAAAATGGACCGAACAAGGTGGTCAACAACTTGACTATGATCAAACAAATATCTTAGCATGGTTTCACTGTCGGTGTGATAGTGTACGTTCATAGAGGGAAGATGATTCGTATTTCACTAAAACAAGCAAGAATTAGAAGTTTCCTCATTTAGAAACTTTCTTTAAACAATGGCAGCTTATGAGAAACTTGCTAAAAATTGAACCAAGACCAAGAAGGCTTATGTTTACTTGTTTTTCTCCCATTTTTTACTTCTTTTAGCATTGTAGTTCAAATGCTTAATTTGTAAAGGAGACACTAGACTTTGAACATTTTGATTGCAGGTCTCGTATTGTGTCTTGTATGGAATCTTATAGCAGTGACTGCTGCCTGGTTCCAAGGGCAAGGTATGCCTACAACCAACTTACACATACATATAACCTCAAAAAAAACTGAAGAACGCCATGGGAGCCCTCCATCTAGACGATATGCACAAATGCATACCGGAAATTGTAACATGCATTCGTGCATATGCACTTGTGCATAACATGCGCTCGTGCATAGAAAAAAAAGCGCTTGTATGCATTTGTGCATACCGTCTATGCACAAATGCATACTGTCCAGATGGAGGGCTCGCAGGTTGTTCTTCAGTTTTCTTTTTTTTGAGGTTTTCCCCTGAACCTCCCTCCCTCCCTCCCTCTCTCTCTCTCTCTCTCTCTCTATATATATATATATATATATGTTAAAGTCCCATATCGGCTAGATCTTGACCGTTCATCCTCAATATACGTTGGAACCTCCCTTCTATCCTCAATGGCTCTTTTGGAGAGTTATATGGGGGTTTCACATATTCTCACAATATCATCCCTTATACTTTGCATATCTTATTTCTGCAGATGCTAAAATTTGGTTACTTGCTGTTATCTACGTCATAACAGGAGTTCCTGGTGCATACTTTTTGTGGTACCGTCCTTTGTATAGAGCAATGAGGTATAACTCCGACCTTATTAAGCAAACACATCTTTTTCATTAACTTCTAAATCTTTTTTTTCTAATTTTCTTTTAATAGGACTGACAGCGCTCTTAAGTTTAGTTTCTTTTTTTTGACATATCTTGTAAGCTCTATTCCTTCTTTTTTTAAATCTAATTTAATTTAGTTTTTTGGGGACTAAACCATGGTTACTTTTCTGTGTGTGAAACCTTTCTATTTGTCTAGTGTCACATCCTCTTCTGCGCTTTTGCTACACTTGCTCCTCCTATGATCTTTGAAGGGAAATCTCTTGCGTAAGTTTTTCTTGTTTTATTTTGTAAAGGGTTATGCTATCATAATCATTGCGGAATTAATGGTCTTTCTTTAAGTTCATCTGCAAAAGATCAGATATGAGAAAAAGACTGACACCCATCTTTTAAATTTGATGCTTGATTTGTGTTTATATATATATATATATATATATATATTGCAGAGGAATTTTGCCAGCTTTTGATATTCTATCCTGGAATAATGCTACACTCGCTGTAAGTGTATTAGAATTCATCACGATGGTTCACAAACTTGTTTCGAAAGGTTCAAAGGGTTAAAACAGCAATGTTTCATAACTGTTTTGGCAATGATAAACTAGCTTAGTTTTTGAGCTTATGAAAAAAGCTCCGTTTGATTAAGCCATAAACTAGCTTTTTGAAACGCTACTTCAAGAAATCAAGTAGTGTTTCAATAAGATTTTCCATAGATGGAAGAATGTTTGTTTAGTGGGTTTTCTCATAGACGGAAGAAGTGTGTTTTTTAATTGGAAGGAGCAGGTTTTGGAAAAAAAAAACTTAGCTTTCTGCATAAAGCTTCACCTTAGAAGCTTACTGAATAAGCCACTTTTGTCATCCAACTTCACTTTCAGGGTTTTTACTTCATTGGATTTGGATTTTTTGCTCTTGAAACAGCAATCAGCATCTGGGTTATTCAGGTTTCAAACACCATTTCCTTCTTTTTTTCCATTTTGGTTTCATTTCGTCATTAAATTGTCATTTCTTATAACTTGGTTTGTTTTTGGATTTGCAGCAAGTTTACTTGTATTTCCGTGGTAGTGGAAAGACCGCACAGATGCAACGCGAAGCTACAAGGACTACTGTAATGGCAGCATTATGATTTAGCTAGCTTAACTATCTTTAAAGAAAGATCGAAAACGACACTAGTTCTAAAACTCCTCAAGGACCTTTGTAACACATGAGTAGAGTTAGATACTGGTTTCATTCTTTAATTATTTTTTGTTTGGAGAGATAGAATGGTGTTTGGTCCATTAATGTGGACCATAAACGCTTATTTCGCTATCTGTATGTAACATTTAGCATTTGTATCTTACTTCTGTAATTACTGAAATCCAAGATTAACTTTTAAAAATACATCATAGTTCTTTGTAATTAATGAAACTTACGAGGAAGTCTTGTCGAAAAAAGTAGTTAAAAATTATGTTTTTCGTCCACAAGGATCGTTAAATATTGTGATTTTCGTCTATATAGTTTATAATTCATTGTTGTTTTTGTTCTTATGATTTATAATTTGTTGTTGTTTCGATCTTTATGGTTTACAGTTCTTCAGTGTTATGGTCACTTGTGCTTTAAGGTAAGAATTAGTTCATAGACAAAAATAACAATCAATTGCAAACCATAAAGATAAAAATCTTAATTTGTAAACCACAAATGAAAATCGAAATTATCAACAAGAGTAAAATACAGTTTTCCTCACTATGTTTTGTTTAAATTTGCAATTTTCGTCCTTGTTCTTTTGAAATTATAATTTTTATTCCTGTGGTTTTGCAATTCATTGATGTTTTTGTCCCTGAAAAATTCATTACAAACATGTATTTGGAACAAAAATTAGCAATAAAATGTAAATCATAGGACGGGAAAGAAAAGCAATGAATTATAAAATATATATAAAAAAAAAGCAAATAAGTTGTAAACAACAAGGACTAAAATCGTAATTAAGAAAGTACAAGGATAAATAAACAAATTCTCAACAAACCACAGGGACTAAAAACGTAGTTTGCTTTAAAACCAAATTATGGTAGAGAAACTGAAGGCTTCATTCTCTCTACCGAAGGCGTCCAACCTGCAACTGGAAAAAGCCGCCATAATGCTTCAAATTTGCAGTTATAGAGAAGTTAGCCGCGAGAATATGCGCATCCCACAACCCCTTTCTTCGCCATGTAAGCTTCAAACTCTTCACCCTTCCTTCAATTTGATTTCTGTTCAACCTGATAAAATTCCCAATAGGGTTTATGTGGGTTTTAACTTCAAGCTTCAAGTTCATTCAAAATCAGAGTATTTACCCACACGAACTATCACAAATAGTGTAAGTAATTATAGCTCTAACGATAAGAAGAATAAGAAGAGATACGGAGGCCTATTGCCTTCTATTTTAAGGTCTTTGGATTCTGAAGACGATGTTGATAAAACCCTAAATTTGTATTACGGGAAGTTGAACCCTAAAGAACAGACTGTGATTCTCAAAGAACAGAGGAATTGGGAAAGGGTTATTAGAGTTTTCGAGTGGATGAAATCACAGCCTGAGTATTTACCCAATGTGATTCACTATAACGTTGTTCTTCGTGTATTGGGTCGTGCCAGAAAATGGGACGAATTGCGACTTTGTTGGATTGAGATGGCGAAAAAGGGTGTTTTGCCGACTAATAATACATATGGAATGCTTGTTGATGTTTATGGGAAAGCAGGTCTTGTGAAAGAAGCCCTTTTGTGGATCAAACACATGAAACTTAGAGGCATTTTCCCAGATGAAGTCACCATGAATACAGTAGTTCGTGTGTTAAAAGATGGGGGAGAATATGATAGAGCAGATCGATTTTATAAAGATTGGTGTATTGGGAAAGTTGAATTGGATGATTTGGAGTTGGATTCTATGGCAGATTCAGATTTGGAGCCCATTAGTTTGACACGATTCTTGCTGACTGAACTTTTTAAGACCGGTGGGAGAGATCATACAAAGAACATGGTTCGATCCGATGAAGAAAACTCTGTTCAAAAGCCACGGCTAACAGCTACTTACAACACTTTGATTGATTTATATGGAAAAGCCGGTAGATTGAAAGATGCAGCTGATGTGTTTTCTGAAATGCTTAAATCAGGAATTGCTATGGATACGATTACTTTTAACACGATGATCTTTACTTGTGGGAGTCATGGGAATTTATCGGAGGCTGAGTCTTTATTGAGTAAGATGGAAGAAAGGAGAATATATCCAGATACGAAAACTTACAACATCTTTTTATCGCTTTATGCTGACGTTGGCAATATAGATGAAGCTCTTAAGTGTTACAGGAAGATAAGGGAAGTGGGTCTTTTTCCTGATGATGTCACTCATAGAGCTATTCTTCAGATTTTATGTGAACGAAAAATGGTTCATGAAGTCGAAAATGTGATCAAAGAAATGGAGAAATCTGGTTTATGTATCGATAAACAGTCTCTTCCTGTTGTCATTAAAATGTATGTAGATGAAGGGTTAATCGAACGTGCTAAGTTCATATTTGAAAAGTGTCAAAAGAATGATAATTTGTCTTCAAAGACTTATGCTGCCATTATCGATGCATATGCCCAAAAGGGTCTTTGGGCTGAAGCCGAGTATGTTTTTGGTTGTGAAAGAAGTTCAGTTGGACAGAAAGATATTGTGGAATATAATGTCATGATTAAAGCTTATGGGATAGCGAAGCTTTACGATAAAGCTTTTTTGTTGTTTAAAGGGATGAAAAGTCAAGGGATTTGGCCGGATGAATGCACATATAATTCTTTAATTCAGATGTTTTCCGGTGGTGATTTGGTTGATGAAGCTAAGGATCTTTTAGGTGAAATGCAAGAAGTGGGTTTTAAACCTTCGTGTTTGACCTTTTCAGGTATTATTGCAAGTTATGCTCGTTTAAGCAGACTTTCGGATGCAAATGAGATTTATCAAGAAATGGTGAAATCTGGGGTTAAACCAAATGAGATTGTATTTGGTTCTTTGATAAATGGATTTGCAGAAACGGGCGATCTTGAAGAAGCTCTTAGGTATTTCGGGATTATGCAAGAATCTGGATTATCACCGAATCAAGTAGTGTTGACTTCTCTGATCAAAGCTTATAGTAAAACCGGTATTCTAGAAGGCGCTAGAACGATCTATAAAAAAATGAAGGAGTTTCCAGAAGGTCCTGATATTGTGGCATCAAACAGCATGCTTAATCTTTATGCAGATTTAGGTATGGTTTCAGAAGCCCGATTAATATTTGATGATTTACAAGAAAATCATCAAGCTGATGGGGTTTCTTTTGCAACTATGATGTATGTTTATAAGAACATGGGTATGCTCGATGAAGCCATAGAAGTTGCAGAAAAGATGAAAGATTCCGGCTTGCTAATCGACTGCCCTTCGTTTAACAAAGCCATGGCTTGTTATGCCACAACCGGTCATCTAACCGAATGTGGTGAAATGCTGCACGAAATGATAGTAACTCGAAAGCTTTTACCGACCACTGGAACCTTCAAAGTATTATTTACCGTGTTGAAAAAAGGCGGCATGCCAACCGAAGGAGTGGAACAGCTCGAGTTTGCTTACCAAGAAGGTAAACCGTACGCCAAACAAGCAGTTATAACGGCTGTTTTTACTGCAGTAAATTTGCATACTTACGCTATGGAGTTTTTCGAAAATTCCATACAATTTGAGACGGGTTTGGATCTTTTCGCTTATAATGTTGCAATTTATGTTTTTGGGGTTTTGGGGAAAATTGATGATGCATTTAAGACGTTTATGAAGATGCAAGATGAAGGTTTTGAAGCAGATGTTGTTACTTATATATATTTAGTTGGTTGTTATGGGAAAGCCGGTATGTTAGAAGGCGTGAAGAGGGTATACACGAAGCTAAAATATGGAGAAATCGATCCAAATGAGTCTTTATTTAAAGCAGTTATAGGAGCTTATAAAAGTATGAAAAGGAGTGATCTTGCAGAATTGGTTAATCAAGAGATGAGCTTGGCTTTTGAGATGGAAGAACCCTTGGCTGATTCTGAGAATGAAGATGAAACATCTGTAAGTTTATCGATATGAAATACAGATTGGATACGTATTCGGATGTTATTTATATATGTTACATGTTGGCTAATATTTGATGAAAAATGTACAAATATTAGTGATGTAATCATGTATGTATAAGGAGCATGTATATAGTTTTTATTGAATTTGAAGAATTCTAATTAGTTCTTGCTCCTTGGTACGAAAGGCGTGATTGGTCTTATTTGGTTTGGTTTAGTTTATATTCGTGTTGTTTGAACTGGGTCTGGTTCAAGGGAAAACGCCAAAAAAAACTGAAGAACGCCCTGGAAACCCTCCATCTGGACGATTTGCACCAATGCATACAGTTAATTTGTAACATGCATTTGTGCATATGCACCAATGCATATATATGCACTCGTGCATAGAAAAAAAACAGTTTCAATCGTTTGTATGCATTTGTGTATACCGTCCGGATGGAGGGCTCCCAGGATGTTCTTCAATTTTCTCTTTTTTAGCGTTTTTCCCTTAACCTCCCTCGTTTGAACTAACCCAAATTACTTAAATGGTTGAAATTTATATACGATAATGTACAAATATCATGGGATGTGTTCAAACGAGAACTACAAATCTTTTAAGAACCAGACAACCTAAACTATAATAAATCTTGAATAATGAAAATTGTCCATTAGGAATGTCATAATTAGTAATCAATAATTTCCAGTTATCACTTATCGTAACAGACCTCTTATTTTGCGTTAATTCCAACATCTATATCAATCCAGCTTTTCCCAAGTGTTTTCTGAACTCCTCTTTTTTTCATAACCCCAATAATCTTAACTGATTCACTCCATCTTCCAATTGCTCTATAAACATTAGCCAAAAGAACATAACTCAAATGATAATTTGGATCCAAAATCATCATCTTTTTAGCAACTCTTTCTGCAACAACCAAATCTGTACTAGTAGTACAAGCACCAAGAAGTGTTGCCCAAAGAGATTTATCATCTTTAAATCTCGACTCAACTATTAAACGTTCGGCTTCTTCCATAACCCCAGCTCGACCTAAAAGATCGACCATACAACTATAATGTGCAATCTCAGCTTCGATTCCATACTTTTCGTTCATCAGATTAAAGTATCCACGCCCTTCGTTAACCAAACCGGCATGACTACAAGCAAAAAGGACACCAATGAAACTAATGTTATCGGGTTTTATGCCCTCTTTGATCATATCATTGAACATCTGAATAGCATCTAAACCACGTCCGTTTTGAGCAAACCCGCTAATTATTGAGTTCCAAGTTATTAGATTTCTAATCTGCATCTGTTGGAAAAGTCTGAAAGCGAAATCTATACAGCCACATTTTGCGTATAAGTCGATTAGAGCTGATTCTATAATGACGTATCGATACCCATGTTTCCTTAGATACTGACAATGAACCTCTTTTCCTTGTCTTACGGCTGCCAAACCTGCACACGCGCGTATTATGGTTCCAAAACTGTAGAGATCGATTTCTTTCATTTGTCTGAAAAGGTTAATAACGGTATCAAAATCGCCTTTTTGGCAGTACCCACCAAGCAATGCGGACCAACTCACTGAGTTTCTTTTGGTCATTCTGTTGAAAACGCGTTGAGATTCGTTCAAGGAACCACATTTGGCGTACATGTCGACTAAACTGCTGTCAACGACTACATTATCGTGAATTCCAGAAGTAATGAGCTTAGAATGAACTTCTTTTCCTTGTTTTAACCTTCCTAAGTTTCCACAAGCGGTTAATACCGATCCAAACGTAAAGCCGTCTGCCGACATTTGATACTTTCTCATCATTGAGAAAAAGAATCCCAATGCTTCTTGGTACAAATCGTTTCTTGTAAAGGCGGAAATAACTGAAGTCCAACAGATGGAATCTGGTTCAAGCATTTCATCGAACAGTTTACGGGCATCACATGAAACGTAGTTTCGACCATACATATCGACCAACGAGCAAGCAATTACGTGATTGGTATCAAACCCACGTTTAAAAACAACCCCATGAAATCCACGACCGAGATTTACGTCTCCAAGCTCCGAACATGCTTTAATCACCGAAGACAATGTGAAGCCATTTGGTTCATGACCAAGTTCCAACATTTCTTTAAACAAATCAAGCGAACACCTTGGTTTTCCAACACGTATGAAACCCGAAATCATGGAGGTCCAAGAAACAACATCTTTAAAATAAAGTCCATCGAAAACCCGTTTAGTTTCAACGAAATCGGAGTTTAGTTTGAAGTAAAGGGCGAGCAGGCTGTTACCGACGAAGCGATCGGTTTCGAGCCCAGTCTTGATGACATGTGAATGTAGTTGGAGGCCATGGTTGAACGAATTGGACTTCGTGCATGTTTGTAAGAGAATAGCGTAAACGATCGGTTTCTTGGTGAAATAATTCTGGGAATGAATGGAGTTTAGAAGATGTATAGCATCGAAAAGTAGGTTGCTTTTGCAGAGGGAAATGATATTGGTTTCGATGGTGGATTGGAGGTTGAAAGGTGCGATAGAACTGTAATGGCGCCGTAAGAGGAGATTCATGAAGCTCTGTTAAACGAGAGAGATGATTTAAAGCTTTTTCAGAACCAGGGTTTTGAAGACAGGGAAAGTAAAAGGGGCTATAAATGGTAAACTACAAAAACCTTGGGGGACTGCTTTAAAAATAATTATACTTCTATTTTTATATTCTAGAGTAAATTAAATTTAGGAGTGTCAATCGGGTCGTGTTCGGGTTGGCAGGTCAGAGAGACTCAACCCGGACACAACCCGTTTAGCTAATCGTGTCGAGATATTCAACCCTAACCTGAGCACGTTCGGGTTTGCGGCTTCTAAACGGGTTGGAGGGTTGTAAACGTGCTGGTGGGTTACCTAATAATACAACCAGATTCAAACATTCAAATGTAAATAAAAAGTTCAAAATAAAGTTTCAAACAAATAAAAAGTCCATACACAAGCAAATTCATCTAATAATACAATCAATTCAAACATCCAAATTTCAAACAAATAAAAAGTACAAACACAACCAAATTCAAACAAATCCAAGTTTCAAACACATTATTTATTTTTGAAAAATATTAATTAATTAGGATATGAAATTAGAATAAAAAATATTTTTTTTAAAATATATTATTTATTATTATATTTATGTTAAACGGGTTGGTGGGTCAAAAAGTTCAACCCTAACCCGTTTATTTTTGTGTCGGGTTCGTATCGTTTTTTATGGCATGTCAAAAATTGTCACCCCTAAAATTAATGGTTTCCATTCATCTATTTGGTAGTATGATCCTTTTTGTTTTGCAAATACATAGGTGTAAATGATTAAAGAGTGAATTATCATTTTCCTTAGGATAATATTAACTCCTACATTGTTTGGGTTTAAGGCTAATACACTTTGGGATGACCGAATCAAGAAGATAGCTTCAACCACAAAACATATCCCCAATGAACATTTCTGCAAAATATGCATGAAGAGAAGGAGATGATTAAGAGATGAAGATGATCAGATGATGAGAGAATACACACACATATATATATATATATGTGTGTGTATGTGTGTTGTGTCTATAACTGATATGAAAAAGGAAAACTGAATTCAAATTCTATCCAAATCAGTGAACAAGAAATAACATGTCAAAAAATTGCCAAAAATTTCGACAAATGTTGAGTAAAGCGACTTTTCTGGCGGGTTAAGTGGCGGGAAGCATTGTTCCAGACTTCCAGTGATATCATGGAAACTTGTATATGCTAATGCTAGTGCTATCTTTTGACCATTTAATATGTATGTAAAATTCACACCATGGCTAAAAAAAATTTAGCTTATCTAATCACTTAACCAGTCCAAGAAGATGTTTGGAATTTATAAAATAAAGAAGATTATAGCACGGAGTTAATAAACTAAAGAAGATTATAGCATTGTTTTTATGTGCTTGGACAAATGATATGCCTTAATGTTCATTATATATATATATATATATATATATATTTCATCATATTAAACATCTTAATGAGATAATTTCATTAAATTAAACAATAAAGTGGACAGATGAGGATGGTTTGTACTGTTCCCAATTTCCTTTTGAGCATCTCTAATTGAAGAAAAAGGAAGTTTTTTTTTTAAAGACAGTTAACATACTCACACATCCTTTTTCAGGGTATCCGGCCTCCCACTTAAGGGTGTCAACCGACTAATCCCCAGCACCCATGAACCAGTCCTATGGACTGACCCATGAACTCGTCCATGATCCAGCTCAATGGAAACTTTTATCCCTATGGGAAAAATGGGAATGGGAAGAACTTAAGCTCATATCATCTTTTTAAATAAGGTCAAACTTAACCTAAAAAATGGATAGTTCTTTAAATTTCCTTCTGTATAAATATACGAATCACATTGAGTGTTTAATTTGTTTATCATTCTCTCGTTATGACATTGATATTCCAATCAAGCATAAGATAATATATAAAAATAATTTCGTTTGCAATGTAAAGATTTTTTTTATTTTGCTTTCTTTGTAGATTTCCACTCATTTGTTGCTAGCAAGTCTTCCATAAATCTTAAATAAAAAAAAAGTTGGGATAAAAATGAAAGGGGAAAAAACTAAAAAGCATGTTTAAAAATACTTCTATCTACAAAAAAGGAAAATATATTTTTCAATAAATACGACGGTAAACATGTTTTTGATATAAACAGTTGATTAAGCATAAAAACTCAACTTTCCCTATACAAAAAGACATGTAAAACACATGTATATATATATATATACATATAGAGGAAAGTTCAAATGTGAACTCATTTTTGGTTGTGAACGTGAGGACGAATCTCAGCCACTTATCCGGTCAATAAAGACGGCTTTGACCTAGTTCCCCTCCTTTAATAATCTCCACCCTCCCATGAATCGCGTCAATCCTCCGTGATCGCGTCCACCATAACCGAAAATGTGTGGCTGAGATTCGTCCTCACATTCACAACCAAAATTGAGTTCACATTTGAACCTAACCCATGTATATATATATATATATATAATATCACTCATAAAGTGGTGGTTTTGTGTCTTTTTATAAGTACACGTTACCCTATATACGATTGTAGGTCATGTCACCTTTTACACCATAAATAGGACTTAGCATTTTGTCAACAATTTAATTACGTACTAGTTCAATTGCTACCAATCTTTTACATGTTTAGTTTTGTTAAAGTTCTTATTAAATTATATTCTTAATCAATTCGGTCTACTGATTTTATGAACATAATTCAAAAAATATTATAAGTAAAAGAGTGTTATTGTTGAAATTTATTGATACTTCAGGAATCTGAATAAAAGATGACGTAGTTATTTTATATGGATTTGTTAAAATTGTCATACAAAAGGAAAAACGCTTATTTGTTTCTAGTTCAACTACATAATTTTATTAGGTTTCATATAACTCAAGTCTTCATGTATTAAGCTTATGTAATAGACACAGTTAACTTCAGTTTTTGGAGAGGATGCTAACTAATTTGAGTGTAAGTTGACACTACTGTTACTGTCCCATCTAAGATCAGTTATATAAGTTTGTCATTATGAGTCTTTTGCGTTTATAGCATTTTTTGTGTGATACTTTATTCATGTAAAACGATAGACTATGACAATATGAATAGTTGTCATATGTTTATTAGAATTTCATAGTTTTGACAAAATCGTCTACCTAATTATTTGAATTCCATGGCCGTTATCTTAAAGTCAATCCCTAAAAGTGAGAATCTCTATACCTATCAACTCGTTTTGTCCTTTACACCACAAACATGATGTAGGTGAAATGTGTCTTACAAACCCCTATAAACTACAAAACCGCTAAACCTAACAAGTTTGACATATATGTATACTGATTTATTGACAATATTTTTAAGTCCTCAGAACGCTGCTATTAAAATCTTTATGATGGTACATGAAAATATTTTGAAGCTCTTGTGTACTTAATTCTAATCATTTTCCAAATTTTTGTTAAATAACGTACCTATCCAAATATCACATTTACCATCATGTATGCCTAGTTTCATTCCATGGAAGAATTTTTATGTAACGTTTAAATAGTTTTGAGACAACATAAAATTATTAATTCTTAGAAAAAATTATTCTAAAATGTTATAAAACCATCTAAAGGGTTTTCATGCTTGCAAAAATATAATTAAACCTGGCAAAAACTGACACGGCACGCTAACCCGACACGACTTAAACGGGTTTGGGTAATACATTTCAACCCGTCTAAGTAAACGGGTTGACACGACACGACACGAAAATTAAACGGGTAAGGTCAGGGTCAAAATTTTCAACTCGAAAATGACCCGAATAACCCGTTTATATTAGGCCTCTTTGGCCCTAGGCAAATAACGTCAACAACTCACATTTTATAGTTTTTTTTAACAAAGTATATACTAAATAATAATAAAAAGTGATTGTACATTTCATATATATACCTGACAAAAACTGGCACAACATACTAACTAGACACGAAATCGATACGAATGAAATGGATTTTGGTAATATATTTCAACCAGTTTAAGTAAACGGGTTGACACGAAAACGACACGAAAATTAAACGGGCCGGGTTAGGGTTAGGCACTCTCAACCCGTTTAACCCTTGAACCCGACACGAACCCGACACGACACGATACGTTTGCCAGATCTAAATATAATAAGGGCATTTCGAACCCATCAATACAAACTGAAAAATATAAAAGCAATCAAATTTGGTTCTTATATATATATGAGGGACAAAATGTTGCCCGCTTTATTTCAAATATCAACATTATACTATTTTTATAAAATTATTATACATATTAGTTAATAACTTAATATTTATATATTGATAAGCATTTTTTTATATTTTAATTATTTTGTGTTTTTAAATTATAAATTGCATTTGAATAATTTTGTTTTATTACAAAATAAAGAATAGCATAAATACAAATGTGAATTATTTTGTTATATTGTTCATTAATGAAATTTAAATATACATCTATAAAACATTTGTATAATAAAAAAATATTTAAGAAAATAAAATTTCGTTACCAAAAATTTAATGATACACATGATTGGCTAATTAATGTAATATTTATAATTAAAAGAATTATCACTTTAATTTAAAAATATTTCGTCAAATAAATTAATAATTTTTTTTAATTAACATGCATATCCAATCCGTTATGCGAGCCGACTAATCTCAGTGACCACCCACTTTGCGGGTAGCCTAGAGTCACCGCATTTGAACCTTCATGACCACAAGAAGATTTTTATTATATTTGGATTCGAACCTAAAACCTCCAAATACTTTTGATCTTTAGAGCTCAAACTTAAACTAATCGAACACCACTCTTTTAGTTCTAATAATATTTACTATTGATAGAAAATAATTGCATATTATAGTTTTTTTTTAAAAACAGCCTTTTTATATTATAGTCATTGTATTGAGTTTTTAATTTTCTTGGTTAGAGTTTGAATTCTTTTTAATGTTTAATGGATCCATAATTTTAAGTGATTTTTCTAGTAATTGAATTAGAGATGGTGTAAAATTTTAAAAAAAGTTGGAGCTTTTGTCATGATATTGTTGTTCCATGATTTCTTTAAAAGATTGACTGAAATAAGGAAATTATAAAAAAGTTTAAAAATATTTAATTTAAAAGAACTTCTAAAAAATTGTTATGAAGAAAGAACAATATATTTTTTTATTATTTTCAATAATGTTGTTAAATAATTATCATTTTATATTATATATTTTTAAAGTTTATTTAATAAATAAATATATTGAGTATTTTAAAAATATAATAACAATAAAATAATTATTGATATTATTACTATTATTATCCCCATACTGATATTAAAAATGGCACTTTTGTTATTTATTATTATTTAATCCAACTTTGAAACTATGTTATACAAATGAAATAGATTTTTTTTACTTATTTCATTTTAATTTTAGCCAACCAAACATGTGGGTTATTCAATTATATATTTACTTCGCCCTCACTTGATTATCTTATGATTTTTTTGAGACCTTTTTAACATGTTAAGGGAGACAAAGGGTAAAAAGTTCGGTGGAAACAAAAAATATTGTGTTTTCTAAGGTTCTTTGGAAAGAAAAAAAGAAATGACAAGAATAATGTTAATCTTTTTTACAAACTGTCTATAAAATATGGAAATAAAAGAAAGAAATCTGAAGCTTTTTTTGAATGATATTGAAAAAAAGAGTATTCTAAAAAAATTCATAGAATTAGAGGAACTCCTCTTCTTAAAGGAAATAATCATGGAATACTCAAAGATACGTCTACAAAACCTTTGTATAGGAATTCACAAAGAAACAATCCAATTAATAACAATTAAAAAATATATAAAATTATACATCTATCCACCAATTATACATTAATTTCAAAATAAATTATGGCATATTTATAAAATTAATGTATTTCATACTTTTTTCCTCTTTTGCTTAAAATAATTAAAATTTATTTTCTTCCTATCCATTTCCATCATATCCCAAGACCACAAATAAGAAGTTTTCCTTTTCGTCTTTCTATTTCTAACTCTTTTTCTTTTCTTTCTTTTTCTTCTTTCTATTTCTAACTCTTTTTATTTTCTTTTAAATTCAAGAACACCATGTTAAATTATTGGCTCTATCCTCAATTATATCGTATATATGTACACATAGACAAGATTAAGGTAAACCTCATACCTTTTATATACATACAGATGTATCAAGTTAAAGCTTAATTTTTTTGAAAAATTATATATATATATATAAAAAGTAATAATTTTATAAACTTGTAATTAAAAAAATTATACATTACAAACAATATATAATATTTTAAATAAATTAGTTTTGAAACGTTTTATCACGTATTTTCCTTATATTAATCTTAAGTTTGAAAATTCGGACCCTACCCTACAAAAAAAAGGTAAAATAATAATAATAATTGCAAAAAAAGAAAGCCCCAAAGTACAAATACACAGAATATGAAAATCTCACAAAGGGTATTATTGGGTTCAGCATCATCTATCTATCTTATATGGCCCTAGCCTTACTTAGGTCATGTCATGCACTCCCCTCCCTACACAAATAATAATAATAATAATAATAATAATTCCCATTTTTACCCCTCAAAATATGACATCACTATACATACTTTATTTACACTTTTACCCCTCTTCTAGTTTCCTTTGCTGTTGGCCAGCTCATCTCTCCCTTTCTCCAGATCCCAAATCTCCAAATCCAGAGTATAATACAACATTTTATTCATAAGTTACATGTTGTTATAGCATGAGAAATCTGAAATTATAAATCTTTGATCTGGTAAAATTATTTACCTTTCAGCATATCACCGAAAACGAAACAAACGCTAGCTAAATACACGCACTCGCCAAACCCTTTTGCTTTCTTTCTTTCTCCCTTTTCAACGTTTTCTCTGCCAGATCTTGAAGATGCCTGCTTGTTAAATCGCTTCTCTTTATCTGGCAATCTATCTATCTCTTACTCACATTTGCATTTTGGATATAGCTACTAGTAATTCTAGCTACTATATTGCAAGAATTTGTTTGAAAAGATATTATTATAATCTATACCCATTTGGAGTTTCATCTGATTCTTGTTGGGTTTTCTTTTTCTTGACATTCGGTTTGATTCTTATATCATAAAGGATTAAAAAAAAAAGTTTGGTGTTTTTTGTTGGTTGGGAGAGATGGCGAATGGTGCTGAAGAAGAGATGGTGATGGAAATGTTTAGCGATGAAGAGGTGAGAGAGATATCTGGGTTTAAGCGTGGCGGCGATGATCACGTGGAGGTCACGTGCGGATGCACTAGCCACTGCTATGGTGACGCCGTTGGCACGCTTAGGGTCTTCGTTAGCGGTGATCTCGAAATCACCTGCGATTGTACCCCTGGTTGTCAAGAAGGTTCTCCCCCTTTTTTTTTATTTGTACTCCACTTGCATGTTAAGGTGACTATGTGTGATATGTGTGTTAATCTTGGAGTTGGTGTGTAATATGAAATCCGTTTTGGATTTTGAATCCAATTTTTAGCTAAAAAGGATAAAGAATAGCTAACTATTATATATCATATTAATTGATCCATGAAATTTTAGCCTATTTTGAGATTGGAATTTTCAAACACATCAAGTGTATGATGATATGCCAAAGCCAAACTGAAGAAAAATGGTGTTTGTTATCTACAATTTTCTTAACGTCTATCTCTACTTTCTCACCCCTATACGATTCTATGTTATGTTGGTTTTTGTGGGGTGTTTTCTTTATAAATTTCCAAAAAAGCTTCTTCCTTTTTGCTTTTATTTCTTCTTCTAATATGTTCTTCTGTGAGCTTTTCTTCAAAGGTGATGTGATGCTTATATACATGATCTTTGTTATTGTGAGGTTAAGAAAATGATGGTGTAAACAAGGTTCCACATCTGTTTAGCATTAGTAGATGTTAAGTATTTGCTTATATATATATATATGATTTCAATGGAAACATGTATTCTCTATATATCAACGCCTATGATGATTTCAAGTTATCTAAATGCCAAACCAACAAAGATTAGCATATCATGTCTGAGATGAAAACCCTGACAAAAGATGGAAACCAGTTGTATTGTTTTTGCTTGATGTTATTCAACATTATCACTTTTATATATGTAATCATTATAAATAGACTTTTTCCATATTTTCACTCACACATTGCCAGATGAGATTTATGGTGGCATTTGGGTTGTCTGATTATATATGATATCCTGGTTTTCTATTCTGTAATTTGATTAAGGAATTTGGTCAGGAATTATGGGTTTGCTTACCTTAGTCTCAGAAATATTTGATAATAGACATTTCTTTATGCTATCATACTTATTATAGTCAATGTAGTGGAAAGTACTTAGCTTGTTTCATGTGGGTGTGTTTGATATTTGTGGAATGTTTTAGGGTTTTAAATCGATATATCAGTAGTTTAGTAATTTACCATTCTTGTCCCATATCCTTGATTTTTGTTCCACCTATTTTCGTGGGTCAGAAAAAATGGATTTTTGTCCTACTTAGGTCATGCCCGTCCCCATCTAATGTTACACCACAACAAGTTTTTGTACTGTTCTATTCCGTTCAATTCTGCATACCAAAAATACCCAATATAGGACGAGTAGAATGTCAAACAAGCTTGTTTAATTTCATGTCATAATATTGGTTTCAGAAGGATATTTGTGTATTTAATTTTCTTGCAGTAGAACTATGATCTTGGGATTTTATGGGTTTAATAAACAGAAAATATATATATATATATATATATATTTTTATCTTTTTATGTTCAGACAAGTTGACCCCAGCTGCTTTTGAGAAGCATTCTGGTAGAGAAACAGCTAGGAAATGGAAGAATAACATTTGGGTGATTGTTGATGGAGAGAAGGTTCCATTATCAAAAACTGCACTCCTTAAGTACTACAACCAAGCTTTGAGAAAAACATCGAATAGATCTCAAACTGGCCGAGTTTGTCATCGAGACGAGTTTCTTAGATGCACCCAATGCAATAAGCTCCGTAGATTCCGTCTCCGCACAAAAGAGGAATGTCGGGCTTACCATGATGCTTTTATTAATGAGCATTGGAAATGCTCCGATATGCCTTATGATAAGTATGCTCTCATTTATCATCATCATCATCTATATATATATATATATGTACATATATACATATTTGTGGTCTTTACTGGGTCTTATGCATCTCTGTTTCGTTCAGAATAACGTGTGAAGAGGAAGAGGAACGAGCAAGCAGGAGAGTGTACAGAGGGTGTTTGAGGTCGACAACATGCAAAGGTTGTACGTCTTGTGTTTGTTTCGGTTGTGGTACTTGTCGTTTTTCCGACTGCCGCTGCCAGACGTGCATTGACTTCACGAGGAACACCAAACCGTAAACGAAATCATATTCTTTTAGTTGTTTAAATGGGTAAGCATTTGGTTTTAATTAACCTTGACTTTAATTAACATTTGCATTTCTCGCAAAACTGTCTGAATGTCGTTTTGAGTTTATGTACTTTGAAACACAGATTGAGATGTTCAATTTTGGGTGCATTTTTTGATGCACATTTTGGCTAATAATCACCAACTCATCTTATGATGCTTTTAGTTTTGTTGCAAATTCATCCATTAAGAGGTTGTTTACTAAATGCTTATTGGGTAAGCGGTTAAATGATCATTTACCTTATCAAGTAAGCATAATAAGTAAGAATTTTATCTGGTAAGTGAGGCAAAAGAGACTTTTGTAAGGTTAGCACTTATCGGGTAAAAGACGTTTACAAACGATTCATTATAGAGGGCAAGGACCTTACCCAACAAGGTATGTGAGGATGGTGATTTTTTGTAAGCATTTGGTTAACTACCCGTAAAATATTGCAAGAAAAACCATTTTTAGTTCACTCGTTGAGATCCTCTATTCATTGTTTAATTGGGTGTGTTTTTAGGTATTATATTTAACTCTAAAAGTATTTTTATTTTGAAGGTTACAACATTAATTATATTATTAAAATAAAAACGGTTTTAAATGAGAATAATCGGATCATATGATTTTACGCTAAAATTATGTGTAAAATACATGTGATTCGTGCAATCTTGGTCTGCGACCTTGTACACGTCTTTGTATTGACCATGCTCCATTATCGCGTATTATTCCAGTGCAAAATAACATGTGGTTCTCGTATTTTCTTAATTTTAAATAATTTATTAAAAATGCTCTAAAATGCAAATATTATACCATATGATTCTCGATTTCTGACATCATGCAACATATAGTATAACTTTTATATCTTACAAGTTTTATAATTACAATTTGTCTAAAATCTTATTTTAAGTATAAATTATAAAACTACAAGATTGCTAGTTTTCACTTGCAATATTTTTAATACTAAACTACATATATTTTTGGATGATCGAATTACATATTTCCATACTTTAGTGGTACATAATCTTCATGTTTCAATCTCAAAGGCTACGTATTATGTAATCATAAAATTGTCAATTCTTGACTCTTTATTTCCTTTTCATTTTATATTTCATCCCGATTTACTTCTATCTTATTTTCTAAAAAGAATAAAAAAAACGTAAGAATGAACTGTAACAGTAAGGAAGAATACTAAACACGAGGATATAAAGTATAACCGGTGATGCCTCTATGCACTACATAACTACAGTAACTGTGAACTTTTGTTCTTGCCTTGTGCTTTTCTATCCTTCATTTGAATCGATGGCAATCAATCTAGTATTGACATGTAGTCTTTACAAAAGCTTATGTGACTTCTCCATATAGACAACTAAACTATAAGCGGTGGTTGATCTAAAAGAGAAAGAAGAAAAAGATAAGTATCAGATCGATCAAATTGAACATACAGGATCATACTGTTCAGTGGGAATTAAAGAGGGGAGAACAATCAACTTTTAAGTTGACTGCGCAAGACTCCTACCCGACTTTAAAAAATGAACATATGAGCTGTAGACGAAGTCTTTCTGAAATGAGTTTAGTGCCTACTCATACTTGCCTGCATGAAACCGGAATCGCTAGTAATCACCGGTCGTGTTAGAGGATCATGCATTTTTTAAATCGACAGACGTCCATCGAGAGTGGTTCTTTCTCCAACTTTTATCAATACTCATTTTAAATTTTATCTTTCTTTTTGGTTATTTTTGTGATTATAAGAATAAAAAGATCAAACTTTAGGAATCATGAGTAAGGCATGAGATTTTGTAAGAAGTGAAGTTAACGTGAGAAGCGTAGGAATGGATCTCGACCCTTGATCACTTTTAATCTCAAACCCACCCATGAATCGCGCTTGGTATAAGGATTCATCCGGTGCATCTCATCATAATGTGCATCTAAGGGTGAAGATCTGTTCTGACCCTTTTAACGATAACTTCACTTCTACCGGAATCCAACCCTCATGAGTAATTATATAATTATAATCAAGAAAGTCTCAAATATGACCACGTGAAAATACAGATACATGACGACAAAGCAAAGATTAGACGAAATTGTTGGTAAATTTTCAGTAAAACCATTGTGTAACAAAGATTAGACGAAATTGTTGGTAAAATTTCAGTAAAACCATTGTCAACATAAAATAGAAAAAGTGAAGGATAGAAAGTGAAAGTTAATAAATATATGAAGGACTATACCTGTAATTCACTCCAAAATTAACAGTCAACTAGATCTCTCTCGTCCACTCCTGCTGCCTGCTACACACTGTTTTTCAGTGGCTGATTTCAAAATCTCACACGTCAAACCCTAGATTGTTCCTTTAACATCACACCCTCTTGATCTCAATTCAGTTGAATTCGCCATACTCTAGATTCTCATCAGTTCTTAAATAGCTCGATTTGATTCGTATCGCCTGCCGGCAGTGGTGGGTTGTTATTTATTTGCACTTGGATGTATATTTAGGGTTTATCAGGTTGTAAATACAAGGAAATGAGAAGACCAAGGCCGGAGTTTCGACGGCCAGCGAGGCGGCGGTTTTCAAACGTCTTTTGGTTAACATTATGTGGATTGGCGGCTTTGATGTTGATCGTTTTATTAAGTCGAGAGAGCACCCAACCTAGATCCAGATCCGTGTTATCTAAGGTAATTTGAAGAATCTTATCTTTTTGAAATTAATCGTTTTTAAGTTGAAAACGTGCTATTCCAATGTGAATCGGAGATGTAGTGTGGATAACTGATTCTTAGGACCTTCTGCTTGCAATGTTGGAGCACACACCTGACCCTTAGTTCAGTTAAACTGGGAAATCAGTATTACATTTGTGGAATCAATAGAAGTTAAGAATAAAATTGGATTTTAATTTGTAGTTATAAATCCAGTGCATGAAATTCTTTCTTTTGTAGTTTGCAAATTGTGAAGTAACTCTTGCTGAAATAAGGATTTGATCCAAAAGTAGTCCCGGATATTATTGTTTCACAAAATCTAAGTTACCACCATTCGAATAATAATGGGAAGATGATTTAGATGTAGAAGTTAGTTTGTATTATGATCCAGACCTAATTGGTTGTATGAAGGGAATCGAAATGCAATATACCAAGTTGGTCATCCAAATAAACAATTAGGATTGTCTTCACTACGAAAAATATAAATCGGAATAGATGGTTTTATCATATACTATTTGCTCTCCCACCCTCCTAATAAAGAGGCTAGTGACATCATATAGTAGAAGGTTGTAGTTCAACACCAAAAACTCTGACCAATCTTAAGGTGCACAAATGGAAGGTTGTAGTTCTCCATAAGACTATGACCAGTTGTGAGCTGAATGTATGGACCAACTGGTCCCTTGGTTTGACACATGGATTAATAAAAAATTAAGGCTACAGGGGGTTAATGCACACACATACACACAACATGTGTGTGTACGATTCATATATTAGATATAAAATATATATTTACTTAAATTCAAGTCTTATCTAACACTTACTTCTACTTCTAGTTAGCTTGTCCATACTAGTCCAAACTATCAAGGGAAAAGATCAAACGAATTCTACTTGCTTAGCATTCTTTCTCTCATAGTAATAATACTGGTCTTCTATTGTAGATTTTTTGCCTTAATGTCTAATTGTATAAACCATGAATTTTCATCTCCCCTTTCTAAAAAATGACCTAAATCACTCCTATATCCACAATTTCATATCACTTGTATTCGTGCCCAGCAATTTTGGGATAATTTCAATGTTACACAGGGTGTGCAACTCTCGTTACCAACCACCCAAGATTGGGATTTGGCAAGGGTACAAGCACCTTTGCTTCTAGTATGAAGAAATCAACAAAAAAAACATAGACCACTATAGATAGTTTTATCATATAATGTCTAGCCTCCCACCCACCAAGAGAGTGGGGAGTTGTAGGAAGAGGAGGAGACTAGAAACAAATGTAATGAAACATCACCTTATAAGAAGGTTATGGTTCAGCAACTTCTCCGAGTTTCCCTACTCGACCACAAAAGATAGGTATCACGGCCTGAGTTTGTAAAGTAATGCCTAGAGGTTCGCCAAGTAAGCATTCTCCAAAAAAGATCAAGAACATCCTCGAAGACACCACAACGCCCTAGGTTAATCTAGTATTCCCTATAGTTGTCTAGGAACTTCTTGATGAAGAAACAATGTGGTTGGGCCTAGAAGCTTTATTGATTTAGATACTTAGAGTGGTGAAACTTCCTATAAGAGGAGTGTCATACTCATTTTGTATCATGGGAGAAAGTAATAAACGAGAACTGGGAGGGACTAACAGGTTGGTCGAAAGTAATAACAAAGTAGCTTAGGAAGCTCCAAGATTGATTGAAGCTTCATGATACTCTTAATATATAGAACCTCTTGTATTTCGTGGAAGCTTTTAGATACTTCTACGGCATAGAAATCCACCATTGGTCACAATCAAAGATTCTGAAATAAAGTCCGTGGAATTAACTTACTTGAAAATGCTTTAGGCAACATATCTAAATAAAAGTAATCGAAAGATGAAGATAGGATATCGATTGAGATGAATATGGATATTGATGAGTTTCAAGACGGCAAAGATACAAGCATGAGTCAGATGAAAATTCAGAACAAAGAACAAAAACGAATTGCAAAAGTACCAACAATTAGAAATATGTGAAACCTCTTTCAAGCTGTAAAAAGTCAAAAGTATGGCGGTTAGCAGCTATAGGAGGCGGTGTTGATGAAGATGCTGAACATCAAGGACCTAAACAACCGGAGAAAAGAGGGAAATTAAAGGCTAAGTAATTCCATTCTATATCAATGATCATGTGGATTATGAGTATGGAGATATAAAAGAGAAGTTTCTCTGAAGCCACTCAAAAGAGGTACTATCCACAAAGTGTACAAAATTGATGTGCAGGTTGTTGTTTTAAATCCCTAGAGTACAAAAAAAGGGTCAAAAATTCTTGCACCTAAAAACTACAGAAAAATGTTGGTTTTCATATGAAAATTGTTTATTACTCTATAATCTATATTGTAGTTCCCATAACAATTTCTAGACGTCAGATATCCTATATTATACTTCTACATTAAAAATCCATGTTAAAGTTGTGCGCAAATTTTAGCAAAGCCATGTTTGTTGGGCCAATTTGTTAAACAGCTGCATACTTAATATTAAAACATTTGTACTTTGAATTTTTGTTATGAAGAATTCTTACAGGCGTGATAAAGTCATAGAGGGGCTTAATGTCACAGCTGAAATGTTGAATCCTGACTCAATCACAAGGCAACTGAATGATCAAATATCACTGGCAAAGGCATTTGTTGTGATTGCAAAAGAAAGCAACAATCTCCAATTTGCATGGGAATTAAGTGCTCAGATTCGTAACTCCCAGATCCTTCTTTCAAATGCTGCATTAAGACGATCACCATTGACACTTCGAGAATCAGAGACTGCTGTTAGAGATATGGCTCTTTTACTCTTCCAAGCTCAACAGCTCCATTACGATAGTGCAACCATGATCATGAGACTCAAAGCCAGAATCCAAGATCTTGAAGAACAAATGAGTTCTGTAACCGATAAAAGTAATAAATACGGACAAATAGCTGCTGAAGAAGTCCCCAAGAGCTTATACTGTCTTGGTGTCCGTTTGACAACTGAATGGTTCAGACATCCGGATTTACAAAAAAAGATCTCCAGAAACGCCCAAATCGGGATGAAACTGAAAGACAATAACCTCCTCCATTTCTGTATCTTCTCTGACAACATTCTTGCAACTTCAGTTGTGATAAACTCGACGGCCACAAATTCCCTAAATCCTGATAGGGTAGTCTTCCATCTCGTAACCGATGAAGTAAACTATGCTGCAATGAAGGCATGGTTTACCATGAACAATTTCCGAGGGGTGACTGTTGATGTTCAGAAGTTTGAAGATTTCAGCTGGCTGAATGCGTCTTACGTGCCTGTTCTTAAACAGCTACAGGATTCAGACACTCAAAACTATTACTTTTCCGGAAACAACGATGGTGGTAAAACTCCAATCAAGTTCAGAAACCCTAAGTATCTTTCTATGTTGAACCATTTACGGTTTTACATTCCGGAAGTTTTTCCCGCATTGAAGAAACTGGTGTTTCTTGACGATGATGTTGTGGTTCAAAAAGATCTCTCGGGTCTTTTTACTGTCGGTCTGAATGGAAATGTGAACGGAGCTGTAGAAACATGTATGGAAACGTTTCATAGATATCATAAATACTTAAACTATTCACACCCACTTATAAGATCCCATTTCGACCCTGATGCTTGTGGGTGGGCTTTTGGGATGAACGTTTTTGATTTGGTCGAATGGAGAAAAAGAAACGTTACGGGCATTTACCATTATTGGCAAGAAAAGAACGTGGATAGAACGTTGTGGAAGCTTGGGACGCTGCCACCTGGACTTCTTACATTTTATGGATTAACAGAGCCGTTAGATCCTCATTGGCATGTACTAGGTTTGGGATATACGAATGTCGATCCTCAGGTGATTGAAAATGGAGCTGTGCTACACTTTAATGGAAACTCGAAGCCATGGTTGAAAATTGGAATCGAAAAGTATAAGGCTTTATGGGAAAAGTATGTTGATTTTAGTCATCCAATGCTGGAAAGATGCAATTTTCACTGATTTGGATGATGAGGGTTTTGTGATCCTTCTTTTGTTGTGCAAAATGAACATTTAAGGACTGTAAAGATTCATGTTAAACTGGGTGTGTGCATGGAGTCTGTTGTTGTCATTTATGGTTTAGTAGCTGGTGAGATAGTGTAACATTTTACTTTGTATACTGAATGGGTCAGTTTAATGTTATTTTATTAGTGATTTATGAGACCACATCTTAACTTTGTATTTTTAATTCACATGTGAATAAGGCCTAATCCAGGGGATATAACTAGGGGTGTTCGCGGTGCGGTTTGGTGCAGTTTGAGGTCAAACCGCAAACCGTACCGCATATACGGTTTGAGCATTTTCCCAAACCGCATCGCATAAACCTCAAACCGTGACAAATCGCACCGCAAAATGCGGTGTGGTTTATGCGGTTTGTACCCATCGCACTTTACACCTACAATTCAATATTTATAAGTTTAAAAGTACATTATATAATTAACGATAAAGTGACCGTGGTCGGAAAAAATAAAGAGTTTCAATACATCCAATTACTAAATTTATATTGCATAATTAAAAATAGCTAGTATAAGAACTAAAAAAGATAAACTTCAAACTAAATTGGACGTATGAGTTTTAACGTATCCAAGTAACATATTAATATTATCAATTGTCATATTGGATCAAACTCAAAGTCAAAAAATATTACATAAATAATAAATTATTATATATATGCATGTGTTATATATAAAATAAAAAAATGTACAAAGTATGCGGTGCGGTGCGGTTTGATAAGTCAAAACCGCAAACCGCACCGTCTAATGCGGTTTGGTAAAAATGCAAACCGCACCGTATAGGGCGGTTTGGTAAAAATGCAAACCGCACCGCGAAAGCTCTAAACCGCACTTTGCAGTGCGGTATGAGCGGTTTGTGCGGTTTGGATGAACACCCCTAGATATAACGGCTGTTAGTGGCAAAATGGATAGAGATTTGTAATAAATGAAGTCGAGAGACTGAAACCTATAGTTCCATGAAACCACAAGAATGATGATTTTAATTAACGCTTCTTTATATTTAGCTTATAAATTAATCATGTAATTAGTCTTTAACGACAATTCTCCCAAACTCAATCCTCCATGGCCAATGCTTCCACTTGTATTTTGATTTTTTTTTGCCAAAAATAGATATATATCGATCGTTGAAAAGAAAATTTCTAATTTTATTATAGTATACATTTTAAACATGATCAAGCATTAAATATTTAGCTCATATTCTTTGTTGATTAATGCTTGTCATCATTCAATTGTTTGAAAGCTTCATATTCATATACAATGTTTGAAACAAACGGAAAAGGAAACAATATCTTTATGATTAAATGAAACATAACAATTGATAGCAAACATGCCAACAATTTTTAGGTGGTAATTAATAGTGTCTAATAAACAAAAAGAACTTGAACTAAGGCTACTAACTAAACCAATTTCATTTCTTTTAGAAGTAAAAGCCGGTTTCATTTCTAGGCATGAGATCGTGTGAGAAGTAGAGTTAAGATGAGAAGCGTAAGAAGAGATGTGAGCCCTTGATCACTTTTAATCTCATATCCACCCATTCTCGGCACACCTCATCTCGCTGTATTTCATTCTGATATATATCCAATGGTGGAGATCCCTTCTTACCATTCTCACCGAAACCCAACCATTCATTTTTTATGCATTTAAGTTGTATATAATGTATATATGTTGAAGTGTATTATATATGTGGTAGGGATTCGCTGCTCTCCTTTTCTGTAGGAATTTCTTTTGATCCAACAGTGATAAAAAAAAGCGTGTTTATATAAATGAAGGGTATGTTTAAGTTGAAGTTTTTGGTGTTAAGGTATTTGAAGTATGTTCATCAACGTTATTGTTAAGGTTATGATAAAGTTTAATATTATTCAAGTTAATGTATGTAAGGTATGAACTACAATCCACTTTATTGATTTACATATTTATTTTAGATCAAATTACACATTCCTTCCATGAAATTATATAGGGACTATGAATGGGGTTCCCTTACACCTATAGAAATGAAAAGCTAGAAAAAAAATATATAAAGGACAATCGAAATCAAATTAAAAAATTATAGCATTTTAGGAAATCAACTAAAAATCCAATAAAATTCCTTGTATCAATGGAATTTGACCAAAACAAAGAGTGCAACAAATAGTCTTGTATTTTGCTTAAAAGGTGAAAATCAATTTCATTTAAAAGAATATATTTTTTACTTTCTTAAATTGACATAATTAATTTTTTACATGATTAAATCACGATGAGTTCGATCGTGCATCAATCACTTTTTACGACTTTTTAATTAACCTTAAATATCCATCAACTCAAAATAATTCCTGAGTTCACCCCTATTATTTCATAAATACATTATTTGTTTATTATTTCTTATCATACAATATTTTTTTTTTATCTTATTAAAAAACATTTAATGGAAGGAATTTTAAGATGTTGACACCACGGGAGCAAATCCGATTATGACTTGCTAATTTACCCTCATTAGCAATAAATACACGTGGCACATCCTGATTGTGTGATTTTTAGCCGGCTCCTCAAGATTTCAAAATTATCCACCCTATATATTAACCCCTCTATTCACATTCAAAACATGCAAAACTCCACTAATACCCTCCCAATGAATATAACTTCAATACCCAACAAGGACAATCTAGTAAATTCACTACCCCGCCGGCGCAGTATCCGTTTTGCTGGTACTTTTAAAGCGGACGTTTGTTTTTCTTTTCAACTTTCTCGCCATTAAACCATATCTATCTACAAACTCAAATTCTCTATATATCCACCATGATCTCCGATCAAACTCGCCGGCAAAAATCTCGACAAGTCAGTTCCCGATACCTCTCACCCATCGGAGCACCACCGTCGCCGCCACCAGCACCGAACTCGAAACCATCGTCATCCACCAAACAGAAACACAAACACACTGGATTCATTCGGGGACTTTGGCCTTCTTCCTCTAATCACTCATCAAAATCCCAAAATGAAAATCCACCAACCGCCACCGCCACCGCCGCCGCTGCCACCACCACTCTTGCCGACCACCTTGGTAATGAAAGACGAAAAGATGGAGTGAAAAGATCTGGAAACGTTAACTCGCCGTTTCTTAGTAAACAAAAAAGCTTCAATGAACACAATTCCAATACAAAAAGCAGCTACTACTATCACACCCCTATTCATCGACTCACCGGAAAACTGACGTTAACCGGAAGATCGTCAATTTCATCTTCCACTTCGTCTTCCTCCACAGAACTTTTTGATTCGAATCAAGTTATTCTTCCGGGAAGATTATCGGTAGACGAAAACGCCCTTCGTCGGAAATCATCGTATTATGAGATGAGATCAGATGCTATTTCCGATAATTCAGATCAAACCAGTGATCTTGGTTCTCCATTTACGACCATCAAAAACTCACCGGCATCATATATGGCTTCAACAATGAGTTCTAGAAAATCTGGAGTAACTGAAGTTCCATCAAAGTACATGATGATCAACCCATCAACACCTATAAATAATTCTCCAAATAAATCAACCTTCAAAACCGCCATGAAAAGGACAAATTCGTTATCTTCAAAATC
This sequence comes from Silybum marianum, assembly GCA_036898165.1. Lineage (NCBI taxonomy): Eukaryota > Viridiplantae > Streptophyta > Magnoliopsida > Asterales > Asteraceae > Silybum > Silybum marianum. Next base: position 9,871,256 of record CM072537.1, on the reverse strand, counting down.
ATCAGAATGGGAGTCTTCTCCATCAAGATTTGGATCACCATCATCGTTTTCAAGCTCGAAGCCTCCGAGTTCGAGGGGTGCTACTAAGAAGAATCTTCTTCATATGGGTCTAGATTTGATTAAGGGTAAGAAATTAGGAGGATCAAAGTTGGGTTCGGATTCTGGAAAACATACGATCGAAAGCGTTCATCAGCTGAGATTGCTGCAGAATAGTTGGATGCAATGGAGGTATGCGAATGCTAGAGCACAAGCTGTTCATCAGAACTTAGCTGCTGAATGTGAGGTATTATGTATGTTATTTTGACTATTTTGAAGTCAAACTTGTTTCAAATAAAGAATCTTGACTTCCTATGATGAAATTATTAAAATACTTTATAAACTATCATATCAATTTAAAGTCAATTTTAGTTTATTTGACCTTTTATTTTAAGAACAATTTAATTTGGAAATTGTATCAGAATTATCCAAAATTTACATTTGAATATTTATCTAGTTTTATGTAGGGGTTGTTGGGTTCAGCATTCACGTTTAACCTGCGTGATTCTGTGACACCCGTGAGAGTACATTTTTACATTTAAAACTTCACAATAAAATACTGTGAAGGTAAGAAAAACCCTAACCTTCGATGAAAGACTTTTACAGTGTTTTACTGTGAAGTTTCAAATGTAAAAAAGTGATCTCACGGGTCTCCCGAAAACAGTCTGGTCTCACATGATCTCAAGTCTTTATGTAGTCATTTGATATGGTTTATATAAAAACGGTTTCTAAATATATGCTGTATTGCAGAACGATTTGTTATGCACGAGAGAAAGTATGACACGATTGCAACAATCTGTGGTACAAAAGAGGTTGCAACTACAGAAAGAGAAACTAAACATGAAACTCAACTTGATCCTACATTCTCAAGTGAGTAACTTAATTAATTTTATCTCATTAAATTATTAAGCGTTAAGGATGCACATGTTTTGCACAGAGACTATATATATATATATTATTCAAGATTCATAATTGAATGTTTTAATTGTGTAGACCAAAATGTTAGAGGCATGGGAAAAGATCGAAACGAGACACACTGTGGATGTTTCCATAATGAAAGATTATTTACATAGTGTTGTTTGTATGATACCCCTTATGGAAGGAGCAAAGGTAAAATTATTTTGACTATGAAATCATATTTAAACATTTTAAAATCTAAAAAGTGAAAAGTCAGTTATTATATATATGTATATATATAGGTGGATCTTGAATCAACTTCAATCGCGTTCCAACATACATCACATATGGTTGCCACCATCGAGTCCGCGTTATCTTCGATTTCACCCAATGTAAGAGTTGCATATATATATATATATATATATATATATATACAGAGAGAGAGAAGAGATAGAGAGAGAGAGAGGGAGGTGCAGGGGAAAACCTCAAAAAAAACTGAAAAACATAATAGGAGCCTTCATATGGACGGTATGCACAAATATATCCAAGCAATTGAAGTTGTATTTTTTTTCTATGCACATGTGCATGTAACAAATTACCAGTATGCATTTATGCATACCGTACAGATAGAGGGCTCCCAGGGTGTTATTTTGTTTTATATTTTTTGAGGCTTTCTCTATATATATATATATATATGGTTGGGTTTCGGTGAGAATGAGAGTTAACGTGAGAAGCGTAAGAAGGGATTTCCACCCTTGGATGCACATTAGGGTGAGATGCATCGAGATAAGATGCACATTGTGAATGTGAGGACAAAGGAGAGCACGACACGCGTCTCATTTAATATGAATAACGAAGGTAAAGTTCATAACCTATTCATAATGAATGATACAACATTCAATATGAATGAATAACACACGATCATGATCCATTCATGATGAATAACCCGTGGAAGCAGGGGACACGTGTCGCGCTCTCCTTTATCCTCACATTCACAGCCGAAACTCGGTTTTCATTTGAGCTCGTCGGCCCCCCTACATATACACTACTTTTTGTGCACAATTAACTTCTACATTATCTCATTTTTATTGATGTAAATGATTTGAAATAGGCTCATGAAACCATCTTGACACTTTCGGAGCTCGCTGAGCTTGTAGCACGAGAGAAGTTGTTACTAGAAGATTGTTTTGAGCATTTAAAAGTCATTTCGACATTAGAGGTAAAAGTTATAGTCAAGTTTTTTGCTCTCTCTTATAATGTTTATTTGATCATCCCATCTTATATTTTGATCACATTATTTTTTTGTATGATGTGATCAAACAGATCCAAGAGAGGAATCTAAGGTGTAACATTATCGCAATGGATTCTTTGAATGAGCAACAACACTAGATATAATGATTTTGATATAGTTAAAAAACTAAATTAGAGATTGTATTTGATAACTTTTTAAATATTGTGTTTGAGTATCAGATTAATTGTATCATATATATATATATATATATATATATATATATATATAATAAATTTATCAAGAATATTTGAGTTTTGAATGATAAGAAAATTAAGTTAGTTTTGAGAAATAATATGTTGGTGTAAATTAAAAGAGGTGGGTGCATGTGTAGGTGAGGGGTACTCACCAGAATATGAAATTAAGGTGGCCTAGTGCTACCCATGTTTGTTTATTGATGATTCTTTGTAGGAATAAAATCAAGAACATGCTTCCTATTAAGATAATTACTGCAAAGTTAAAAACATATATTTATTGTATATATTATAATCATATCAATATAATATATTTTTATTTATAATTTGAATATGTGATATAAGAGATGAAAACATGGTAAAAAAAATACTTTGATACAAATCTTATATATGGTTGATACACTATGTAATACTGGTTAAATTTAAATGAAAATTATATTTAATGTTTATATTGTTAGGATGATAATCAAAAAACCACAAAAATGTTACAAATTCGTGAAAATCGATATAAAAATATTTTTTTACATGAATTTTTTTCATCAAATATGTAATTTAAAATATTGTTTCACATATATTTATGTTCATTTTATAAAATAATTACATGTGAAAATAAATATTTGATTTATCTAGTAAAACGAAAAATATGCATAAAAAATATTCATATGGTGAAACAAATAAATGTAAAACTTTCACACGACAAAAAAAATAAATAATGTGAAATAATATGTTAAATCCTATCATTTGATGAAAATAAATCAGAGAAAAAGTTATTTTTATTTGATTTAACGTCTGTATTATTTACGAGTTTGTAACCTTTTGTAGTTTTTATTTAATTTAACCCCTATATTATTAAAAGTATAAATATATATTAATAATAAATGCATTCCAAAGTAAATAACGAAAATGCAAAAACATAGCCGTTGACTTTCTTTTATAATTTAGTCAAAGTTAATGGCTCTCCAATATCTCCATCATTGCAACATATATGCCAACATTTGTTGGTTCTTTTCTTCTTCCAACATTCATGCTTAAAATCTCTTTAGAGAGGATTAAGTTGTAACCCAAAATCCCACCTCCTAAATTCTTTTTCTAAACAACATGAATGATTTATTTTCCAATTCCTTTAAGCAATATCAAGAGTTAAAGAGACAAGCATATGTTGATGATATGGAGGCCGGTGGTGATGTCAGAAATGAAACGGTTGATCTCGACAACTTCTTCCTTGATGTTGAAAACGTGAAGAAAGACATGATGGTTGTCGAGGAGCTCTACAAGAAGCTACAAGAGTCAAATGAAGAGAGCAGGATGGTCCAAAATGCCAATAAGATGAAACAACTCAGGTCCAAGATGGATTTGGAGTTTACACAAGTGTTGAAGCATGCAAAGGTCATTAAGGAAAAGCTAGAGTCCCTTGAGAAGTCTAATGTTGAAAATCGAAAGATCCCAGGTTGTGGTCCTGGCTCTTCAGCTGATCGGACCCGCATATCAGTCGTTAGTGGTTTGGGTAAGAAGCTCAAGATCATGATGGACGAATTCCAAGAGTTGCGGGTCCTCATAAATGATGAGTACAAAGAGACTGTTGGGAGAAGATACTTTACCATCACCGGTGAAAAAGCCAGCGACGAAGTGACTGATAATTTAATATCAAGTGGAAAAGGCGAAGATTTTCTTCAAAAAGCAATCCAAGATCAGGGTCGAGGCCAAATCATGGACACGATTTCAGAAATCCAAGAAAGACATAATGCTATTGTAGAAATAGAGAAGAATCTAATTGAATTACACCAAATATTCTTAGACATGGCGGTGCTAGTAGAGGCCCAAGGACAACAATTGAACAATATTGAGAGTCATGTGGCCCATGCAAGTTCATTTGTCCGACTTGGAATCGAACAAGTAACAGAAGCGAAGGAGTTGCAGAAGAGCTCAAGAAAATGTACTTGCATCGCTATCGGCCTCATCTTTATTATTATTTTCGTGGCAATTTGCTCCATCAAGTTATTGACAACGTTCCAATTATAGTAAGATTTTAAGTTATGATTTTCAAGAATTTGTTTGTTTTCATCTCTTTAAAATTAATATTTTATTTATTTTCGATCCAAGATTTTGTTTCTAAAAAAATATTTGATGATATTATTTTCAGCCTCTATTTTCATTGTTATGTTTAAAAGATAATTTCACTTTTATTTGTTTTTTTCTCATTATAATACGAAACAAAATGTGGTATTTTATGAAATTTTGAAACAAAAAGCAATTTTGAACTCAAATATGAGGGATACTAGGGTTTTGTTTGTCAAAATGTTTGTTTTAAAAAATGTAACACAAAGGTATTTGGCAATTTTTATACCTCCAAAAACTAGAATTAATTTATAAAGATTTGTCTTTATTTTGACATTTTGAAGGGTTTCAATTTATACGAAAAAGAAACAAAACATGCATGAGTCACATGTTTGACTTCTTCAATAATTGCACCTTCAACAAATTTTCTATAATTTTTTTAAAATGGTGAATCAAAAAAATAAAATTTTCAGAAAAATTACATTCATCTCCAACAAATTTCCTATAATTTCTCCATAATAATATTAAAATATTATTTATCTTCTTTTAAATATTTATTTTTCAAAAATTTTTATTGGTCATTTCATTTGGTAATTATTTTTGGAGTGAATTCCATATTTGGAGAAAAACTTACTCTTTCTCATACTTTCTTCATTTTGGAAATAATTATGGGGAAACTATTTGTAATATCCCACATTGGTTGGGGAGGAGAACACGAGTTGTCTAATAAGGGACTTGGATACCTCCCCTATCAGACGCATTTTAAAACCGTGAGTCTAGGTGTTCGGACGAAGCGGATAATATCTGGTACGGTTGGTCTAGGATGTTAAAGATGGTATCAGAGCCGGGAATCGGACTAATGTGCCAGCGAGGACGTTGGGCTCCCAAGGGGGTGGATTGTAATATCCTATATTGGTTGGGGAGGAGAACAAGAGTTGTCTAATAAGGGACTTGGATACCTCCCCTATCAGACGCGTTTTAAAACCGTGAGTCTAGGTGTTCGGACGAAGCGGACAATATCTGGTACGGTTGGCCTGGAATGTTACACTATTGGAACAAAATACTTTCTCAAAATCTTCATTTTTTCATTTTCCCCATTTTGGAGAAGCTATTGGAGATGCTACCATGAAACACAAAAATGGTCGTGAAAAATTATACTTAAATTTTGTTGTTTAATAAAAATCAAAACAATATGTACAGGTTACATAAAATATAAACCCTTATTTTCCATCAAAGGAAAAAAAAATATAATGATCTAAGTAGATCCCGACTTGTATAAATAATTGAATCACTCTTGTAATCACTACGAATTATCCTGATCAATATTCTAGAATGTCAAATGTGTCATTTACTATAATAAACTGGCTTTATAAGACGTCACCAATTTCTAAACATTTTGATAAACTGTTTTGTAAAATTTAATTTATAGAACAAAAAAAAAATCATATCTAAAGATGTTGTAATGAGTTTATAGGACGATTTTTGGATGTCTTAACAAGTTTTTTTATGAAACATTTAATACAAAACGTCGCATTAACAATTTTATAGAATACTATAATTTGTCGTTTTAAAGTCCACATCATATTTTTTGAAAACAAACACTATTTAACATCAAAAATTAACTATTTAAAAACATTACGATAAACTGACAAACAAATGGGGTTAGGTCCTAGTGTGTTTTGAATACGAAAATGGTGGGCATTGATGGTGGGGAAAGTCATGGTGAAGGCGCAACATAACTTGGGTCGCTGGAATAGCTTGCGAATTTGAGGCAGAAGCCGAGGGCAGTGGAGCGATCATGTAAGAAAACTTTAGCAATTTTTTTATGCATAATACTAATTGGATTGATTTGATCTTAATTTCTAGTGTATAAAATTAGTAATTTGGTATAGGATAAAGTAAAATCAAAATATAAGTAAGTTTGTTTTAACTATGAGGACAACTCTAATATTGAAGGCAAATGAAAACGTTTTACTATTTCAATGCTTTTTGAATAGTTGCCTACTTGCCTTTGATAGCATTTGAATGAAACGAGTTTAGCGAAAGAGTTATAAAAGCTCCATAGGTTCGTGAAATAGGATTTTTGTAATTTAATTTTCATTCTATCTCATTCCTCAATCATATTTTTGTGTAACGCATTATGATATTTTGATTAATTGATCTAATCTACTAGATATTTAAAAGAATATTAAATATTTTTATGATAAAATATATTATTAAAAAGCCCTTATCAAAACCATTAAAATGACATAAATATTGGTTATTAAAAAAACTTAAACAACATATATTAGTTCATGGTGAACACCAGGGTCGGTCCTGAGTTTTCGGATGCCCATGACAAAAAAAGGCTAAAATATGCTCCTACCCTAGTTAACAAAACATAGGGAAGCAGTACCTTAGTTCATAGACATTCGTTCTTGACAAATGGGTGCATCAATAGTTGAGCAACAATCGACTAATGCACCATTTTGGTTAACTTGTAAGCATCTAGTAATGGTATATTGTACCTCTAAAGATAATGTTGAATCCTTCAAGATTCTGAATAATGCTTGCAACTGTAATATTTCAATTTTTTGGATATGATGTATTTGTGATGACTTTTATGGATTTACTATTGTTTGTTAAATAGTTTGTAAATATTTCAAATAGATGTAGATAATTGACATTTGTTACAAAGTTTTTGGAAACGATATTTTTTTTCATTGAAAGAGGACTTTAAAAATATCGTTTTACTAAAAAAGTTAGTGAAAAGCTAACTTGTCAAAAACAATACGGGCATGTTTATCAAACGTTTATCCAGGTAAATATTTACCAAGTCATATTACTTTATCGGATGAATATGATAAGAATCAAGAATGTTATCTAGTAAGAGCGGTAAGAGCAAAGACGATGACCGAGGGTCTTACCCAGTTAGTGATGGTGAATTGGTGACGGCTCTTACCACGGTTAGCGCTTACCCGGTTAATTGTTGCATACGATATCATTTTGATAGACTAAAATCTTACCCGGTAAGTAAATGATAGTCTTGAATTTTGCTGATAAGCACTTATACGGGTAAGTTTTAGTAAGTAAATGATAGTATTGAAGCTCCAAACAAGGACCTTTTTCATCAAGTCTGCTTGTTCAAGGGCCCTTTAGTAACAGGTAAAAAGTACAGGCTGTTATCTGTAATTTATAATTCTAGGAAGTATACAAATACGACGACGTTAACTGTCACCTAGGCATCCGCATCTTCGAAACGCAGCCACGCTCCTCCCCCAAAATCTTTGTGCACAGGTCCGATCGATCGATCCAAAAGAAAGGTTCAGACCTGCAAAAATGGCATCGGCTTTGGCGGCTCGTCAAGCTGCAAACCTACTCCGGCTCTCCTCTTCTAGATCGGCTACCCAAGCTGCTTCCGTTATCCAGCGCCGTGGCCTCTCTGGCGCCGCCGGTATAATACGTCACACATATTCTCTCTATTTGTCAAACAATTATGACTTAGTTGTTGTGTATTGTTATCTGAAATACCCAAAAGCCACGTTCGATTGGGTGAAATTTTTGCCGATTGCGTATTGATGCTCGATGGGATTTGAGCTCAAAACTTTAGATTGTTTTTGAGAAGTCTGAATCAAATACTGGTCATTAGATATAGATATGTGTATTTTCTGTGGAACGCATGTATTTGATTGGTGAAATGAGACTGAAGTGTTGATGTGAGTTATTGTGTTATTTGCAGATCATCATGGACCTGCAAAGGTTGACTTCTGGAAAGACCCGATGAGTCCATCTAAGTGGAAGGAAGAGCACGTGAGTCTTCTATTTTGATTTGAATTTGATTTCTTGTTTTAATTTAAACTCTTGTAGAATGATTCATTTTGGTAGCGTTATCTATACGATTGATTTGTGTTTTGTGTTATGATTTCCTTCTTGCTAGTGTTAAACTTCTGTGATTGCTGTGAGTACGGAATTTTCAGATTGATAAGAATTGTTGGATATGTAGAAAAAGATAGGTCGATTTCCACTGATCCATTTACTTACCTAGAATTACTATTGTTGTTGTTAATATCTTAAAATTCTGGAACAGTTCCATACCTCTTCGAATCATCTTTAAATGTGAGCCTTTTAAGTTGTAAAGAAAATCTTTCTGGAAATATTTTACCCTTTAGTTTGCAAGAATTGGACTGTTGCAAGTTGTTTACTGATGATGAATGGTCAAGATTGGATATTTCAAAAGAATTTTGCTTGCCTTTATGTCTACATTTTAGCAAATGGCAGCATATATATATATATAGTACTACACCACTGTTCTTCAGTAAATTAGGAGGAACCAGAATATATACAGCAATGCAATGTTGTTCCTCGTAATTTACAACTTTTTACCTCTTTATATATGTCTGAAAAAAATCAGGAGAACGTTTTAAAAGCTATTGTACTGATTATATAATCTTTTCTTTTTGCAGTTTGTTATTATCTCTTTATCTGGCTGGGGAGTGCTGATCTATAGTGGATACAAGATGTTCTCCGGAGGCAAGAAGGATGAGGTATGTTTCAATTGCTCGAGTTCATTAGTTTTTTTCTATTGCTTGATTTCAGCTCATCTTTAATAGCATAATGTGCTAGTAACTCTAATGACTCGTCTGCATCGTTAGTTTTTTTTTGTCTTCCCAGTTATTAGCCTTCACATAACTTTCTACTGAGAGAAATATGATTCTATAAACATCAAAGTTTTCATTTTACATTAGCTGGTCTATATATATATATATGCTTTAGTTCATGTCTCTGTCCAGGTAGCACTTTAATTATTCTAAGAAATAGGAAGGGTTATATTTTTGTGTTTCTTGTCATGTAGTTTCTGCATCTTCAAATGGCAGTTATTCACAATCATACAGTTTCTTTAGGATTTATGCAAATTTAACTGTTTTGACTTTTGATGCTAAGAATCGGTCTAGATTATATAAATTTCACGAACATAAGCATTTGATAGAAAATCAACTCAATTATTCAATCAAAAGGTTCATGCTTCACATAATTCCTCTTGTTGGAATTCGTTTGTTTAATGAGTCTCTACTCTCTATCATAGTGGCTAAATCCATATATCTAATCATCGCACCAGTGTGCATTGAAATAAAATAAACCATGGAAGAGGAACTGAGAGTAATGAAGCTAGTGAGGATCCATAATGTAGTCGAATTATTGTCATGCCAGAGAACAATGTTGTAGATGTGTGTGGCCTGTATGGAACAAAAAAATAATTTAAGGTCATCATGAACCAGAAATGAATTAAAAATGATCGGGTGGATATAAGGTCATTTATGCTTTCAGTTCTATTAGATGGTAGTATAGTAATATTGGTTTGCATTAATTGTTCAGTAAGTGAAGTCACTACTTAAGTATTAACTAGGTAAGAAAAGATGGAAGAAACTGTCCCACAAATTTGTTTCAAATTCAAAACCGCTATTTAATGATTATAGCCCTATAAAATTGGGGGGGGGGGTGGTGGTGGTGGTGTTATTCCTCCTTACTCATGTCCATTAGTTCACCCTTGTAGTTGTTAGCATGACATTTCAATGCTGCCTGCTATCTATTTGTGAGTCTCAATTGTGTAGATAATTGCTATATATTAACCATATTGAAGAAATCAAAATGTAAAATTAGCATGCATTCTAGCCATTAGCTGTTGTTTTCTTTTGAACTGAATGGAGAAGGCTACATCACCTATGATATATATAGGGAGACCTTATGAAAACTAGTAAAATTGTGATAACCTTAAAACTAGTGCATTATGTGCTATTTCATATGATTTTTTTTCATCAAAGATTAGGATTTAGAATATCGATTAACATATATTTGTTTCACAATGTGTTTGTTTCATATGTATTGTGAACCTTTTTGGTGTGCTTGTGAAACAAAAAATACACGCAAAAGAGTTTCACGTTGTGATCCGAATACATATGAAACAAATATATGTTAATCAAGATATTAAATACTATACTTAGATGGAAAAAGATTATGTGAAACAAAACCTTAAGGTAGAAATTCTCATGGATACCACAAATTTTAGAGTTCTCAGATAATTAAACCCCTATATATATATTCCCCAATCTCCTGTTGCATTAGGCATGGGGAAGACTAAAGCTATCAGTTGGTTGTTTAGATGGTTGATGCACATCGTGGTGCATCGTGACACCAACATGTCAAACAATACATGAAACAAGAGGCTGGTACTCCCCCTAAAGACAACATTCACAAAGAAATTGGATGATCTCCAACTTGATGTTTATGCCCTTTTATTATCGAACATCACTGTCATTCAACTATCTCACCATGACTGATTGCTACCCTTTGATACTGTCACTATTTACTTAAACACCCTTATTCCTTTTATCTCTATTCCCTCTGGTGCATGTAAACCTCATTGCATGTTTTATCAACGGATTCTATGAATGACAACAGGAAGAGAATCATAAACTTGAATTGTAGTGTTTGGTTGCCAAAAACAGAAGTTACAACTATTAAGGCTTTTGTTCAGAAATATTCAGTTATTAATGTATAAAGTTATGTGATTTAGGGGGGTGGGGGGTAAAACCAGCTAAACATTACTCTCATTATCTTCAAAGAGTTTAGAATTTAAACATTAAAAAGTTGAAGAGCCTAGTTATGTTTCGACAAAATCTATGCCTTTGCGTTGCTATTGTTATAAAAAGATAACGAACAATACTTGTTCCATAAAAGGTGGCTTATAACCAACTTAATTGATTCACAACTAGAAAGTGGGAGTGAACCTGTGGGGATGGACGTAATGAGACAAATTATGCACATATCCCCATCAAATCTTCATTGTTAGTTCTGAATGGGACTCTTGTTTAGCACTGCTGACTCTCTTGTTTGTGTTTTGTGTGACAGAAATTGGTGGAAGCAGCGAACTAAGAGGTTGAAATTTGTGCCATCTGCTAATAATTTGTTGCAAGATTTCCAGGAATATTTCCTTTCTTTGTTTAGGGAGCGTTTTGGTTCCTCGGTAATTTGATCTTTTTTTTTTGGGTTTCTAATTGCATATTTTTGCAAAACTCGAGCCACTCTCTTTGTGATAAATATAATCACATGTTTGAATAACAATCATTAATCAAACACCCTTTTGATTCAGTATTTCTTCTTGTTATGCTCAAGAATCTTGGACTAACAATTAGTAGATTTGATAATTAGTTCTTGTAAACAATGTTGAGATGGCATTCAAGTTCAACACTCATCATGTTTTGAAATGAAACAAAGACAAATTTAGGAATTAATTGATACATCAAATCAATCTTGTGTTTCTTCCTTGTAATCTTGATCTGCAGCATTCATATCTGCTTCTGTCTCTCCTTCATCTTCATCCTCCATTTTGCTCTTTATTTCTTCATCAATTTCTTTCTTTTCTGAACTCCTATTACCAACTTCACCAGTTGAATAGTTATTAGATTTCAATAGTGTTGAACCCTCTTCCCATTTTGATGTCACTTGACTTTTATCCCTTTGCTTCCCTTTGCTTCCTTCTTCTATAAAGCTTTTCTTTTCCATGGTTAAACCATCACCATTTTCTTTCAAACCCCCTGTGGTATTCTGAATCTTTGCACCCAAATTTCCATTGGTTGATTGAAGGTTTTTAGTGGCAGTTTGGTTGTTGTGGGTTAGGTTGGGTTGAGGATTTGGGCAGTGGGTTTGGATGAAATCCTTAAATTTGGATTGTTTGAGCTGGATCTGGCTCTGCAGGTCATGAATTGTGGACTCAAGGGCTCGCTGTTCATCTCGCATTGAAGTGATAGTGGATCGCATCTCCAATATGTTGTTATTTAGTTGACTCTTGTCTGTTCTAAGAGACAATAGTTTTGCATTCAAATCTTGATTCTTCCTCTTGCTTTCTTTTGCATATTGCTTTTCCTTCTATAAACACAATATATATATATATATAAATATGATTTAGAAAATATTAGTTTGTGAAAGAGAAGTGAGTTATATAACACTTACTTGCAAGAGGAGGTGTAGAGATAGAATTTGGCGATCTTTATCTTTGATGACAAGGTTAAACAGTCGTCTGTCTCTTACTTTCTGAACCACCATCACTCCCATTACTGCCACCAATATCACCACCGCCACCATTGCCATTTTCTTCTTCTTCATCCACCCTCCACCACCACCACCGCCGCCACAACCACTGCCAATGCCGCCACAATTGCTCTGTTGTGGGTGTCCTTTCATACCCATTTTTCTCTCTGTGGTTTTAGTGGTGATGGATTCCATTTCCATAAGGTTTAAAAGGCAAGGTAGAGAAGAAGGTGCATGGGAATTGTGCCCCAACTAAAGTGCTTAATTCATTCATTCTACTTGTTTTTATTTTTTTATTTTATAAATAAAATAATATTATGAATTTGAAATTAAGGGTTTTGAATAGGAAACACGCTTCAGTTTTGCATGTCATCCAATTGGTTCTCATTTGTAACGCTCACTTTTCCTTTTCCTTTTCTTTTTTTAATACTATAATTATTATTTACATATTAATTATGGAACAATTTCTAAATGGTAAAAAAACTAAACTTGGAAAAAGAATGTTAGTATAAAACAATCTATAAAAAGCATTGTATCCATTCATTTATAGAAATGTGATATTTTTGTTTTCAGTTGATAAAATATGCTCTTTTTTTCAAAAACCTTTATTTTAATTTCCTTATTTGTTGATTAGAAGTTATGATAAGATATTAATAAAACTGATTACAGTTCATAAATAAATGTTTTTATTATACAGGGGTTAATTTAATTTAATTAATTATAAATATGTCAAAATAAATGATGTATTAGTTACTTTGCTTTGCTGTTGCTTCTGAATCTTTTGGCTAATTCTAGTTTCCGTCAATCTGATGATTGTTTATCTATTTAAAAATATATGTATTCGGAGAATTGATTATTTATTAAAATATATACTGTAATTTCTCTTATAAGATTGAATAAAATAATCAAACAATTTATTTCTGTATGTAATTTAAATAATTATTTGGAATTGATGATGATGGTCCAGTTTATTTATTTTATGTAAATAAATCAGTCATGAATCGTGACTCAACAATTTAATGAGATGCAGGCTTTATGACCGTTTAAAAAAATAATTAGATTTATAAATATAATTCTATTAAAAGTGTATATATAATGTTTTCTTAAAAAAAAAAGAAGCTATATATAATGGTAGAGCATTTCTGATTGTTTTTATTAGAAATTTTAAAATATAAAAGAAAAATCAAAATCTTCAAAACATACTATATTCAATTTTAATAATTTATATCGATAGTTAAAAACCCAGTTTCTTATCCTGACTTGGTACAATGATACCACACAACAAAACTAGAGACGAGTAAACTATATGCGGTAGAGTGATATACATTCCTTTTAGGGATATAATAGTGAATTTTTAGCATTATTTATATTCTTAAAATATGTACTATATTTAATATCTTAATGAACTTTTGGTATATAATTGGTAGGGTAAAAAGAAATTCTTACTACCAACATTTTATTTTTTGAAGGGTTTTCTCCATTTAAAAAACTGTTAAATAAAAGTATAAAATCTCTACGTTCTCAATTTATATAATCTATTAAGTATACCCTTAAGAAACCGTACTTGGTTTTATTTTTAATTTTTAATTTCAGTCCCCGAGCATACTTTTCAATTACTATATACATCCAATTGTTGTAACAAAAAAACCCATATTTTCAGTAAATAATCATATTATAAAATTTACATATTATTTTGGTTATCATTAAAAATTAATTACGATTGCAGGAATTATTGTTATTTAAAATCGAAAAAAAAAGATATGGAGTTTTTAAAGGCTCAAGAAACCTCGGTCAACATCAAGTCAATTATAATAAATACTACCTCGGAGTCATGTTGCATTTTATCTCTAAATGATGTTAACCCTCTTGTCTTAAATTTTTTGGCTCCCTTGATAATCTAGTTTTTTTTTTAAAAGCAAAGCAGAATTTTATTAAGGGCAAAAGAAGGCTCCAAGATGGAGACCAAAGAAACAACAAGGAAGGGGAGACAGGGGGAGCACGGCTTAGGAGCCGAAACAAACTAAGGGGGAAGAGAGCCAATTATCCCAACCAAACAGACCGGGTTTGCCACGATTACAAATCCAAAGAGCGGTTAGCCGCTGAATTCCCGGAAAGAGATCCTCCTCCAAGAGATGCGCCCGGGTGTCCATATCTTCACAATGGAGAATACGATTCCGCCAGTTCCAAATACACCAGAGAACAACCATACAAATAGAGTCGAAACCTTTAGCCTGCCTTGATGATCTTGAGTGGTTAAAAGAATTTACCTGAAACTCATTCACAGATTTTATGCGGTCCCCCGACAGTCCCATCCAACTCCAAACTTTTCTCCATAAGCCATCGAGCCTCGTGCAAGAAAAAAAGCAGTGGTCTAACTCCTCAACTCCAGAGTTACAGAAGATGCAGGAGGTATTCGGAATCACAATTCCCCTGCGGGTAAGGTTGGCCCTAGTCGGAAGGGCATTAAGAAAAAGACGCCAAATGAAGATATTTACCTTAGATGGGACTAAGGAGGACCATTTGCTGCCAGCCAAAGAGATGGGGAGTGGGAATAATTCATGTTGGATGAACCTGTACATCTTTTTGACCGAGAAAAGCCCATTGGGGTCTTGATTCCAACGCCAGAAGTCTCGTCCGCGCAAAGAGAAGTCGGAGCTTTTAAGGAGAGCTTCTAGGTTTGTAAGATCATCCAAGGCCCGACCGCGTATATTGGAACTCCAGGACCAGCTTCCCTTCCAAACACCATTAGAGAGGACCCACCGAGCATTGGAAGGGGCATCTTTGTTTGTATTTTTTGCAAAAAGACGCGGGTAACGGTTTTTCAGAGGTTCCCCTGAACCAACCCATCTGTCTTTCCAGAAAGATACCACTGACCCAACCGCAATTTTCTTTTCGAAGGTTTCGATGAGGGGGGGAGCAAATTCCGTACTCTTGAGGGCTTCAATAATCGAAGACCACGGAGAGTTCTTAAGCGAACGGAAACGCCCAACAAACCCACCGTCCCGGCCATAGAATTCAGTAATGACATCCTTCCAGAGAGAATTTGTCCCCTCGTGAAATTTCCAGACCCACTTAGAGAGAAGGGCTCTATTCATCGACTTCAGATTTAACACCCCAAGTCCGCCCTGATCCTTTCCAGCTAAGATTTTATTCCAAGCAACCCACCATAACTTCTGGTCATTTTCGTTGTACCCCCAAAAAAACCTTCTCCGGACAGCCTCGAGCTTTTTAATAATGCAGTTGGGGGCCTTAAAGATGGAGAAAAAATATAACGGAAGGGCAGTCAGGACCGACTTGATTAAAGTCAGTCGTCCCCCAATTGACAATAGGCGAGCCTTCCAGCCATTGAGCTTTGATTTCATACCCTCAACAATCTTCAACCAAGGTTTCTCCTTGGATATATTATCTCCGACCGGCAGTCCCAAGTACAAGAAAGGCACCTGATCTGCTTGGCATCGAACCGAAGTAGCCACCTGTTCAACTTCAGCCATGGGAACCCCAATTCCAAAAAGGCGACTTTTGGATAAATTAATTTTAAGCCCTGAAACATCATGGAAACAGTTAAGTAAATCAATCAAAGTGGCAATATTTTTCTTAGACCATTTACCGAAAAACAGGGCGTCATCAGCGTATTGGAGGAGGGAAAGGTTCCTTTGGTGCTCCAAAAGGTAAAGCCCTGTAAACAAGCCTTTGTCACAAGCTTCGCGGACCATAACTTGCAACACTTCTCCGAAAATTAGAAAGAGATAAGGAGAGAGGGGGTCTCCTTGTCTTAGGCCTCGTTCTATGTTGAATTCATCAGTCGGAGAGCCATTAACCAAAACCGAGACCGAGGCTGACTCGAGACAGCCTTTAATCCAGGAGCACCACTTTGGCCCAAATCCCATATCAACCATGGTTGAGAGAAGAAAGTTCCAGTTAACGGAATCGAAAGTCTTCTCGAAATCAACCTTGAAAACTAAGGCCTTCATATGATTAGTCTTTAAGAAGCTTATAAATTCATTTGCGATAAGCGAGCTGTCTAAAATTTGCCGGCCTGAGATGAAAGCAGACTGGTTCACGCTGATAAGTTTATCCATCAAAGGTGCAAGCCTGGTGGCAAGAATTTTCGCTATCACCTTGTAAACACAGCCTAACAGACTAATGGGTCTGAAATCACTTATAGCAATCGGGTCGGGGACTTTTGGAACAAGGGCGATGAAAGAGGCGTTACACCCTCTGGCCATCTTACCGGTGGCCTCAAAATGAGAAACACAATTGCAAAGATCGTACTTTAGAGTATCCCAGAATTTTTTAAGAAAATTAAAATTCAGACCGTCAGGTCCCGGGGCTTTTGAACCTGCACAAGACCAAACCGCATTTTTTACTTCATCCATGGATATAGGAGACTCCAGAAGCAAAGCATCGATAGACGAAAGCTTATTTAGCAATCCGCTCCGGAAAGGAGGCCTTTTCTTCCATCGCTCGGTAGTTTAATTCAGTTCAAAAAAAAATTTAGTTTAGTTTAGATCAGGATAAAGATCGATTTAAAATGTAATCTAATCTTTGAAACTATAGTTAATTTGCAATAATAAACTACCATTTTATTAGATCAACATGTCGATACAGTTATATGTAAATGTTTTTAGCTTAAGTTAGAATTTTCGTCCTTGACGTAGAGGGACGCATGCAGTGGTGGATCCATGACTTTTATCCAGTGGGGTTACCATTAAGGTAGACGAAAAACGCGTAAAGTCACCCGACGAATTTTTACCCTAATTACACCGTTTTGAGGGATTTTTAAAGTTTTTTAGCTGATTTCGAAAGACTTTTTCGGGTTTTTTGATTGATTTCAAGGGACTTTTTTAGTATTTTTGGCAATCGTCGGCAAGATGGGGTCCCTTGTAAAAATTTACTGGGGGGAACTAAGAGTAAGTTTTGTATTTTTGAGTTTTTTAACCTATATAATTTTGTTTTTTTACCCGTTGACTGAGGTCCTCTCCCCCCTCCCTTTTAACACTGGATCCGCCCCTGGACGCATGGAAGCATTGCTAATAGAGGTCCTGGGACCTCAACTAAAATATACAATGAAGGCTAATTTTATTTTCATAAACATGTTTTTTTATTGAGTCCCAACTTGAATATGCCAAGGGACCCCAACTATTGAATTTATTTTGTAGCTAAAACATGTATGAATATTCATCTTGATTCTTGTTTTTTCGGCAAAATCCTAAAAGACTACTTACTTTTAATGTTTGATTCTGATTTTGTCGACTTCTTAACTTTTTGATAAATATGGTAAACTGTATTAGTTGTTAAATGGTGGTATTATGTTGATTTTGCAAATTGCAATTTTGTTTAGAATCTGGAGACTATAAAGTTCAATTTTGATTAGAATCTAGAGACCATAATATGCATTTTTGTTTAAAATCTAAAGTTCACTAAGGTTTGCGATTTGTACTAGGTTTGTATTAGTTTGTAATGTGTTCATTTGCTTTAAGTTTAAACGAAACAGAAAAATATATATATAGTAATATAATATGTTGGTTTAACCAAAATAGTAAAAGGTTAAGTGAAAGCCGAACCGAATAAGTTATCTTATTCAGTAAACAACGTTTCAAAAAAAAATCTTATTCAGTAAACTGAACCGTTTAAGTCAAAAACAAATAATCCGAAAATGTTTTTGTTTAGATAAATTATTTGGTTTCATCAGTTTTTTGACACCCTAAAATGTAACCCCAACTCAAAACATTTCCAGATCCACCACTGTTGACATATGCAAAATTCATTCATTCAACCACAAAGGTGGTGTGCGACTGGTTTGAACTCAGGCTTCAAATTCGAATCTAAGAAGGAATACAAAACCCCTTTTAGACATGGAAGTTCAAATGCAGTGATTCCGGACTACCAGCGAAAACGGGTGGTCGCCATGGGATTAGTAAGCTCCTATAGCAGGGGTTGGATATCCAACTTAATAAAAAAAATCATCCTAACAATTCTTTTATTACAATAAATTAAAGAGAACAGTGAAGTATAAAAGCGAAACCATTCTTCTTTTTTGAGACTGTAACGATCGAGACCCGATCAAGTTTCGGCATTGCCATCACCCCGATTGACAATCAATCATATCATTAAAATCATGATCGTGACAAAAGTCGTCAATACAATGTGAAAGGAAAGACGGAATTACATTAAAAACTTTAAGACAAGATAAATAACGAGAGTGTCTCGCGATTAAGTGAGCCGCTTCGTTTGCTTGTCTCCCAATTGCATGGACCGAATAGTTGCCATGAGTGACTAAGGATGACATCTCCAAATTCCGAAATATCTACTTAAGAAAACATGCATTACAGAAAATAATAAAAGAATATTGTTCAAGGTATACATCACTTTTACACTCAACAACAATATATCCCTCTGATTCATACACATCCACAGGTAGTAACAACAACAACAAAAACAAAAACAAATGAAGGAAACATTGGAATTAATAAAATAAAGTTCAGAGACCAGCAGAGACCAATCCATGCAGTGTCACAATGCCTATCACCTTATTCTCTTCATCGATCACCGGCAAAAACTGAACCGGCGATGGCGGAGCCTCCATCTTCTGCATCGCTTCTACCGCCATCCTATCTGCTCCTATGCATCTCGGAGTCCTATATATATATATATATTTACCCGATTGTTATTTCTTAATAATTTTGCTTTGTGGGTGGGTCCCAACTACGATACAATAAATACATAGAAAACAGATGAGAATGTTGTTACCTGTTGCACATCTGACCAACGCTAAGTTTAAAGATGCCTTCTTTACTGGCTTTGAGTGTTCGCCGGAGATCACCATCAGTGAATGTACCGATAAGGTGGTAATCATCATCAACCACCAGAAGACAACCACACCCTTTACTAGTTAGCTCAACTAGTTGATCCATTATCAGATCTCCTTCTTTGCATAATGGAAGTTCCTCTTGTTTCTTCATTACATCCTTCACCTGTGCAATATATACAATCAAATCCAGTGGTTATGAAAACCGTTACATACATTCTTAATTGAAACTAACCAATATACAGTTAAATAAAGATCCAAGGTTCTAAAAACAAGTACTTGAATTGACCTAAGATTCAACTGTAAAGTTCCATAAAATCAAGAACCCAATTCAAGCTCACAGTTTCCACCAGAGAACCATAAAAATTCATCAGTAAAATAAATAAAATAGAGAAAAAGAAAACCCAATTGGGGATTTGGGGATTCTAACCTTAAAGATCAAACTTTTTCCGATCCGGCCAGCAGGATGGTTGGCCGCATAGCCTTCTTTAGTCAAATTCTTGGCATCCATTAGTGCAATTGCAACCGTACACCCAAAAACCATCTGAATTGCCGTAGATGTGGTTGGTGCCAAATCAAACGGGCATAATTCCCTTTCCAAAGGCAAATGCACATTCAAATCACACAATCCCATTAAGGCATTCCCTTCCACCGATGTCACTGATATCAAGAATGCCCCTTTTGCCCTTGCACAAGGAACCAACTTTACCAATTCCTCCGTATTGCCACTCTTGCTAAACATAACCAATACATCGTTGTCGGTTAAAATTCCAATATCTCCATGGAGAGCGTCAACAGGAGACAAGAATTGGGATTTGATGCCAAGAGACACGAGGGTTTGCGAGATATTTTTGGAGACAAATCCGGATTTTCCAACACCAGAGATGAAGATTGTACCGGTTGAGTTTAAAAGAGTTTGTGTGAATACATGGGTTTGGGAATGGTCTAGCTTATCGAAGAAAGTGTTGAGATATTTCTGTTGAGATTTGAAGAGGTTTTTCAGTTTGATTGGATCAACGAGTTGGGTTGGTTTTGTTGATGATGAATCTGCTGATAAATGTGGAAGAGACCCCATTTTTAATCAAATTTCCTGTTTTCCTGAATCAGTCATATGATACATTGTTTAACCAAAAATACAAATGAACAGATTGTTTAACCGAATTCCAAATAAGTAAGGCAAATGAAGTTATGAACAGATTGATATTCCCAATTCCCAAATAAGCAAATAGACATATTGTTTAACCAAAATCCAGCGATTTGATATACTAAAACCATTATCAAACTTCCGAAGCTATGTAGTCCTTTACATTTCACAATATCATTGTTTAAAACTGGTATGAGGCTTTGCATATCTATATCTATAGTCTATACTACCTTAATATGCATTTAGGTAAAATGTCTTGATTACAATATTTAAGCATGGTGTACTACCTTTTAAGGCACAAAACTTAAAAATCTCTTAAATACTCTTTTTTATGCATATTGTACAAGTCATTGATGCCATGGTTTTTAAATGTAAACCTTTTGGGATTTTAACTTTTCAGAATACCTCTTTCTTGAATTTTCTGTCTCTCTCTATATCTTTTATCGATCTCCATCTAAAATTCAAATTTTTACCGCTTTCTAAGATTTTGTTTGAATTTTTTGGTCCATTTACGGTCTCTGGTGGTGCTTCTATCTCACTTCAAGTCAAGAGCTATGTTGATCACCATATGGATTTCTCTCTCCATTTTGTTCAATTCGATTTCAAGGTGATTCATATTCTTCTATGCTTTATTTTGGTCTCCATATTAGTTCTTTTATATCTATCTATCTATCTATCTATCTATCAGATGACATATTCTCCCCTTGACTTTGTTATGTTTTTCAAAATTAAACAGAAACTTCAACTTGAAGTTATTGGAACACTCAATTTCCTTGATGTTGCTTCTTTGGTAGAAACCTTGAGTTATCCCATGAGGCAGCTGATATTTTAAAACAGTCCTCTCTCAACACTCTCTGTGAAACTCTCACGAGTTTTAATATATATCTCTTCTAATTTCTCATGAGAGTTCTCTTTCGATTTTGGGGTTTCAAAGCCTTAAAAGTTTGAAAACTAATCAATGCATTTGGCTTGAGTTTAAAAATGTTCTCTTGTCTTAATGAAAGAACAATATTTTCCTTTCCAACACTCTCTTGTAGTCTTACCCGGTAAAAGGCATAAATAGTCTTACCCGCTAAATAAACAAAAAATACTCTTACCCAGTAAGTGCTTATTGTAATTTTGACCCTCCCGTGACTGGTTCTCTTCAATACCCGAAAGGCAGAAACACTTTTAATTCCCATCTTCAAAAAAAATCAGCTTACATCTTCTCAGTTCTCGGCAGAAACACTATTTTCAGTTCTCATGGCTGCTTCTATTCTGGGTTTTGGTAGCCCAACGAGAGAGAAATTGCTTCTCGGTGGGATCTGCTGGTTTAAGGCAGAATCAGACAATTTCCCAAGTACGAGATAGAATCTCACTAATTGGAAGGAAAATGGGGCTGTTTTTGGGTGCAGAATCAAAAACAGCAGGTGCTGTTTATCGACTGATTTCTCTAGGGGCTGTTTACTTGTCATTTTGGGACTGATTTTGGCCTACATAGAAGGCTGTGGTATCAAGTGTAAGGCTGGAAATTTCCCACTCAAGAAAACGACAGCAGCAGTAAGGTACTATCGAGATTATGAATTATTTTAAACAGACATGTTTAAGAGAGTCGTTTAGACGTGTCCTAGCGTCTTAATTTTTGTCTTAACTGTATTGTTTCGTTTCTTATTTAAGAATATCTTTGTTCAAGTCTTTTTACGGTTTTGTTGGATAATGATCAAAAGCCATCTTTCTATGTGGCAAAAACTAAGTATTTTTTCTAGCAAAAAAAATGCCGTTTTGAGGGATTCTTTATGTTGATTTTGAACTACTTTTTCGAGTTTTTGGTTGATTTTCAGTGACTTTATCGTGTTTTTGGTTGCTTTGAGGGATATTATTTTTTAATGTGTTGGAGCACCGTTCAAAGTCTACCAGGTGCACAATTCACACCCCCAAAATAAATTCTACTTACGGAAATAAATTGAGCTTGTGCATGGGACCTTGCTCGGGGGTTCAATGGTCCCTTCCTATGGGCAAGAAGGAACTTTGATTCAATTTTTTTATCTATCCGTGGTAATTAGAACCGTAACTTTTATCTACTCAAATGTATTAAGTTGTAGAGATTAAACGCAAATCCTATAATTGTAATGTACTAAAATCTCTTCTAACAAAACCATCAAAGCTTTAGAATCGTTTATATAAACGCCTCTCGCCGCATAGCGCGGGTTTATAAACGTTACGGCAAATGGAAGTCACATACAACCTCATCTTTGGTGAGGTTTGGAACCCTTAATCTCTAGAAACGTTGGGTTTACCGGATATTATTTGATAAATAAATCCCGATTAAACTTTTGCATTCCACCGCATAGCACAGGTACACAACTAGTACATATATAATAGTATGAACCAAAAGGTGTGATCAAGTTCCAAAATTCAAATAGATTTATACAACTACACTAAACAAGTAGACAGATTTATCATGTTTATGCTAAATTCCAGATTTATAGTAAACAGATAGATATACTAACTATAAATATAATCCATCATCAATAACCAATAAACTGACGTTTGATAAACAAGTCAATAATCAAGTTAGGGATCTAGTGCAAACAATGAAATAAATAACAAATGAGAGAAATAACAATCAATAATCAAGTTAGGAACTTAGGGCAAACAATGTGAGAAATAAGAACCAATAATCAAGTTAAAAGAAAAGGTACCGTTTACGATTTGGGACTTGAGTAGGGTTTGGATTGCAAACCCAATTTGGCGATTTGGAAGACTTGCCGGAGTCAGAGAGAACCAATGGAGCCGGAATCGGAGTCGGAGAGACGCGTAGCAGCGGCCGACGGGGGTTTGAATTCAGCGATTTGAGTTGAGAGGCAGAGAGGGATCCCGATTTTTTTGATTTTGGGTGAGTGTCTGAATCAGGCGATTTGGGAAAGGGAACCAGATGAGATCCCGTGTTATTTTTTTGTCTTGAGCCTTTTTACTTTTAAAAAAATTCAGAGCAGAATTTTCAGTTTTGAATGGATCAATGAGTTAGGTTGCTTTTTGTGAGGATGGATCTGCTAAAAATACGTAGAAGAGACCCCTTTTCAAATTATCTGCTTTTATAATATAATAATGGCCGCAGATATGTTCGCCGGAGAAGGATTCCGGCGACAATGGGGGATAGGGGGAGGGACACAGGGAATAGTTGCACACAGAAAGTATTTGCGGGAGAAAGAAAGACGCGCCACGAGATATATAACAGAACATGTGAACGAGGCTCTGCACCGACACTTAAAACCTTACAATTCTCGTCCATACTCTATTTAACACATTACATTTTCAGTCCTTATAGTTTTCATTTTGCCTTTTTCATTCCTAAAAACAAATTTTTGTTGCCACTTTTGTTCCATTTTGATAATATCAGAAGTTACAACCAACTTCTCTTTCGGTAAAAGAATGTTAGTTTTTAAATTAAGTTTATTGTTTAAAAAGTATAATCATGCGTTTCTTATTTTTAAGCTTAGAATGAGATAGTAGACTTAGAGGCTGTTTGGTAGTTGCTGGATGATATAGAGTTGGATGGTACAGAGACTCTATATGATATAGTCCAGAATGAAAAATGTTTGTTTGGCAACTGCTCTGAATGGACAGTCTGAATTAGAATAAATTACCATTTTAACCCTCAATATGATACAGTCTGAATGAAAGTTAACTGTTTGGCAGAAATCAGAATAATAAAATTATTTTACAAATATAACTTGAAAACAACTGCGATCAAACAACCTAATATTACCATCAAACAAACAATTATACCAAACAAATAAATATTATGTATTTATTATATAGAAATCAATTATACCCAATATTACCATCAAACAACCCAATATTACCATCAATCACTTCACCATGCTCCTCCTCTTAACCTTTCTTTATTATATCTTCATCAATGGTTTTGTTCTCTTCAACAACACCACATCTTTCTTCTTTCTCTTCATTTCTGGGTCTTTTAGAGCTACTGAAAATGGGTCTGGAGCTGACATTCTTGTAGAGGAGAACAAAGCTTCTGAACCACCCAAAGAAGCTTCTCTCGGAAACGGAGTTCTGGTCTCCGATGACGTGGCGGATTCGGTTCTTAAGTTTGAAGATCCCAAATGGGTTTCTGGGACGGCGGCGTTGGATGGCGGGACGGCGGACGACATTGACGGTGGCGTGATGGACGGCGGTTGTTCGCAGAAGAGAGAGTTTTCTTGTAGGGATGAGCTCGGTACCGGACCGGTACCGAACCGGTACCGAAACCGGGTAGTACCGAAACCGAAAATAGAAAAAATCAATACTGAATACCGAACCGATAAGAGAAGTTCGGTACCGGTACCGGTACCGGTTCGGTACCGGGATTTTCGTGACTAGAACCGTTTGGTACCATTTTTTGGGACGACAACCATTTTTCACCGTTGACCATCAAACACAATAACAAAAACCAAAATCACTTAAGCGGAAACCACATTGGAGGAGCCGGTTGTGCAAGAACCGGGTTTTGGATAAATTACGGAACCGATTTTGGAGAATTGCAATAACCGAAATACGAAGAATTGCAAGAAAAAATCGGTATTTAAGTGGAAAATACAAGAACCGAAAATTGTAATATATTTAGGAGAATTTTCTATTAAAAAAAAAGGAAAGAGTTTGTTACAAATTCAATAAAAAATGACTTTTTAAATTCTCCGGTTCGGTTCGGGATTTACCGGGACTAGTACCGGTACCGGTACCGAAAGTACCGAATCCCGAATATGGAAAATCTTGGTACCGAATACCGAACCGGTAATGATATTCGGTACCGGTACCGGTACCGGTACCGGTTCGGTTTCGGGATTTCGGTCCATATGCTCATCCCTTTTTCCTTGTGGGTTGTCAATGGAGAAAAAGATAAAGAGGGTAGAGGATGGAGGAGGAAGGCGCTGGTAATAAAAGAGGGTATTTTGGGAACAAACAATGGTCTGAATGATAACTCAAGGAATTAGGGTCTACATGATGCAGAGGTTTTTTTTCCACTTCAGATGTCAAAAAAATTTGCCAAACAGTTTTTCTCCTCTGCGCGATTCAGAGGTGCCTCTGGATGGTACCATCCAGAGGTAAACAAACAGCCCCTTAGTGTACCACTAACTTAGTAGTAGTTTGTTTCTTTATTATAAATATTGTAATTTTTTTAGGAATGGTGATGAAAATATTGTTCCACAACATTTTGTTTTAGAGACTATCCATCTCAAAAAAGCTACATCCGTTGTTTTCAAAACTTAAAACCATATTATTTATTAAAGGATGATAAATATATAAGATCGGTGACAACTAGAACTGTCAACAAGTACAATAATAAATGTGGTAGAGTTTAATTTGGTTTAAACTAAACAAAATTATTTCGATCCACGTTCTTTTTAGAGCATAGGCTATTAGGTCAAGCAAAATTGATCAAGTGTTATCGTTTTTAAAATAATTTGTTTAAGGCCTTGTTTGTTTTTTCATTTTAAGCTCTTAATCACCACTTATGTCTGATTCGTTTAGGCATTTTATAACAATTTCTGAACTGAAATCAGACTTCAGACTTCGGACCTCTTAAAAAACAAACGTCACCTAAGTATACAATATTTATATACAGTAAATGTAACAAATATATTCATGTATCCTCTTCATCTTTGATGAGATTTGAATCTTTGATCTCTTAAAAGAACCAAAGACTCAAATACCGTTAGTTCAAACACTCTTTAGCTATACATATTTTTATTGTAGACCAAATGAGTCATAGTTTAGGTGTATGTGTTACCCTTTTGAACATCTTATCTGCACCGAATCCACAGGCCTTTTGAGCACCTTATCTGCACCGAGTCCACACAGAAAAAAAAAAGTTGTGATGTCCAAAAGACATTTGGCCCTCACTTGTGGATTCCTATCTCTTCACTGCTAGAGTGTTCTAGTTACAACCCAACCCATCTAAGAGGTTGTTTACTTAAAAGTTTAATGGGCTTAATGGTCTATCCGGCTTATTCATACAATCTTTTTATGTTATTTACTTGCGGCTTATTTGCATAACTTATGACTTAATCGCACATATGGTTTAGTTGTGTTGTCCACATTCAGCCAAAAAAAAGACACCCTTGCCCCTGATTTATTAAACATGCTTCCTGTTGGATCGCCCCCTTCAAAGTTCAAACAAACAAAAAAACGCCTCCTGTTGATTTATTTCTTTGTTATGAGAATTGTACGATTCATATTGTTAAGAATTGTTATTATTAACCGGCACTTTGAGACGTAAATTGGTCATTTATGTTATTCAGACTGTTGATTCAGGAAAAAAAAAGGTAAACAACAACACATTTTTATTTGAACAGATAAATTTATCAGGTCAGACAATTTTATCCATACAGAACTTAATTGAAAATTTGATAAACAACCCCTAACTCCTCCTTTTAGGGTTTAGGATCAAGGGGTTTTCCAGATAATTACAACAATCTTTGTGATAAATATAGTTTATGAGTCCTGCTTTAAAAGTTACACAGAAATGAGCAATATAAAGCCCATGATTCATCTATTTAACAAAACATACAACCTGCTTACACATTTGATAAAAAAAAAGAACATGATTCATCTACTTAACAAAACATACAACCTAAAACACTACCAACCACTGTTCTAAAAAACTAAAAGAATATTAATACGGTACGGTTTAACGTGTATATATATATATATATCCCTTCTAATGAACAATATACTAATGACAAAAAGATTGGATTAAAATTCAGAGGCCAGCAGAGACCAATCCATGCAGTGTCACAATGCCTATCACCTTATTCTCTTCATCGATCACCGGCAAAAACTGAACAGCCGATGGCGGTGCCTCCATCTTCTGCATCGCTTCTACCGCCATCCTATCCGCTCCTATGCTCCTCGGATTCCTATATATATATATATATATATATATATATATATATATTTACCCGGTTGTTGTTTCTTAATTTTGCTTTGTGGGTATAGAATAAAAAGAATTTTAATGAGAATGTAGTTACCTGTTGCACATCTGACCAACGCTAAGTTTAAAGATGCCTTCTTTGCTGGCTTTAAGTGTTCGCCGGAGATCACCATCGGTGAATGTACCAATGAGGTGGTAATCATCATCGACCACCAGCAGGCAACCACAACCTTTACTAGTTAGCTCAACTAGTTGATCCATTATCAGATCTCCTTCTTTGCATAATGGAAGTTCCTCTTGTTTCTTCATTACATCCTTCACCTGTGCAATATACAATCAAATTCCAGTGTTATGAAAAGGGTTATATACATATACATTCTTAAATTGAAACTAAACAATATCCAAGAATCTAAAAACAAGTTCTTGAATTGACCTAAGATTCAACTGTAAAGTTCCATAAAATCAAGAACCCATTTCAAGCTCACAGTTTCCACCAAATAACCATAAAAATTCATCAGTAAATAAATAAGATTGTGAAAAAGAAAAACCCAATTGGGGATTTAGGGATTCTAACCTTAAAGATCAAACTCTTTCCGATCCGGCCAGCAGGATGATTGGCCGCATAACCTTCTTTCGTCAAATTCTTCGCATCCATCAATGCGATCGCGACCGTGCACCCAAAAACCATCTGAATTGCCGTCGATGTGGTTGGCGCCAAATCAAAGGGGCATAATTCCCTTTCCAAAGGCAAATGAACATTCAAATCACACAAACCCATTAAGGCATTCGCCTCCGTT
Organism: Silybum marianum; assembly: GCA_036898165.1. Taxonomy (NCBI): domain Eukaryota; kingdom Viridiplantae; phylum Streptophyta; class Magnoliopsida; order Asterales; family Asteraceae; genus Silybum; species Silybum marianum. The sequence continues at coordinate 9,843,060 of CM072537.1, read as the reverse complement.
GATGTCACCGATATCAAGAAAGCCCCTTTTGCCCTCGCACACGGAACCAATTTCACCAATTCCTCCGAATTGCCACTCTTGCTAAACATAACCAATACATCGTTGTCGGTTAAAATGCCGATATCTCCATGGAGAGCGTTGACAGGGGACAAGAATTGGGATTTGATGCCAAGAGAGACGAAGGTTTGTGAGATGTTTTTGGAGACGAAGCCGGATTTTCCGACACCGGTGATGAAGATGGTACCGGTTGAGTTTAAAAGAGTTTGTGTGAACACATGGGTTTGGGAATGGTCTAGCTTATCGAAGAAAGTGTTGAGATATTTCTGTTGAGATTTGAAGAGGTTTTTTAGTTTGATTGGATCAATGAGTTGGGGTGATTTTTGATCGGCAAATATATGTGGAAGAGACCCCATTTTATTCAAATCTCCTAATACAATAGATTGGTTCGCTGGAGAAGGATTCCGTTCCGGCGACAAGGGGGGAATATAGATGGATACAGAAAGGAAGTCGTTGCGAGAGAGACGGGTTGGGTGGTAAGCTGGAAACGGGTTGGGTTGGGGTTGGGTGGTAAGCTGGAAACGGGTTGGGTTGGGGTTGGGTGGTAAGCTGGAAACGGGTTGGGTTGGGGTTGGGTGGTAAGCTGGAAACGGGTTGGGTTGGGGTTGGGTGGTAAGCTGGAAACGGGTTGGGTTGGGGTGTTGAGAGGAGGGAGAGGTACTAGGCTGGCAATAGTCGTTCTGAATTAATATTTTTAACTTCTTGTTTCGAATTTTGAGAAAAAAGTAAGCCTAAAACCACATCTGATTTTATTAATGGTTTTTCTTTTACACCTTATTCTATCATATATTTTAGTCTATGATATGTATGATAATACCTAAAAAAAACTCAAAGTAGACATGAACATCATAATTTTATTAGTGGACATAATATAAACTAGGGTACAAAAGGTAACACCCTTTAAATAGTGTTAGGTATTTTTGTTGGACTAAATAATTAGTTCATTGATAAATTAGTTGATAGTTGATGAATAAATTATATTACAAGAAGTTAGGACTGACAATATTTTTATCTTGTTATGTTTTGATCTGTTGAATAAAGGTACTCTTAAAGAAAATTTTATCCATATACCCGACATTTTAATGGGTAAAGTATGGATAAAGTGTTTTTCGTTATTTATTTACCCCTTACCCTTTTTATATATACATACCTATAATTATATAAAGTTAAATATTAATATAATTTTTAGAATTTTGTCTTATATATTTATAACATATATTAAGGCATTGTTTGGTAAAATAAAGTAACTTATAAGTCACCTTAGAAGCTGCCTTATTTTCTAAGTACATGTTTGGCAAACTAGCTTATGACTTATAAAACTAACTTATTGAGACTTAGGGCTAACTTATTGAGACTTATAAGCTAACTTATTGAAAAGTTAGTTGGGAGTGACTTATGAGACTTTTTATCATTTTCTTTCAATTATACCCTTAATTGATATTAATTATAATTGATTAATATTATTTTGAACTACATTAATTAATTTTAATTGTATTTATGAATAAATATTATTTTTATTTTATGAATTAATTTTAATTATTAATCATTAATTAATATTAATTATTTATTAATTTTAATTTTAATTTTAATTTTAATTTTAAATTATTCATTAATATTAATTAATTATTATTTAAAATTATTTCTTATACTTTTTAAAAAATTACTAATTAATTAAAATGTGGTTGATTATTATTCATATATTATATGTAATGGTTACTTAAAATTATAAATTAATGTAAAAAAAATTCTCAACTTTATTTTAACAAATCCAAAATTTATAATATATATGATAATCAATTTAATTTTTTTAAATACACATACTATATTATTTATTTTTTACTATTTTGTTTCAATTAATATATTTATTTTATTAAATACTTATTTTAATTATATATAAGTGACTAACATTCAAGATGTTCTTTTTGGTCACTTTACATATTTTTCAGCTAGTTTTTGCCAAACATGACTTCTTATCAGCTAGCTTATCAGTCATCAGCTACCTTATAAATCATCAGCTAATTTATCAGTCATAAACTACCTTATCAGCTAGTTTACCAAACATAGCCTAATTGGTATTAAATTTTGTTTTCACATTCGTCAAATAAAAGAGTTTAAGAAACAATATAAGGTCACTAAAATAAATAAAACAAACGTAAACGTGTCTTTAGATTTTTATATTGTTATTTAAAATATGACATAATATATTTAAAATAATATTACATGTTTATTGGAACAAATTAGACATAAAATAAATATTATATTTATAAATCTATATTTTACTTATGTGTTGATGTTTAACAATAGTATTGTAGTTCAAAATGATTTTTTTTTACCATTTATTCATTACCCATTTCGTTATCCGCTATTTTAAATGGATTGGATAACAAATTAACTCTTACCCTACCATTTATAAGGTTTTAACTGTCGGTATAGAGGCTGATAATGAGCCAGAGTAAAACCCCTTATCATCCAAATTTATCCATTTTATTTACTTCATTGTTACTTGTTTGTTCGACATTTTATTCAGTAGAACATGGATAAATGATATTTTTTAGGGAATTTCAAAAAAATAACTTTGTCTTCTAGTTTATTTTTCTTTAAAATTACTAAAATAGTTATTTGAGTCGCCAAAAATAAGATCGCAATTGCGACTTCACTACTAGATAAAACAAAAAGTTTTCAATTTCGGTCGCAAAAATCAATTTGCGTAGTGTGGTCGCCAAAAATTCTTTTTTACTTCTCCCTGTATATAAAAATGTAAAAATTCCTTTTTACCAAATTGAAAGGGTTTTTGATCAAACTAATCATTTAAAAAAAATGATATAACTAAAATAACTAATAAATTCAAGGTTTTCAAATTTAATTCTTTTAGTGCTCATTACCCACCATCGGGTGAGAAAAAACATTTTTTTGCAAGAAAAATTATTACAGGGACCAATATGCAATTAATCAGAAATTCTATGTCATGATATGACAACACATTATAACTCTCCCACCCACCAACCGTCTGTCAACAATGGTCAAATGTATGGCCGCTCACCCGCCAGTGAGCGATGAGCACTTACATATTCCCCGATGCAACTTTTGTTTTTTGTCTTAATCCATCTATTAATTTAGTAGATTTTGTCTTGCATGTATACCTTTTAAAATTAATATTCATAAACAAATACGTAAAAAAAACATGTTGATTATATCCAATAGGCACCAATAATTTTATTTTTTTAAAATTCATTTTTTCCTAAAATAAAAATTTTATTTTAAAATTTTTATTTTTTAACTACAATTTTTATTATAATAGAATTTTTTTTAAATAATTTTTTTTTCCAAAATTCTTATTTTTTTTTGAATTTTTTTCCAAAACAAATATCATCCGAACTCATAATAAGTCGAAGAGGATGGTGCATGGACAAACCCTCTTTGACTTGTGATTGATCATAATTTAAGTTGTTTTTTAATAAAAAGGGAAATTAATTATTTTAACCATTTTAGAAATCAAGATTACCAAAGTAACCATTTTCTCTCCACTTTTACCAAAATGACCAAAATACAATCGAAACATCCACCGAAATACGGATTAGGGTAGAACCTCCGCCAAATACCTCCGCCAAATAATTTGTCAATTTCTAATTTATATTTTACATTTTATACCTTTAGAGTTAGTTAATAAATTACTTTAGGTACTTTATTTTTTAATTTTTTGTTTTACACCCTTATCACATTAACACACATACTCATATATCAATTAAAATACGTCTAAAAAATACGTTTTTATTTTAACAAGTTACACCATTATAATCGTCTCGACAATACCTTCAAAATGAGCCTAATATTGAATATTTTTTTATTTAATTATATACTTTTAAAGCCAATTATCATCTTGATCGGTGAATATGAATTTTTTTTCACAAAATTCGGAATATTAATTAAAATATAATGCTATTATTTTTTGTAAGTTGATCGTCTTTTCCGGCTATTAAAATATTATATTGAGGCTGAAAATTTTACTCATGAAAGATTGAAAGGTCCGGGAGAAGGATAGAATGGAAATATGCTTGAAAGATAATTGTATTTTATTTCTGTAGTCCCCTCCGCGCTGTGTATATATCATTGATTCAAAAATGGTGTAACACCCGGAAATTTTAGTTAAGTTTATGAAACTTTGGAAAAGACTGATACAAGAATTCTGGTATTTCAGGCCTATTTTCAAGTATTTATATTATATTTGGTTGGAGAATTAAAGAAGGAGTTCACCGATATTTTTCGGAGTCAATTTGGAGCTAAGACGAAGCAAATATGGGTAAAACATCGTCTAAGGCTAGTTTTTATGTGGGTTAGGATGGAAGCTGGTTACGAGGTGAGTTTCAGAGTTGAAACTAGCTTGATAACTAGCCTAGTCACTTTTGCACTCAATTATGCTTAGCGTGAGTTACAAAGCCAGTTAGCAAATCGTAACTAACTTCACAAGTAGCCCTAAGCTCTTTTTACTTGATTTGTGCTTAGCGTGAGTTACAATGCCAGTTACGAAAACGTAACTAACTTCACAACTAGCGTCAGGGCCTGTTTGGTCAAGAAGGAGCCGCGTGAGTTAACAACGCCAGTTACGAAACGTAACTGGCGTCCGTATCTGGCGGTTTAGCCAAGGCTTAGCTCAGGACCCCACTACTCGTCGTATTTGGTTTGGTATTGCTACCGCGGGATTAGCTACCAAGCGGGGGAGTTTCAGAAGACTGATAGATGATAGGTAGGTGGGTGGGAAGTCAGCCTCTGTCAGCGTTTTAAAGACCGAAAATCGGGATCTTTCTCATTTGAACCATATCTCTCTCAATAATGCTCCGATTTGGGTGATTCAAGTTGCTATGGATTCGTCTCTTGAAGCTCTACAACATGGAAACAAGTATGTCTAGAGGCTATTGGTTGATTTTGGAGTTCATAGAAGTGAAGGTAAGATCTTAATCCTTGAATCTTGAATCTAGGGTTTGGGTTCTTCCACCAACAACTCTCATTCTCTCTTGGGTTCGTTCTTGTGTATGTTTTGGAGGTTATGTAGGTGTTCTTGAAAGACTTACACCATGGATCTAGAGGTGTAGCTCGAGGATCTAAAGTCTTTACCGAATGGAACTCGGCATTGGGGTAAAACCTAGATTTAGCTTAAATCTAGCAAGGTGAGTTCAAGATACTTTGTGAAAACTTTGTACATGCCAAAAACGTCCATTTTAAAGTATTAACATGCTTCACTTGTTATTTATCAAATGTGTGAGTATTTGTGTAAGTTTGCATATTTGGTATAAAAGGATTTATAAATCATGAAAGAGGCTTATACTTGGTTTTTAGACATTTTGACAAATAAATTATAAGTGTGGGTTGTTTGGGTGCAATATCTTTAAATGAAAACCATTTGGTTGTATTTGCATCTTTGGAGTTTTGGAACTTATAAATCGTTGAAAGATTTCAGATTATTGCATTATGGGTCATTTTGTAAATGCATGAGTATGAGTTCAAATCTAAACTTATAAACTCAAATAATTGTTGTGAATGTAGTAATTTACTGATTCCTAAACTTAATTTCAAGTGGTTGTGTATTTGGGTAAGTTTGGAGGTTTTGGGTCAAAATGAGGATTTTGAGTATTTTGTTGTAAATGATGAGTTGAGCATCATTAATGGTTTAAAATACTTGGAAAGGTTATAAAATGAAATAATCTTTGGTTTTGAAACTCAAAATGATTTGACCTAATTTTTGGTAAAACTTGGACTTGAAAGAAGATGGTTTGTTGAAAAGAGTTTTCAAGGTTGAAAAACTAGTAATACGTCTCGTTGATGTATTCGGTAGTAGAACTAGTATGTAATGGATCCATAGGCATATAGTCGGTTTAAAGGCGGGATCGTTGTCCCTTTTTGGTCGCATAGAAGTCATAGGGGGCCTCTTACCGTTGGGTATAATGCCGGATCATTACCGGATGCCATTGACTCTATGCATGCGCAATTTGGGGTCAGCAGGGGACCGTTTACTAAGGTGCATAATCGGTTATAGACCGGTTGCCAGTGACCATTGCGCGGGCTTTCGTAGGAGCCATCGTGGGCCGTGTACTAAGGTGCATAATCGGTTGTTGACCGATTGTCATTGACTCCTATGGTTGCTCAACATCGAGTAGTGACCTACTTTTGTATCCGTCATCAAAGATGGTATGATCGGGAATCCCCCGTGAACTTTGGATATTTCTATCCCTTTAAAGGTCCGCGTGAGTTAACGTTTTATAAAACATGGTTAAAAGTATGTTTTCTATCTCCACGTTTATAAACTCAATCATAGTCGTGTGAGTATTGGAATTGGTATGTCGTTAAAAGAATATTTCTATTTTAAAGTATTCTCTTCTAATGTCATTTTGGTCTAAAGCTTTTATTATGGGACTAGTGAATTTGGGGAAAGACGTTGCTTTTATAATAAGGTTATTTTCTTTGAGAATTATATTTTATCAAGCACATCTTTTGGTTTCAAATCAATCATAAATATGTTAAAAACTCTTGAGCTCACTAGGCGTTAAGCCTAACCCTTTTTCTTTGTTGGCATGTGCATCAGGTTATCGTGGGGATTGGTACTAGTGACACGTGTGGACTTGAGTGCTAGGAAGTGGCACGATAAAGACTCTTGGTGACGTTTTCCGCATTCGGAGATAGCGACTCTTATTGGTTTAATAACACCCAACCGTAAGTAGGTCTTGTATAGGACTTGATTTGTTTGTTGTAGAGGCTTATTACTAATTGTGGTTTGAGGAAAGTTATTTATTGATGAAATATTAGAAATTTTAAGTTAGTCGCTCTTTCCAGATTTGAGGCTGTTACAAATGGGTTAATTATAGTATATATTGTAATAACTTTAAGAACCGATGTATTATGTGTTATTTTACATGAATATTAATTTACATGGTTTTTATTATGGAAATGACAAGAACACAAAAGTAGTACAAATTCACTATAACTTATATCTTATTTCTTTATATGTCCATAATATTATACTTTGTCGTCAAATCATAATAGCATTATATTTTAATTAATATTCTGAATTTTATGAAAAATATTCACATTCACCGATCAAAAGGATAATTGGCTTTAAAAGTATATATAATTAAATCGAAAAATATTCAATATTGGGCTCGTTTCAAAGGTATTGTCGAGACGATTATAATGGTGTAACTTGTTAAAATAAAAACATGTTTTTAGACGTATTTTAATTGATATACGAGTACGTGTGTTAATGTGATAAGAGTATAAAACGAAAAATTAAAAAGTAAAGTACCTAAAGTAATTTATTAACTAACTCTAAGAGTATAAAATGTAAAATGTAAATTAGAAATTGACAAATTATAACCTCCGTCCAAATTTGGCGGAGGTTCTACCCTAATCCGTATTTTGATGGATGTTTTGATTGTATTTTGGTCATTTTGGTAAAAGTGGAGAGAAAATGGTTATTTTGGTAATCTTGATTTCTAAAGTGGTTAAAATAATTAATTTTCCTAATAAAAATCGTGTAAAAATTATAGTTTAAAAAAAATTATATTTTAAGATCAAATTTCTATTTTAAATAAAATCGTGTAAAAGTTTTATAGGAATTTAATTAAAATAGTCATTTTTTAAAAATTTATTATTTAAATAACCATTTTCTTTTTAAAATTACCAAAATAGAAAGAAAAAAACCCATGAAATACCCTACGAAATTGTGGTCTTCCTCACAAAAGTGGCATACCCCACGATTTCGTGGAGTGTGGATTGAAAATGACTTTTTCAACATTATCCACGAATTTGTGGGGTTGATATATATTTAAAATATTTTTTTTATTAGTGTGAATGTGGGGTGGATTTGTGGCCTTTGTAGTCTTTGTGTGTGTGTATATATACATCATGAATGCCCCACGAATTCGTGTGTGAGTGATCAAAGGTATACATCATGTGTGTGAGTGATGCGAAGGTATACATGTGTGTGAGTGATGCAAATGTAAACGGCTTTAAGAGAGAGAAAGTAACAACATTTTTTTATTGTTTGAATATATATCAATCACATTCACACTAATAAATAATACCTCATGAATTGGTGAACAATATAAAAAAAATCATTTTCAACCCACACCCAATGAAAATCGTGGGGTATACCGCAGGGTATGCTACTTTTTTGGGAAGTCTACGATTTCGTGGGGGTTTTTGGCTATTTTGATAAACACAAAGAGTAAATGACTGTTTGTTAATAATTTAAAAAAAATAACTATTTTAATTAAATTATCAAGTTTTATTTTATATTTTTAAAATAAATATTGTATTTTTAGAAAAGTCATGTGAAATTTGTATTTTAATAAAATTTGAATTTAAATAAAATAAAACTATTGGTGCCTCTTGGATATAATCAACATATTTTTTTTACGTGTTTGTTATTGAATATTAATTTTGAAAAATATATACGTGAAACAAAATCTACTAAATTAATAGATGGAAAAAGGCAAAAAAAAAAAAAAAAAGTTGCATCGAGGAATGTGTAAGTGTTCAGTGTCGGGTGAGCGGCCATACATTTGACCTGGTTGACTGGCGGTGGGTTGGTGGAGGAGATATAATGTGTTGTCACATCGTGTCATAGAATTCTTGATTAATTGCATATTGGTTCCTGAAAGAGTTTTTCTTGCAAAAAAAAAAAGTTTTTACTCACAAGATGGTGAGCATTGAGCACTAAAATAGTTAAATCCGAAAACCTTGAATTTTTTGGTTATTTAAGTAATACCATTTTTTTTAAATGGTTAGTTTGGTCAAAATCCTAAATTCAAAGCTCATTGGTAAGGCCTGTATATTAAAAAGAGAAAATTATTATAATAATCATTTTAGAAAATTATATAGCCAAAATATCCAGAAATCTCTTCCAATTTACCAAAATAACCAAAAACTCTGTGGATCCATTTAGTAGGTCACGGAATGCAATTTACACACGGAACTTTGGGGGGGGGGGTGATCCATGGAATTCACACATGAAATGCAAATTACAAATTCTCGGTTCATATTTTTTTACCCCCATAATTAGTTAATTATAATCATATATAAATTAAAATACATTTAAAAAATACGCTTTTATTTTAACAATTTATATAATTATAGTCGTCTCTCAATACCTTTAAAATGAGTCAAATACTGAATATTTTTTGACTTTTTATAAAAAAAATATTTTTTGATTTAATTATATTATTATTATTATATATAATACGAAAAAAAAAATTAACATTTACATTTTATACCCGTTATAGTTATTTATTTAATTTTGGTTATTTTGTAAGTTGAAAGTGATTTTGAATATTTTAGGCATATAATTTTCTAAATTAGTTATTATAATAATTTTCCTTATAAAAAATTGTGACCTCATCGGTAAGGCCTATATGCTGCGACCTCATTTGTCTTTTTGTCATGTAGTGAGGTCGCAATTGCGACCTCATTTTTAATGATTTTATTGGCTATTTTGATAATTTTAAAAAGAAATGGGATATGAGGTAAAATTGTTTCTCTGAAATAACTATTTGAGTAAAATTCCCTAATTTTTATTAGATATTACTATTACCTGTTATTCTCTTTGTGCACAAATTTTATTCAACCAATCATAAATTTTAGTTTTTGTCATTTTAATTGTAAGGTTGATTAGTCATTTTTATTATGAAATACATTAATTATGAACATTATCATCTCCATTATATTAATTTTAGAAAACAAATTCCATCAAAATGAGAAATACATTAAACAATTTTATTAAAAAAATTATATGAAACAATTTCATCAAATTACATAATTTTATTAAATTCAAAGAATGAAATCGACATATGGGGATGATTTATACAGTTTGTACAAATAGCTTGGTTTGCATTAGATCCCTCCCAATGATTATATATAATAAATATTTACAAAATATATAAAAATATGCAATGTGGTTCATTTTAAAAGGCGACTTGATCGAACTGTATAAGCATCTCCAACAACTATACTATAATTTCTGTAAAACATAGCCATCAAAAGTCAACATTAAAAAAATACATTTAACTCCAACAACTACTCTATTTTTAACAATTATAATATTAAGTATAATATTAAAATATTCAATATATTTAACAAAATATTATTTATTTCTCATAAACCTTTATTTGAATGCATCTTATTTCCGGAGGTATTAAAATAATATTTCTCTCTTTGTTTATAGAAAAGCTGTTGGAGATGCTCTAAAATAGAGAAAATCAACTTTTTATTCTCGAGCATCTCCAATAGTTTTTATAATTTCTGTTGAATAGAGAATGAAAAGTCAAAATCTCTAAAAACATTTTTGTCCAACTCCAATAACTTTTCTATTTTAGAGAATCGAACATTAATTATATTTAATAAAATATTATTTCTCAATCATACACATATAAACTATCATTTTAAACTTATTGAAGTTAAATGTCTAAGAGAGAGAAATAATATTTTATTACTTTAATAACATAATTAAAAACCAATGGCGTGTAACTCAGTTGGTAATGGATGGGGGTTAAATTGTCCAAAATTGAATTGTCCCGGGTTCGAGTTCGGACGCCCTCATAGCCACAACCGCTGAGTGAGTCAAGTATACCCCCCCACATTATGGAATTGGATGCCAATTGTGGGCCGGTTGAGGTTGTCGGTATCAACCTTTTGTTCAAAATAACATAATTAATAATAGATGCTCTAAAACTTGATGATATGAGAAAGAAATGATTATTTCATTCAATTCATCAATAAAAATGAATTACTATTATTATTTTATTCAATCCACAAATGAGAATGAATTTTTATTATTTTGTATGGATTTTTTTAAAAGTGCATTGGTATTTGGTATGTGATAGGATAATTATATACCTTTCGATATGTGACAAATAAGACTAAAAGCAAGTATACTTTTAACCCTAATATCGCCTTTCAAGTAATAAAGATGGTACAAGTACCGAGTATCATCCACAGGGATTGTAGTAAAAGTTAATTAAAAGTCTGATGAAAGAAATGAATTCAGATGGCGAATTTGAAGATTTCAATTGGTTGTTGATGTTGGTGATTTAACAGTTGATAAAAGAGGAAGCAAGGGTGTAAGACTTAAGGTGAGATTAAAACACAAATTCAAGTAGACTAATGCTGTCAAAGAATGCTACAGCATATAATTAGCAACCCCTATTTTCACCATTTATCTTGAGGATATTCCTCTCGGACTTCACCGTGCACTGATATTATAGCTTTCAACTCATATCTCTATGTGGTATTCGGACCAATGAAAGTGACAAACGGTGTCCTCAAAATATATGGATAAACAAATTTCTTTGTAAATAAAATCACTCTCTCGATTGAATTCCCATATCATTCAAGCTGACGTGTTCTGGATGGTTCATCTCTGAATCCATTTCACTTTAACACTTCAAAGTGATCAACCTGTCGAGAATTAACCAAGTTGGAAAATATAGATGACAACTCTCGTTGTCAGTAACTCTCTCAAGTCTACTTCCCATATCATCCAAATTGACGTGCAATCAATGGCTCTGCTTAGAGTCCATGGCACTTTAACACTTTTCAGTGGTCAACTCGTCGAGAAATGTCATTGGTTTTATAAAGCGTTAAATGAAATAATGAAACATTGTTGTTGCATAAAAACGTCTACTTTTCTTTGGTTTAAAATTCACCTTTTTCGTCTCACACCCAAGCTAATAAATTTAGCCACTCATAACGGAAAATAAAATGCAATAAAAATAAATAACGGAAAGTAAAGACATAATATTAAATGACAATAATTAAATTGCAAGAAATGTAAAAAGCGGAATATAAAGACGTTATTTAAATACCAATAATTAAATTGCAAGAAATGTAACGAACGGAAAATAAAGATGTAATTTAAAGAGCGAAATATAAAGAACGGGGAACGTAAAATTGCAAGAGAACTTGATGCATAAAATATATATTAAACCCAATCTTTTGTTGTCACAAGATTTATAAAGATAAACTTCACAAATCTCCCTAAGATTGCATCCCCTAAAACTAACCTCATACCATCTATTTATACTACTAGATGTGAGAACAAAATATTACCATACCTTGGAGACCAAGTTACTTAATGAATAAGCAACAAAGTACACCAAAGTCCATAAAGTTAAGTACTTTAAAGTTCCTAATAAGACAAGAAATTAAATAATGTTTGATTACAACCCAAATACTTAATAAATAAAAATTAGCAGTCTTCAAAACGACTTTAAGAGTCATCCAGCTTGCTCTAATAAGCCCTTTGTCTTAATCGCCTTCTTTCCATCCGTCATGTCCCAAGCTTCAGCAATGCTATAACATCCATTCTACATTAACAACACCACACCAAGTTAAGCCTACCTACTATAACATAGAGTAAAACACAGGTTTACCATCACTTTAGCTCCAAAACCTATAAATGGAAAATAAAAGAATAAAACGACTCAAGTTGGGATTTTTAAAGGAAAATAATCTAAACTAAAAGAGAAAAAGAATGTTTTTAGCACTAAATAATTAGTGCTATCAGTATGATAAATTAAAAAAAATACTATAATACTATAATAATATAATTTATATTAAAATCTTTAAAATAAAAATTTTGTTGGAGATAAATGTAACTCTTTATAAATATTTTAAAGAAATTATAAAAATCCATTGCAGATAAATGTAAGTCATTAGAGCATCTCCAACAACATCTTTAGAATGGAGAAAATGGAGTTTTTGAATTTTTTTTTGCTCCAACAACATCTTCAAAAAAAATTCCAAAATGGAGAAACCACGAATAAGATTACAAAAGTCTCCTAATTTGGAGACATCTCTAAAAATGATTACCATGATAGAGTAATTATTTTTTATTATATTCCACCAATAAGAAAATTTGAAATTAAATGTTTAGATAAGATAAACAATATTTTATTAAAAATATAGAATATTTTAATAATATAATGAATTTTGTAAGCTCCAAAATGGAAATGTTGTTGAAGATGAATGTGATATTTTTAGAGATTTTTAATTTTGATTATCTATCTTGAAAAATATTATAGAGATGCTCTTACAAATATTTTAAAGAAATTATAAAAAATCTATTGAAGATAAATGTAACTCATTATAAATATTTTTAAAAACTTATAAAAAATCTGTTAGAGATATTCTACAATTTCTTTCTTATTTTCGTTCTTTTAACATATAAGATAACAAGATTGTTAAAGTAAAGAATTCTAAAAATCTCTCTTTTTCTATTTCAAAAGCATCTTCAAAAGCCATGTAAAAATAGAAAAAAGGTAAAATCTAAACAACTTTTTTCCTTTAATAACTATACCATCTTTTATGTTAATATAAAAAAAATCTTTGAATTTAGATGAACTTTTAAAAGGGAAATTAATTATTTTAACCATTTTAAAAATTAAGATTACCAAATAATCATTTTTTTTCCATTTTTATCAAAATGACCAAAATACAATCGAAATGTCCACCGAAATCGAAGCCTCCTTCAAATACCTCCGCCAACCTCCGCCAAACACCAAAAACCTCCGCCAAATACCTCCGAATTCAATTTCTAATTTATATATTACATTTTATACCCTTAGAGTTAGTTAATAAATTACTTTAAGTACTTTATTTTTTAATTTTTCATTTTACACCCTTATCACATTAACACACATACTCGTATATCAATTAAAACACGTCTAAAAAATACGTTTTTATTTTAACAAGTTACACCATTATAATCGTCTCGACAATACCTTCGAAATGAGCCCAATATTAAATATTTTTCGATTTAATTATATATATTTTTAAAGCCAATTATCCTCTTGATCGGTGAATATGAATATTTTTCATAAAATTCGGAATATTAATTAAAATATAATGCTATTATGATTTAACAACAAAGTATAATATTCGGATAATTGGCTTTAAAAGTATATATAATTAAATCGAAAATATTCAATATTGGGCTCATTTCGAATGTATTGTCGAGACGATTATAATGGTGTAACTTGTTAAAATAAAAACGTATTTTTTAGACGTGTTTTAATTGATATACGAGTATGTGTATTAATGTGATAAGGGTGTAAAAGGAAAAATTAAAAAATAAAGTACTTAAAGTAATTTATTAACTAACTCTAAGGGTATAAAATGTAAAATGTAAATTAAAAATTGAATTTGGAGTTATTTGGCGGAGGTTTTTGGTATTTGGCAGAGGTTGGCGGAGGTTTTTGGTATTTGGCGGAGGTATTTGAAGAAGGCTTCGATTTCGGTGGAGATTTCAATTGTATTTTGATCATTTTGGTAAAAATAGAGAAAAAATGGTTATTTTGGTAATCTTAATTTGTAAAATGGTTAAAATAATTAATTTCCCTTTTTAAAACTCAATTTTTTAAAAATATTAATATTTTATTCAATCCATATCAATAAAAAAAAGGTTAAAGTAAAATATTTAAAGTAAAAAAATAATATTATATTAACATATTAATTATTTAATAATATAATAAAATAACGATTTAGAAAAAACACATGTTCTGATTCTATGTCATCACCCCAGGACACGCCATCTGGCCATAATGCAACCTGGTGCTTCCTCCAACCGCCACGTGGACACCGAGGTCTTCCTCCTCCTCTCTGTTTTGCAGAAATCCCTATAAAATCTCCATTCTTTCCTCCACCATAAAACTGAAGAAAAAAACAATGTCAGATTACTTGCCTTCCGAAGTATACCTCGAGATCATCAAACGCCTCCCTCTCAATTCCATTCTCCAATGTTCTACCGTCTGCAAATCATGGAATTCCCTCATCTCAAGCAACGATTTCATCTCTGCGCACCAAAAGCTTATCAAATCCATCAACGCCGATGGAACTCAGACGCAATTGGTCAGGTATTTCGATCGAACTCATAAAATCGAGAAATATATCTTAGGAAAAGATGATGAAACTTTCGGATTGCAGTTTTCTGACATCCAATTTCAATATGCGAGTACAACTGCATATTTTAGGGTTGTCGGTTACTGTGATGGCGTTGTTTGTTTGAGTGATGACTTGTTTGATTCCTTATACATGGTTATTCTATGGAATCCATCGATTAAGAAATCGGTACGGGTTTTAGTCCCGAATCATGAAGAAACCTGGCCTCAAGTGACTGTTTTAGGGTTTGGCGTTTGTCCAATGACGCTTGATCCTAAAATCGTGAGAATCGTGTGTGTGAGTGACTTTTCATTGCCGCATCTGGTTAGTAGAATCCAGAATGATTCATCGGTGGAGGTTTTTTCACTCGCATCAGGTGTTTGGAGAAAGCATTTCGGTGGTAATCGTCCACATAACATGATCCAAATCACTTGGTCTCAGATTTGCTTTAATGGAGTTATACACTGGATCGCTTGTGACAAACAACTTGAATCAAATCGTCATTGTTTAATCATATCCTTTGATTTGGTCGATGAGGTGTTTGGTGAAATGCCACTACCAGATGCTTTAGCTCGTCACCACGTCTCAGAGTTATCCATCAGTAATCGCAAAGGATATCTTACAGTGATCGATTATGATACAGAAAAAGGTAAGGAATCTTGTGGTGTGTGGGTTATGAAGGAGTATGGTGTGATGAGCTCGTGGGAGAAACTGTTCACCATTCGTCTACCTGATTTCTTGAGAAAGCCGGTAGGGTTTCGGATGAATGGGGATCTGGTGGTGGCGATGAAGAACCAGGAGTTGGTTTCCGTTGATTCCAATGGGAACATCAAGAGTCTTAATCTGTATGGGAATATACGGTCTTACTTCCTAGGGCCATTCATGGAATCCCTAATTTTGGTCGATAAGAAAGATGGACAGTTGTTTCGTGTTAATGGCGATGGTGACAATGGCGACAATAGTGCATTCATGGAGGGACCAGGCTCAAGCTTTTATTTTTAAACCATGAAATACTGTGTCCATTTTCGAATTCCTTAAAGATCGTAATTAAGCTTATTATATGAAACTATGAACATCTTAATGAGTTATGAAATATATATATATAATGCATGTTGGCATATTTTGATGGTAATTTGTTTATAATTTATTGATTCTGTGTAGTAATTCGTACTGCAATAGACCCATGGAACTCGGCTGGACCGGTCAAGCCAGTTAACCGGCTGCATCCGTAACCAATTGGACAAGTTAACTGGCTGCATCCGTAACCGATTGGACATTTTTTAGAGCGCCCATTAGATCTTTCGTAACAATTGATTAATATATATGCCACTGTTTTTGCTAAAATAAAATAATAGGAAAGTGCATAACATTGGAAAGAATCGTTTTAGAGAAAGAGGTTTTTAAGTTTAGGCCTTGGTGACTAAATTTTGTAATATGTTTTTACTTAGAGTAATTGTAAATTATTATGTACTAGTGAATAACGAGAAATAAGGACCTATTGTTCCTCATCGTGGCCTATGACAATGATGCCCGCTTTTCACGTAAATTATTATTTTGTGTATTGAGAGTTTGTCTGCATTGATTAGAAAAGAAACGGAGAATAGGCTCACATCTTTCCAATGATGGATCCAGAATTTTTGTCTACTAGGCTTTCATTAAGGTAGACTAAAGACGCGTGAAGTCACCGACGTGTTTTGTAAGAGAAAATGATTATTTTTAATCCATCAATTAGATTGAATTATTGTTATTTTATATAGAATATATTTTCAAAAGTGTATTTGTATAATAAATTTGAGAATTATTATAATATAATTTATGTTAAAATCTTTAAAATGGAGAAAATATGGAAGTTAAATGTCATTCTTTAAAAAAAAAAATTAAATTTAGATTTTTTATTTAAATAAATTATAGAGAAGCTATTGAAGATGTTAAACTAAATTTAATACGACATAAATCAAGTAAAATGTTATAGACATGATCAAATAGTATTTTATTTATATGAATACAAATACAAATAAAAAACTTCGAAAACTCTAAAAAGTCTAAAAATCAAAAACCATAAAATACATGAAAATTGTTTCATAGTCATCTCATAGTTTTGTAAACAAATAAGATTTGTTTAAAGCTTTGGTCCTCATAACCCGTCCGATTAAACCTGGTGTAGAAGTAGAACCGATTTATTTTGGATGAGCTAACCAATTACAATCCATTAACAACCAGACCCTTCTTAACCGGTTAAGTAAAAGCCAGTAAAAACACCTTTTGGGTAAAAACCATTCAATAAATTAACTTAATGATTAAGACCATAAAGGGCCTCCAAGGTCATCTACATGTTAGAATTAAGCTCATTCATGTATTAAATTGCTGTTCGTGTGGGCGTAAACCGACTGTGGTTTTTGTGTCTCAATTAATTAATTAATTAATAATGCAAGTATATATATATAACTAATTAATTAATTAATTAATCCTTTGTAATCCATCTACTTCCACGAACTTGGTACTGACCAAAGCTTAAACTCTGGTCATTGCTACTTTCACAACCGCTTTCTGCACTCGTGTAGCCTGATTTCCGTCGATGCCTCTTTTTCTTAGCCGCCCCACTGTCGCTATAACTTCCGTTCAGAAGCGGATCATCTATTCCAGTTATTACTCTACGTTTGCTAATGCAACAGTCGTCTCTTGTTCTACGATCCTTACCCGTTTTCTTCATGTTTTCCGATATTTTATGCAGTTTCTCATTGAACTTTGTGATTCCCTTCCCTACCGGTTGCACAGCTTGGTTCACCGTAAACCTCAAATCACTAACAATCTGCATTGAATTAAGAATGTCGATCAGCTAGCTTAATCTAGAGTGTGTGGGTTTCAATTATTCATGACGAATACACAGAATTTTCGTTTAAATATTATTCATTATGAATATCATGGATGATAAATAGAATTCAGTCATGAATCATGATATTCATCTTGAATAGCTGGTTCTCACAGAATATTCATAAATATTAACACCATTGATGATCTATATTGGCTGGTACTGCTACATGGAATCCTTTTGATGGTAGAAAAGTAAAAAAAAACAACCATGCTCCAAATAATTGTCATTAATTAACCGAATGGCTTAAAACAATGATAAATTAAAACTAGAAAACTAGAAATTGGGGAAAAGGGAGCAATAACTATCATCTCTTGTGGTTAGTTTTCCGTTAAGTCCTGAATAAAGTTGTCTGTATGGATTAATCTGTCTGTATAGATTGTGAAGGTTTTTGTTTGGGAGGGTTTTTCCATAGATGAAAGGAGCGTGTTTTTTAATTGGGAGGGATAGGTTAAGAAAACACTTGGCTTTTCTGCATGGAAATCTCCCAATAAGCCACTTTCTATATTATCCATGTATAAATGACCGAATAATCTACGAGTCCCATTAAGCTTATT
This sequence comes from Silybum marianum, assembly GCA_036898165.1. Classification (NCBI taxonomy): domain Eukaryota; kingdom Viridiplantae; phylum Streptophyta; class Magnoliopsida; order Asterales; family Asteraceae; genus Silybum; species Silybum marianum. The sequence goes on along the minus strand of CM072537.1, from coordinate 9,824,655 downwards.
AAGCTACTAACAAACAAGCCCTAAATGGCACCACTGCCACTGGCTATGAAAATAACATCACTAAAAGAAGAAAGTTTTGCTTAATTAGTAACATTTTAAAAAAAGATTGAGAAAACTTACATATTCACCGCCACCAACAAAAACATCACGAACACTTTCTCTAATGGCGGTTTTGTTTTTCACATCATCATAAGGTCGTGGGAGACGTAATTTTGTGGGCCGCTCACTGTCTCTTACCTCATCAGGGTCTAATGGACAATCAGTAGACGCATAGTCTCCAAGAACAGAAAAATCTTCATGAACAAGATCTCCCATTAGCTTGTATGGTTCTGAAGGGAACACATATAAATGAACCATAGAAGCAACACCCATCTGTTCTAGATTAATACAAACACCTGTTAAAACTTTAAACTTTAACAAAAGAAACTTCAGCAACAAATTAAAAAAACATAATATATAAAGAAACATAGAGCATGTTTGAAGTTATGATTAAGACAAGAAACAATGTCTGAATGAAGAAAATTACCTCGATACAGATAATGAAGTTCTGGATACTTGATTTAAATTGCAACTCGTGAGCTATTGGACTTTTGACTAACCCGAAAGAACAAAGAAGGGCAATAGCGACACCTTGCCACCAGGTTAGAAATACAATTGATTTAAATGTAAGAAACTTAGCGAGTGGATTGATATGTGCCAACTCTTTCTTTGTAATTTCGTAAAACTGAACTAAGCAATATAAAGCCCATGTCTGACTGAAATTCAAAACAACAGCCATATAAGGGTACCTACATAGTTTGATAAAATAAATAAATAAAAACATTAGTCAACACTCTTTACAGCTTAGATTCACTTTTATGATAACAAATTAAAGATTTTGAAACTAAACTAAATATATTGTAAAGATTCAAGAACAGACCAGTTGATATCTTACCCACATTTCCATTTGAAGTCTCCTTCACAATATACACCAAAGATTTCAAGAATCATCGCCAAAACAGCTGTAACAGCCTTTATAATCATCTGTTAAAAGAAATCAATGTGTTTCTCATCGATGATAGAATCAAGAATTGGAACGAAAAATGAAGAAAAAACTTACATATTGTACGATTCCAGCTTTCATGATTTGGTAAACTCTCTGACCCAATTGCCACGGTTCTAAGAATAAATTCATTGGAAAAATATGGTAAATGGTTCCTTTTTCAGAACTTTGATCTAGCAAGGGGCTTTTCAGGCCTGCACGCCCTTCCCTCTCCATGAAACTAATTGCCCTCTTCTCACCCCCTTGCAACAAGAAAAACAAACACTTCATCACCTCAATTATAAACATACTTCAACTACTTTTATTTGTCGTTTTTTATCTAATTCATTGAGGCTTTTCTTTGTAGGTCTTTTTTTTATTATCTAAGCCAATCATGCAAACAGTATTCCTTAAACATTACAAGGCTCTTACTCTGTAAAAACCTGATTTTGTTAGAGTATTACCGACTGTTTGATCATTAGCAGCGATTTTATCTTAAGATGTTTTATCTAATAAAAAGTCCATTGAACAACAAAATCCACTGACAGCTTATTTTTCCAACAATCATGCATTAAAGCTATAAATTTAATATTCATGCATCTTTTTGCTCTGTGAATGAAAAATCCAGGTTCTGAAGAAACTTAATGAACGATAGGATATATGATTTTTTTTCTTTTCTTTTGTCATTCAAACTATATGCTCTTCATGCATCTTTAGTGTCACACAAGTCCCACCTTAAGTGTATAAAAGCAACCATCTAAGCACAATATGGAAGCAACATGTGATTCCAAACATACTATTATGATTAAAAAAATGAAATACAACGGTTACTAATTTCTTCAAACAAGTCAGAAATCACATACCCAAGCATGCAATAAGATATCTCCCAAAGCAATACATTGCAAAAGCTTCATAGCAATCTCGCAGTATCTCAGTTTCAACACTAATCGATGGATTCAACAGAGACACAAACTGCACAATGGAATTCTAATTAACTGATAAGAAGAAAAAACCTTAATCAAGTAAATAAATAAAATCAAGTTGATGAAGAGTTTGAAAACCTAAATATCTACATACATACACAAAATTCCAAACAAAAGAACAAATATAAGATTCATGCCAGTTAACAAAAAAAATATACATATCTCAAAAGAACACACATGAGATTCATGTTTTATTTTAACTCCATGACTCCATTTCAGGCCATTGGCATCCTAATCTCCATGTCATTTACCTGTCAAATAAGCTAACTCTGATCCTATTTGTTAGATGAAATCTGTCTCTTTATATAATTCTAAACATTAAAGACCTTTAACATCTATATCATCATCAGTTAATTAACAAGCATACTTGAAACTAATTCTATTTTGAAATTTTAAGTAAGCTATAAATCACTTACAGATTCAACCGCATAACTAGGTACCATGAGTACAATACCCAACAAAAACTTCTGTTCCTGCCAACCAAAAAGCAGAAACTTAGTTTTTTCAACCTTTTATCCTCCAATATTTTTTTCATCAGGATTGCTTCAAAAGAATTCCCAAATACAACATTGTGGAAATTAAGAGAAATAGAAGGAAATTAAGACCTCAGGGTTCTTGTAAGCAGATAGATGCTGGAGTAAGAGGAAAATTGAGAGGGCGAGACTGATAAAAACACAGACGGCAGCAACTAGGGTTGTCCATGGAAATCGGGAGTATTTAAGAATAACGATCAAACTAACAAAAGCTTCTCCTCCTCGTATCTTCTTCATCAGTGTAGGTGATGATAATGATGATGATGATGATGATAAGGGAATATTGCTTCATGGAATTCCCATGAGAAGAAAAATCAACCAATCGATGGATTTGATTATCGATCTGCATCCAAAATCCAAAACCTAACCCTAAAATTCTTCGTCAATTGCTTGATTAACCACACTAGAGAGGATTTTGATCCGTGAAACGAAAACTTCACAACTAACTGTGTTTAGGAAAAAGAAACCAGAAGCTGCCACCTTTTTTTGGATATAAAATAAAACACTTACTTTTTTGGAGATTTTTTGAAGGGAATTTAATTATAATAACCAATTTTGAAAACTGATTTACCAAAATGACCAATTTCTTTTTGAGTTTACTAAAATTATCAAAAATTTCTCGAAATACATCCCGAAATACCTTATTTTCGATCATGTTTTCGAGGTTGTTTAGTGCATTTCGAGCATGTTTTCGAGCATGTTGAATACAGTATCGAGGGGGTTTGACATAGAGTTTTCGAGGGTGTTCTAACAATTATCGATGGTATTTTCGAGGGTGTTTTTCGAGGGTGTTTTCGAGGGTGTTTCATTTTTTTCGAGGGTGTTCATCAATTTTTCGAGGGTCTTTTATGTACATGCCCGAATTCAAATAAACATCCTCGAAAATTCTGTATTTCGGGGTGTATTTCGAGGAATTTTTGGTCATTTTAGTAAACTCAAAAAGAAATTGGTCATTTTGGTAAATCAGTTTTCAAAATTGGTTATTATAATTAAATTCCCTTTTTTTTAATCTTATAATAGTTTATGAGTTTCAAAAATAATTAAAATAACCATAAAATTTTAGGAATATGCATTTAACTAATTAATAAAAAACAATAAAACAGTTTCACAAGAGAGAACTTTTTTTCTATCACATAATTAAGAATAGAACGTGAAGTAGACACTCACTTTTGAAAGTACATATTTATTTTAGATCAAACTAAATAGTAATGCAAATACTTATTTTGAGACGGATATGATACAATATTACTAGGAAAAAGAAATATAAAAAGCAGTTACAATGTGTGATTGGTTTTTAAGTTTAACAATAGTTTTATTTTTAAATCTACAATTTTTCATACGTTTTACAAGCAATATGGTCGGTTCTTCAATCTTTAACTTTTGTTGGTGAAATTTTTTAGTCTTTGTTGATCGGATGGTGAAGCAGTTGTAGGTTCGATGGTTAACATTGTTTCGGTTGGTTTGGTGATTTTGCTTGGTGTCCATCGTTCTTTTGTGGATTTTTACATCTTACGAAATTCAAATTTTTCTTACCTTCCCTTTTTAGCCTTTAAAAAAACTTATTTTTCAACATGAATCCCAATATAAAGTCTTCTCACCAAAGCTTGTCTGGTCTAGCGGGTGTTAGATAACATCCTAAGTCACCGGTGGATGGTATCCCTGGTTGCGAAGATTCAAACCCCGCGGCTGACAATCTGAGGTATCCAGCTCTTGGGTCGGTCCTTTGGGCCGGTTCAGGGGCGAGTTCATGGGCCAATCCATAGGGCTGGATCATGGGTGCAGGGGATTAGTCGGTGCCCGTGGGATCCGGATACCCCTTGGATGTGTGAGTGTGTTAAAATGCCGTCAAATATATATATATATATATATATATTGAGAGGCGGGTTCAAATGAGAACTCAAATTTGGTTGTGAACGTGAGGACGAATCTCAGCCACACATCTCACGTTCACAGCCAAAATTGAGTTCACATTTGAACCTAACCCTATATATATATATATATATATATATATATATATATATATATAAAGTCTTCTCATCTTTCTTCACCAATCGCAAAACCTATGTTTTAAAAATGTTAATAGTTTAAATGGTTGGATCCGGTGGAAAGGAAAGTTACTGTGAGAAGGTAAGGAAGGAATCTCCTTGATATATATTAGGATGAGATATATCGATATACACCAGATCAATCCCCGTATCATGCGTGATTTATGGATGAATTGAAATTAAAAGTGATCAAGGGTCCCTTCTTATAGCATCCACAATGGAGGTTCTTCTTAAGGTTTTTACAAAAATCTCCACTGTAGGACACATGTTCTTGTCCAGTCACAGGTTCCTATAGACACTCAGGTATTTGAACAAGAACCCGAGTTCTTGCAAACATTCCTTATTTATTATTTTATTGTTTTTATTGTTTTCTTACTCATTTTATAAATTAAAAAAATAAGGAAATTGAGGTTTTGTAGAGCTTTATTGAGTTTTTTGTTTTGTTGAGGTGGCAATGATGTGACAGGAAAAAAAATATGGCAAGTGATGTTTTTAAAGGTTCCACCGTTATAAATGCTCTCTTTTTCCACAAATGTCCCAATTTGTAGTCGTCTCACTCTCTTTTTTAAGAGAGAATTAGGCAATAACTTGTTAAAAATCAATAACAAATTCTAAAACTTTTCAATCTAAGGTGACGTTTGTTTTTTATTAAGTCTGATTTCAGTTATGAAATGGTTATGAAATGTTTAAACGAATCAGACATAAGTGATGATTAAGAGCTTAAAATGAAAAAACAAACAAGGCCTAAATCATCTTTTTGTTTGTAGAAGATCTAAAATGGGAATATATCATTTTACTCTTTAAGTTGTTTATTATCCATTATGGGATAGGTTGATTTTGAGATGCTAAATATTTTGATAAACATAAATACTAAACATTCACGATGATGAATATTCGTTATGAATGAATATTTTGTTTATCGATTTTCAAAATATTTACAGTTCCTAGATACATTTTTCCTCTGTCGTTATTATTTAGTCATCTTATGTGCTTTCATTATCCTTGCTAATCGACCAATGCCCAACCCATCATACTCGAGGCCTCAATGCCCATGATTCGATGGATAGTGGGACTTCTCGCACATCTAGATTCGACTAGCGGTTCAGAATAAAGATTTGCCGTCTCTATTTTCTCTTCCCCTATATGCCCCGCCAATTAATTAAAAACAAATCATTATTTAATATTTAAGGTTATATACCTAAACGATGACCGGTGAACAGAGAAAACACACAGAAAATTTTGTGACAACATATTCTTATTCCAACCGCTCCTCAAGAGTTATGTTCATTAAAATCTACCGAGAAAATAAAAGGTACTTATTTTAGGCACATAACTTGCATTCCAACTTAGAAATATAACATTTGAACGTAAGCAACCAACCACCAACAAACTTTTCAACTAAGCAAATAACTCATCCTCAATATTTTCCAACCGATGTATATGTGAAAAAAGCTGGCAATATCACGTAAAAATCCGATTGTTCTTGGGGATGTACCCAAAACATACTGTAAAATTGCTTGGTAAAAAGGGAATAGAAAGTTTACCATCACCATCAAATAACACTTGAAAAAAAGACGAGTTTTAATCTTCGTGATCTTGTGCCATGCCGTTTTCCTGATCTTGGCCGTCACCTTCTCTCGTTCCATAATCAATCCATGGCAACATAGATTCAAACAAAACCGCCAATGCATTTCGGTTAGCAACTTCACGAGGAGCACGTGCAACATCCGGAAGATTCTCTTGGTTCTCGGCAACATTATTATGCATTTCTGCTAACCTTGGATCAACCATAAAATTTTGCAGATTCTCTGGAGGGATAGTCGGAGTTGAATCCGAGAAATCAGATACCATCAAGTGTGAATACCTGCAAAATAAATCATAATTTTCATCTAAGGTATCATTTACCAAAACAAATTCTGGGTAATCACAATGGTTTATTTATTTACCAAGTGTTTTGTAGTAAGTGCTTACCGATAAACTACCATTTATCACCTTGGACTGACTCGTTAAGTGAAAAAATACTGTTGATCGGGTAGGTACTTGGTTAGCACCATTAGTGAGATCCAATGGCGGATCCAGGATTTTTACATAGTGGGGTCGCCTTTAAGGTAGAATCAAGACCCGCAAAGTCGTCGGACGTGTTTTTAGCCTAATTACACCGTTCCGAGAGATTTTTTAGTGTTTTTGTTGATTTCTAAGGATTTCTTTTTTCGGTTTTTTTCATTGATTTTAGGAGAATTTTTTGAATTTTTGTTGATTTTAGGAATCTTTTTTGGTTTTTTCTAGGATTGTAGGGTCCCTTACAAATATTTAGTGGGGGGATAGAAGTAAAAAGTTATAAAAATCTTGTTTTTAACCCTTATAAATAAGACTTTTTTTAATAATCCGCCACTGGTGAGATCGGTCTTTAAGTAAACTAGTTAATGCTGACCGAATCAGCATCGCTCAGTATCAAGTAAAAGTAGAATTTATTTTGGGACAAAGACAGCAAACCAACAATCATAAGAGTTTATAATTTGAAAGGTGCATACTCACTCGTTTTTATCGGATGCAAATGCTTCTTTTCTCACACATGCCAAATCCCTAGCTTCACTTCGATTAATTTCCATCTTTTCGATAACTGATAATGCTGTATCCTTAAGAAAGTTATGCAGCTCCGGAAGTCTCCATATGATATAACTTCTTTCAACATATATATTAATCAAATGATCCAATGACGCACTTCCTGTTTGATCTGTTCCAAAGAAACTATCGTTAATTATCTTTGTCCATATCTGCTCTTTTAACGGAACTTTAACCACCAGCTTCCTTACAACCGAAGGATGAAGCATTAATGCTTGTTTCATGAGATCACTTGAAGTGGCTTTCTTTTCACTTTTAAACTCTGTTTCTTTCAACCCTTCTTCACGCTCGATATAAAACCGACAAATTGCAAGTGAATATGAAAAGTTAGGATATAACCACAATGAGTTATCGCTATTATATTCTTCAGAAAACCGTTCTAACCATTTGTACTCTTCCGCTCTTAATGAGAAATAGTCAATGCAGAATAAAGCACCCATTGGATCATCTGAATCTAGAGAGATTAATAGTTTGCATATTTCAAGTGCAGATCGATGGCATCCACGTCTATCCATATTTTTCATGTGAGCGAATAGTGTAACGAATATCTGCTTATTTGTATCGTGTTCATATTTCAGTCGACAGTTATGTTGTAATGGATTAAATAACGGATGCCATGCACATTCTAAGGCGTAGAGTGATTTTGCAGTAGCGTCTGCTGACATCTGAAGTTCACCTGAAAATTTGAAGTATTCGGCTAGAGTTATGAGTGAATCTATATGATAAGGATGGTGCAACAGAATGTTTGCTATGCCGTTGAGATCGTGTGTTGCTTTGGCGGCTTCAAATTGTCTTTGAGCTAGGCTGTAGGTAGATGAATGTACGTACCTAAATCAAGTGATGACAAAAGCAAGGTGAGATTGGATACTGAAATTACACCACAATCTTATATATATATATATATATACATATATGTAGGGGTGGGTTCAAATGAGAACTCAAATTTGGTTGTGAACGTGAGGACAAATGAGAGTGTGACATGTATCATATTCAAACTGAATAATCAAAGAAATATTCAGACTTAATATAGTATTTATTACTTTTACATAACATATCTGTAATCGTACATTTAACTTTTAACTTAACTAAGATATGTTTTAGTTTTGCTATGATGAAATTAAAATACAACAATGACTGTTCTTTTTAAGCATCAAGACTTGTGTAATTTTCATTTAACATTTCTTTTTTTGTTTTTCTATTGTTTATTTTATTTTTCAAATTTTTTGTTTTGCTTTCCTCCTCCAAGTATATATCATATTCAAGTAATTTTCCCTGTTCTATCTTTTATGAATATATTAAAAACTATTTGTGCAACAATTATTTTTCTGTCTACAGAACAGTTGGAAATAAATACTATGTTTGTGAACTACAGAACTGCCAACACTTGGAATCGTGCCTATATATCATAATAGAATGTAGTTGTTAGCTTCATAGTTGTTAACTTGAAGGCCCTTTAACACATGTCCTAAGTCAGCTAACTGTTCTCATTTCTATTCCTAATGAAATTCATATCTATTTGGAAATTACATAACCAATAAAGAGCAACAACATAATACAAGAGGTAAAAAAAATAAGTTCTTACCACCTCTTCAGAAAGAGCCATACTATAGCTGCAATAAGTTGACAAAGGAGCTAAAGTTTTTGATTTGATAGATAGATGATGGTATGATTCAGTTCAAACCAGAAGTGCTTATGGAGCAGGAAGCACAAATTAACACATAAGAGAAAATAGATAACAAAATCCAATTTAAAAAGAAATGACGAATATGGGAAATAAAACTTGCCTGAAATAGTTGCACCCATCTCCATGTTCAAGAAGCTCCATGGATAGAGACCCATCCCACCGAGGCCAATGGTCTGAAGGAGAAACAAGAATCGTCTTTCTATGGGTGTGGGTCCCACGTCTCACTGGGCGACTCTGTCTAGAACTTCCTGGCTGGTTACTTCTTTCAAATGAACTAACTACTTTTGAACCAAATATTCTCCGCAGCTCATTTTCTGCACTAAGAAATCTTGAATCCACTTGCAATACGTGTGTTGTGCAGCCTTTCCCACCATTCACATTTTCTGACTTCTTTTTTGAAGACCGGCCTTGACCACCAGACGGGTCAACTCCAAAAGATAGATCTTCTAATATGACATCTAAGGATTTCACATCGCTTGTACTTGAAGATAACTCCTTATTTTTCTTCTTCTTCTTCTTCTTCTTTGATTTTTGACTGGTTGATGAGACTTTGTTAGCAGTATCTTTCTTACTGGAGGATACTTTGTCTTCACCATTCACTATGGAGGATGTATCGGCATCACTTGAGTCATTCTCCTGCAATTGAGATTGATTATAAAATTATATAAACCATAGAAGATTGCTATTAGAAAAGTACACAGGCTGTAAATTATTATGTTTTTATACTATAAATATGTTCTTATCATTATTATTCAAGTTTATTGTCTAGCCAAATTTCTCTCCAATTATCTTCAATTTCAAGATATATCATCAGGGAGGATGATTGGCAGGGTTAGAATCCATGATGGACTCTATTTCTTTGTAGATCAACATCGAAGAAAACAAAACCTAGCACATCTACTTTGGACTCTACTCTCTAGTTTGGTTCCAAATTCTGTTTAAATTCCTAGCAAAATAATGTTATGGCACTATAGACTTCGACACCCAAGTTTTCCACGATTAAAGCATGTGTTTCCATTGTCATTCAATAAATATTTTGTCTCTTTACAGTGTGAATGTGTGATATTTGTCAATTTGGTAAACATACACGAACCTCCTTTCCCCATAAATCCTGTACACCAACCAACCTGGTCGCTTAAAAGTCACTACCTCCTAGGACACGTGGGTTCATATCATTTATCAAAGATCACACACGCATTAGTTGGGTTTATCTACATCTGATCAAATCTAAAACATGTCATGTCTTTCAAAACTTTCACAGCTCAGTACCAAAAACCCATTTGTATATTACTACCGGATAATGGCACTAAAATTTTCAATTCTACTTTGGGTCACTATCTATGCCAAAATGGAATTATCCATCAAAGCTAATGTGTTGATAGTTGATACACCACAATGGAATGATATCACCAAAAGAAAATTTTGCCATCTATTATAAGTTGCTTGAGCCCTCATATTGAACGTTCCAAAGTAACTTTCAGGAAATGCCATCCTCACCGCCACCTACCTCATCAATTGTCTATCTAGCCGCTCACATAAGTTTAGAACACCCTATCCTATCCTTCATGCTTCCTACCCTTGCAGTTCCTCAAACACTTATCTAGTATTTTATTCCCAAGATTGTACAAAGCTTGATGCTAGGGCAATTACGACTGTCTTTATCGGTTATGCTCCTACCCAAAAAGGTTATCATTGATTGTACCGTCCTCTCACGAAGAAGAATTTTGTGTTAAGGGAACCAAATTTCTTTAAAAACACTCCTTAATTTCCTCCCATCTTGCTTCAAGGGAGAAAAGCAGTCACAAAAGCAAGAACCTCTCATAGGCTTAGAACTACCCCTAAATTAATATTATCTTCACCGTTTAGTCTGCCATCTTTTGACATGGAAAGACATCTTCAACAACCATAGTTGTGTGTTTATTCTAGATGACAAAGAAACAATCAAGTCATAAATCCTCATCATAGTCAATAAACCAATCCAGAAATAGAACCGGTCGTACTATATTCGTTAAACACTATGGAAAAGGAAAAATGATAATCCTTGGTGTGTATGTTGATGAAATTACTGTCACTAGAAATTGTGAAAAAATAAATCTACTCAAAGATATATGGCAAAAGAAGTGAAGGTCAAGAGTCTTGCGGCACTAAGATACTTTCCGGTATGGGATTTGCTGGAAACAAAAGGGGTATTTATTTATCTCAAAGAAAATACAATCTATATCTCTTAAAGGAAATAGGAATGTGGTTGTAAACCCAGCAAAACGCGAATTGAACTCGGAGATAAAAACACGTCGACAAAGGGAGATACCATCGGGTTAGTAGGAACACACACATATATATACACACACATAGGGGTAGGTTCAAATGTGAACTCATTTTTGGTTGTGAACGTGAGGACGAATCTCAGCCACACATCTTCGGTTATGGTGGACGCGATCACGGAGGATTGACACGATTCATGGGAGGGTGGAGATTATTAAAGGAGGGGAACCAGGTCAAAGCCGCCTTTATTGACCGGATAAGTGGCTGAGATTCGTCCTCACGTTCACAACCAAAAATGAGTTCACATTTGAACTTTCCTCTACACACATATATCTCCCACAATAGACCCGGCATTGCTTTTGTTGTGAGTATATTAAGTTAGTATACACATAATTCTTGTCAAGGTCACCTCAAACTCGTGTATTAGATCTTGAGTAGCAAACTCCAGCCAAAGGGTTATGTTTCAACTTCAAGAAACAAATGAATGAAAGGTTGAGGTAATTTCACATGCTGACTAGGTTGGATCAATTCATGACGGAAGATCCACATCTAGTTATTGTACTCGAGAAAGAGACTTGATTGCAAACATATTCCTATTCAGATGCAAAACTAATATGACATATGCTGACTGTTTTACGCAACGATGGTTTCCTGCCTATAAAATAGTGCATATAAACTTTAAGTTGCTCACTAAACCTTTTGACATCTAAACTCATGTTTAACTCTTATGAGTAGAAGTACGATTCACATAAAAATGCATCAAGACAATAAAACGATTTTACTATTGAGAATAACAAAATAACTTCAAACAAATAAAATATTGAATGAAGGCCCCATAAAATCATCTATCACATATTCACATCAAACTATATGCACAAAAAGGTCCTAAATCTTGTGACACTTAAAACATTAAAGAAAATACTATCAATCAAGGAAAGGAACTTCTTAACTACTAGGATCATTAAAAGCCCAAAATAATAGTCTCTTATATTAATTAAAAATTGAAACAAAACATAAAGAACTAAACTTTGTATTTATATGTCAAAGTCTATTCAAAATCAATATTGATGTGGATTATAAACTGTTGAAGAGAGAACAAATACTATGCAAGGTAAAACCTATAGTCCCTCTATTCCAAAAATAAAAGAGCTACATTTATTTTTCAGCATAACCTATAACCTAGTAGTACTTAAGGAACACACAGTTGATATGGATTTGTTATTAATTTACCAAACCTGTTACAAATATCAAAGTGTGGCTCTATATTTGGCTGTAAGAGACTAATAGACTATCACCAGCAATAAGAAACTTAATTTGAAAAAAATAGTTGAAAACCATGAATTCCCAATAACATCACATAAGAACCCTATCCATCAGGAAAGATCAAAAAAGAGAATCAACATCAAGTACACCAATCAGTAACAACCAAATCAATGATAAAAAGAATTCAACTATTACAATATATATAAACAACAAAAACATTCGTGTAATTAAACACACCTGTTCCTGCTCCTGCTCGTTGAGGAGATCGAAAGGATTAATGGAAGAAGGTCGAGGTGAATCGGAGGGCGATTCCGATTCATCATCATCAGCTGACAATATGTTGTTCTGATTCTTTGCTGATTCTTGTTCTTTGAGCACTTTCCTCAACGCTCTAGCTGACATCGTTATTGGTTATAAGTTCTACAACTACCGACCTCAATTTGTGAATTCACAGACCTTTTAGGCTTAAAACCCTTTTAAGTCTCCTTGTATGACAATTTTTCCATTTAACTCCTTCTTGTTATGTAAAATATCATAATCTCCCCCCAAGGTTCTGGATTCCACATTTCACCCCCTCCCAGATATTAAAACGTATGGGAGTTTGTATAGATCGGGGAATAACGTCTAGTATTTGTTGTGAATCGGAATCATGCCGTCACAAAAATTTTGGAGGTTTTGTTATATTCATACTAAAATTATAGATCGTTTGAGATGAGCAATAAACAGAATATATAATAAAACTTCATATTATATTTAAAATCTTACAAATTAAAACAATGAAAACGTTTACAATGACAAAGTGATGAAAATATCAAATAATCATTTTTTTTTTGTTTTTGATTGATAAATCCAAAAATTAATGTTTTATAAAAAGAAATTAAATAAATATTCATTAAGGTGGATTCAAAAGTTGTGCTTTATATATAATTAAGTCTAGGTCCAACTCTTAAGCACAAGTAAAATTGGGCCCAAAATTTTAAGCGTCCTCTTTGAAATCAAGATTTAATATACTAATAGTGAGCCTAATCCATCATGATATATCATTTTCGCACATCTTATATCCAACTCATGCGAGTAAAAACAATCTTTATGATATTTTAGAGGTTTTATATGAAAATTAAATATAGAAACCACCGTTATGAAAAGTTTATATAACATTGGTTCTTATCAAGAAGTTTGTGTAAAGTGATAATTTTTTAGTTTTTTATATATTTTTATTGACTTTATAATTATTTAATAGTGTGTATATATATAATCATTAATGTTAAAAAAAATGAGACCAAAAAGAAAGTTCTTATAAGAACCATCAGTGAGCTTTTATAATAGTTCTTAATTTGATGAGTTGGAAGTAAGATGATAACAAAATGTATGAAAAAGAAGGTTCTTGCAAGAATCTACGTTGGAAATACTCGTAGACAAAAGATTAGTTGTACTAAAAGGTTAAATTTTGACCCACAAATAAAACACTGCCTTAGAGTATCTCCAACAGTTATGCTATAATTTTTCTAAAATAAAGTATCAAAAGTTAAAATATTTAAAAGTTCAGATCATATCCAACTCTAACATCTACTTTATTTAACATATCTATCATTAACTATATTATTAAAATATATAATACATTGTATAAGATATTCTTTATTTCTCCAAAAACTTGATTTCAATGTCTCTTGTTGGTTAGAAAGAATTAAATATTATTTTTGTTTCTTAAATATGGAGTTTTGAAGATTTTTCCAAATTTGAAAAAATTTACTTTTATTTCTCTTTATTTCTATATTTTTACATATAGTATGACATAGTTGTTATAACAAAAATATACCTTAAATTTCTATAATCTCTATTCTAACATAATTATTATTGAAGATTCTTATTAATATAAAATCACAAAAATAGAAAATACACCGATAAAAATCAAGCCAGGATGCAAAGGACAATGAACGAAACAATTGATATCATTTGTCAACTCAACTTTAACAAAACTTATGTATATTAATATGTTTCTTTATTTTATATTATAATTGTTTTATCTATGAAAATAATTTAGTTAGTGGAATAGTGGGTTGGGTCCTTGAAAAAAAAAGCTAGTCTTGTTGGTTACATTTTAATTTCCGTTCAGTAGATGGTTTACAAAAAAATATTTAACAACCATATATGTTTTTGAAAAGCTGATATCAATTTACGTAGTTTTGTAAACGAAAATTGTAATCGTAAACTTAAATTTTTATAGTTTGTAACAGCAATAACAACAAAGACATTTTTGTAATTAAAATTATATCCACTAGGTTAGAAATATATATCTATCAAATTGTAATCGAAAGATTGAACCTAAAAATAACCATATATATCAGTGTTCAATATGGGTTGAGTTTCGGTGAAAAAATAAAAAATGGTCTTTACTTTTGAATCAATACTATAATTGAAGATCAATATTAATGTGGTGTATAGAGATGTACCAGATCAATTTCCATGATATATAAACATAATTTATGGAGTGACGTGAGATTAAAAGTGATCAAAAATCCAAATACTTTTATGCGTTTTTCATCTTAACTCATATTCTCACACGATTCTTTGTCTATATATTTAATATTACTTATATGTGCTACCCATTTTTTCTGATAGGCTTAAATCACTAATTAAACCGAATTTGTGATTGGATTTTAAGCTTATTATGATTCACGAACGGGATTCGGCAAGACTAAACAACGGATCAATCCACTTGACCTAACCTTTTGAGCCTCCAGTTCTTTTCTGGACAATGAACAACTTTCTTGTAGTGTGGTAAAAATGCTCTTTAATTTGATAATGATCATCATATTTAGCCATATATTTTCCGAGTCTTTTGCTAGTTGATGACAAATTGACAAGTAACACGATATTAATTAACAAAGGTAAATCAAACTATATGAGGTAGGATTTAGTAGGATGTACATAGACATTGGCTCTAATTTTTAGGTCATGTTTTGGTTTGTGGGTTTTTATAGGATTTTGAATTGAATTATTTGAAGGTTTTTCTGAATTTGAAATTTCCAAGTGGGGAAATGACAAAAAGATATTAAAACATTAATTTAGAAAAGAAACATAAGGATTTTAAATCTTTATGGGGTAATTTGTCTTTCACGGAATTTCATAGAATTTGTATGTAATAATTTTTAAAACTTCTATTTAGTAGTAATCAATTAGTAAAAAAAGTAATTTAGTTATTTATAAAAAATGGAATTCAATTTCATTTTCAAATTCTACGAACCAAACACACTAAAAATTCCAAATCACTCCACAAAATCCAATTTCTTCAAAACTATTTCATCAAACCAAACGCCTCCTAATTGAGGTACAAACTAGAAAGGGTGTTTCTAGTAAGACCCCTAGATTACAAACGAATAAATAAAAGAAACAAGCAATATGAGGCGGTGTACAAACAAACAATCAGATATATAGGGGTCTTCTTTTGAAATCCGTGCAATTTGTGAGATCTAATATAAACCACAAATTAGAGTTAAATTAGAAAATCGATTATTTTGTTAGTTTCGAATTAAAAAATTAACTAGAGGACATTATGTGTATTTACAAATCTAGTCTCAAGAACAAGTAGAAATTAGTGTTAAGTTGAAGTAGAAATCAAGAACAAGTAGAAATTAGCGTTTGAAGAAGTAAAAATCAAGAACAAGTTGAGGTTGGTTTTTGGTGGGAGGCGGCGGCAATGGAGTGGAATGATCCTGGGTCTCCTGGAAGAGATAATTTTTTTTTAGGTTTTTGAAATAATAAATTAGAGGAATTAGAGAGAAATATAGATTTATGAGTTGTCTATATATCATTCTTTTATTATTTAATAAATCAAATTAACTAAATCAAATGAGTGGAGGCTAGGATAGAAATGGTCCTCAAATATCTCTTAGAGAGAGGTCTCAAATAATTAAGCTCATACAGGTTAAAACTTAATTCACAACACAAATCTAACAAACAGCTAGCTAGCTACTGTTACTTCATAAACTTAATAATTGCATAAAGAAAAAAAAAAGCAAAAATACATATATAATTAGTCTAATTATGAATTAACATTTGCAAACAAGTTATAAAACAAGCCACTTATCTGAAACTCTAGTTCTGGCTGTCTAGAAATTCACAACATTAAAATGAAAATAGCCTCAGAAAAAAAAACATCTCAGGAGGTTCATAGGATCCGATCCAGGTATATTGGCCTGATGAAAAGTATAAAAAAAATCCGAATTTTTAACACTGAACCTGAACAAGTTCAAATCACTTCCCTGATTCAAGTTGACCTTTGCTGAAACAAATTGTATCTAACATCATCGCGTTTGTACGGAAATATTTCTGCAATTCGACTCCATTATTGGGACAGATATCGTCACTGCTTTCGATCTCCACCCTCGTTAAGTAATGCCTCCAGCATTTTATAGGTTTACTTCTGCAACAAAATGGGTTCTTATCTTCTTCCTCCCCTATCATTTCATTGTAGGCAAACTGCAGGTTTATAACAAAAAGAGATTAGTTTTTTGTGAAATAGAAGAACCACCAATTTCTAGTTAGAAATATCATTGTGTATATGTTATGAGAATAGATGATACTAATATTCACTACAAAAAAAACAGTTTTAATTATAGGATGTCAAAATATCTAGATGTTTTAATAAATTGTTTTATTTATAACACTTAAGTGTATATAATCAAACAATTATACCTCATGTATATAGGTTTATAATAGCATGTCCTATAATGTATATGGCATGCTAACAATTTTTTTTGTTGACACTCTTCAAATAAAATGTCTTGTTAGATTTTTACGACACTTTTTGAGAATTATCTTTTATAAGACACGTATTTTTATACGACTTCTTTTTCCAAATAATGTTATTTAAAAGATTTGTTAGGATGTTTAGAAACGTCTTATGAACTTATTGTAGCACATTTAAAGATACACAACTGTGTGATGCTATAAACATATATATGTCCTATTAAACTATTATTTTATGAGACTTCAACATAATATGATGTCTTATAAAATTACCCATTTTGTTGCAGTTACTCATCCTTAAAAACTATAGCACTAGTGTTGTTACAATAAGGAAGTTTTATTAATTTATATCAAAGAATAATTAAGTAGGATAATTAAAAGAATCAATACCTTTATAATCATTTGTAGGGTATCATCCAAACCAGAAGATATACGCAGACTCTTTGGAAGAGGTGAAAGCCATAGCAAACTATCCACCAGATCTGTTTCAATCTTGTCCATTGATCTTATATGTATCTCAAAGTGTTGGAGATCATACAATGGTGGAACTAATCTCTCCCTTAGGTCTTCAGGTATAATCAGGTCCTACAAATATCACACACAAAAAAAGAGTTCATTAATTAGCCACTGGATTATATACTACTCATAGCTTCAATATACATCTGTATGCATCAACTTTAGTTAAATATCAAATAAACTATTTTTAAAATATTTAGGATATATTATAAAGATTGACAAGACGCTAACAAATCGGTATTATATGATGTCAAATATATGTCTAAATGTTTTGATAGACTATTTTACACGACTTAAGTTTATAGGACCAAACAAATGTACATCATTGAAGTAGCATTTGGTATGCAGACCGGGTGAGATGGGACAGGACTGGACTATGTCTCATGCGGTCTGCATACCAAGCGCACCCAAAGAGGACAGTTTTGATGTCCTAACAAGTTTTTTAAGACAAATTAAAAACCAAAGGTGGTGTTTGGTTGGAGGCCAAATTTTCATTCCTAATTAAACTGAAGGGAATGGAAATTCATTCCCATTTTCATTCTTTGTCGTTTTCATTCTAATTTCCATTTTCATTCATTTGCCAGAACCAAACACCCCTTAGTCTTTTTATATAACATTATTTGAAAAATGTCCTAAAAAAAAGGAATTTAACTATTCATGAACACTCCTCAAAACAAAAGTTTCTTATAATAAGTGTCAAAAAAGCTTATTAGGACTTCCAAAAACATTCTATCAACTTATATTATAACTTAAACTTTTGTATATGACATACAATTGTTTGATCTTATATTGATGTCCTACAAAATCGATTTGGTTGCAGTGAGAATGAAGAAAGAGTAGAAGTCTAGAAGACACCCACATGGAACTTTTTGTCAAAAGAAATTTATGTTACATAGTGTATTTTCTTTATTTCTTTGCATTGAAAAAGACTAATTTGTTGATTAATTTCAAACCAAAAGTTAAGTAGAATATATAACTTGAAATACAAGAACTCAAGAAATCAAAAAAGAAAGGAGTGTTTATATACCTTCTGCCAGCTGCAAGACACTTTCAAAGATTGGCAATGACCAAAAAATGAGAGCAACTTCCTCAATCCATAAAACGATTCATTGCTGTAAGTAACCCATGGTTTCATAACTAGAGTTGCAGTACATAAACTTCGAGTAACCATGGTACAAAACTCGATGATCCCCCCATGATACTTGAAACACAACAGTTGTGGTGTGTTGATTTCGGCTTCTATCAACCGAAGGCAGTTGTATAACTCCAATTCCCGAAGATTTTCATGAACAATCTTCACCTTCTTCAATGAATTACAAGCCACAAGTCTTAGACCCTCTAGACAACGAAATTTAGCAAGTTGGGTTTCGATCCATTGATCGGTAATCCCTGCATCCTCTATCGAAAGATATAGGATACGCAATGAAGCTATGAAACTAATGTTGCATACCCGATTCCGATCAGTCCCTCTGTAACAGAAATGTTTCAGAGATGGTGCTATAACTTTGATCGAAACTAGTGCAGGACAATCAGAAATATTAACTTGTTCTAGTTTTTCATTACAAACTCTAATTTTTTGGATATCTTGGCATCCATGGAGGATGAAGGTTTCAAGTTCACCCAATGAATTAGCATGTTCTTCGATCCAATTATGTCCGTTTACAAGATTGTGCAACCACAAGTGCTTAATGTTTTCACACTGCAAAAGATCAATCTCACAACGCATGGGATGAACTTTGTCCACAGCGAAGAAGAAAGTTTCAAGATTCAAAGCCTTGATCTTGATAAACTTAACAACACACCAACGAAGCTCGATACGCGTTAGGGTTTCACTCGAGAAATTGACGTCTTGTAGAAACTCACAGGAAGTTAGAGACAAAGTCCCCAAGGAAGGGCAAGCTGGAATTAGGTCAGATAGATCGAATTTGAGCCCGTTTAAACGCAAAACTTTGATCGATTTTGAAGCAAACGAAACAGGCAACTGGTACTTTTTTGCAAACCCTAAATTAAGATCCATAATCTTAACCCCATTCTCGAGTGCAAACGAGATCGCAGAATCCAATCTACGATCAACCGATATCCCATTTAGATCGGCTTTAACTCTAAATTCAGATAAAACTGTGTCGATTCTACGTAACTGAACCGAATTATGAATATGATTAAGAAATTCATCGGTTGACGTACCTTGAGGGAATGTTGATTGGTCAAAATGAATGACGGGAAAGGAGCTCCATAGGAAGAAGAATCTCTTGGACAAGATGGAAAGCTTTGTGATATCTAGGGTTGTGAGAAAGGACATGATATGGTGGACAATCGGGTCGGGTAGATCAGAGATCTGATCCATTGTTTGTAGTCTGTTTTTCTTCATATCACCACCGCCACCTTCGTCGGCTTCTTTTTGTAGGAGCATGGAAAGAGACCTGGGCTGAGAATGAGATATGTTTTAGACTACAAAGACTTGTACTTTGTGCTTATGGAGTAGTACATTTAGCGGTGTTGGGCTTTTAGGGTCATCATCGTACTGGCGAGATTTTGCGTCAGAATCTTCCTCAAAATTAGAGCCTGGTTTTCAGTGAATCATATTGTGGTCGTTCAGGTTTGTCCAAATTTTACTTTTGTTTTCTAAATCAAATTATTTATATTTTTCTATAATTTTTTTTTATAACGGAGAATCATAATTTAATTTTTAAAGAAAATTACATTTAAATTTAATATTTTTTTATTTTAAAGATTACAACATTTATTATATTATTAAAATATTTTGTATTTAATAATAAATTATTATTTATATCACATAAACATTTAATAAATTTTTTTATTGGTGGAACATGATAAAAAAAAATATTTCTTCTCATTGTAATTATTTTTAGAGATTTCTTTAAATTTGAAGATTTTTGTACTTTTTCTCTCTCATACTTTCTCCATTTTGAAGAAAGTTTTGGTGATACTGTTAAAGCAAAAAATTGTTCAAAATCTATATTTTCTCCATTTTATAGATGTTGTTGGAGATGCTCTTAATAGTTCCTGACTTTTTAAATTCATAACACTCTACGTCCATGAAATTAATACTGTCAATTAACAAATCTTTAGCCTTTAGGAGAGACAAATCAGTCTTTAAACAAACTATATATAAGACAATCTCCAACCCCAACATTAGAATCACTAAAAACACAAAACGGAAGTATCTTCATCTCCAACCTAACACTTATAAAACACTAAAAAAATATAGATGTAAAATATTGACTTTTTTATTGGAGGTCAATAAACTAGAACACTAACAATATATATTAATATTTTATTCAATTTTTTTAACTATACATATAGATTAATACATTAATAAAATAGTATAATATATATAGACGGGTTCAAAAGAGAACTCAAATTTGGTTGTGAACGTGAGGACAAATAAGAGTGTGACACGTGTCCCATTCAAATAAATATTCAGACTGAATATAGAGTATATATTCAGTCTGAATATACAAAGAAATATTCAGACTGACTATAGTATTTATTCAGTCTGAGTATTTCTTTGTATATTCAGTCTGAATAATCTATATTCAGACACGTGTCGCGCTCTCATTTGTCTTCACATTCACAACCAAATTTGAGTTCGCATTTGAACTTTTTTTTTTCTCTCTCTCTCTCTATATATATATATATATATTTATATATATATACATATATATATATATATATATTATTTTCTTATTAAAAGGGGTTTTTATACAATGTGTTTTTCTTAGTGTTTTTAGTGGGGTTTTTTTAAGTTAAATGTGATGAAATTGAAAATTGAAGATCATCAATATACACTAGGCATGGGAATGGGGCGGGGATCCCAAATCCCCATCTCCGTCCCTGTATTCATCCCCACCGGGGAATATGAACCATGCCTACCCGCGTCCCCGACAAGTAATGGGGATCTCCAACGAGGAATCGAGGATCTTTCCTCCCATTGATTTAAAGATGTTTTAAATTATAATGTTAAACACCACAATCAATCAATGGTTTAAGTTTAAATCTCACATATTTTTAAAATTTTCTGTTATAGATGATCAAATATTCATATGTAAACAAAAATCACAATATCATACGTAAATTGTTTGATCAAACGTTTTCGGATTTCAACATTTTTTATTTAAAAAAGCAAGACAACTCAAAAAAATGTATATAAAAATAAATGTCAAAATATTATTTAAAAATGTAAAAGATATTAAATTTAATTTTTTTATAAATAATATATTAAATAATAAAAATATTTAATATTGGAATTTTCCTCCCGATAATTTTAAAATGTTTTAAATTATAATGTTAAACACCATACTAGAGCAAAACTAGTTCATGTTTAAATCTAACATATTTTTAAAATTTGTTTTTATAAAGTATCAAATATTCATATGTAAACAAAGTCACAACATCGTACGTAATTGTTTGATCAAACGATTTTGGATTTCAACGTTTTTTATTTTAAAAAAGCAAGACAATACAAAAAATAATTATTAAAATAATTATTAAAATACTATTTAAAAATCTAAAAGATATTAAATATAAGTCTTTATAAAGAATATATTTAATAATAAAAATATTTAATATATTTAATATTGAGATTTTTCCTCACGTTAATTTAAAGATGCTTTAAATTATAATGTTAAACACCACATTCAAACGATAATAGTTCATGTTTAAATTTCACATATTTTTAAATTTTTTTATTATAGAGTATCAAACATTCATATGTAAACAAAATCACAACATCATATGTAATTGTTTGATCAAACGCTTTCGACTTTCAACGTTTTTTATTTTTAAAAAGCAAAACAACTCAAAAAAAATATAAGAATAAATATCAAAAATACTATTTAAAAATCTAAAAAATATTAAATCTAATTCTTTATAAATTATATTTAATAATAAAAATATATAATATATTTAACATATATATAAAAAATTATATATGTATATATATATAGTAATTTTATAACATACTTCTGTAATATTATATATACAAAACAAGTCTATAATATATTCAACATATAATACTAAATATATTTTTATAATATAGTATTATACATTATAATAATATATTTTATAGAGGCTCTTGATTTAAAAACTAATAAAATTATAATAAACTTAAGAACCGGTGCATCATGCGTTATTTCTCATGATTTTTTCGTATGTTGTTTGGATTTACTGTATTGATTAACATATATTTGTTTGATAATGCGTTTGCTTCACAATTTGAACTTTTTTGTGTTTGTGAAACAAAACATACAACTAAAAACAGTAGTGGATCCTGAAATTTAGGTGACTGGAGACCCTTGGGTATAAAAAATATCCAAAACCGAATAACTCAACCAAACCAAAACGGTTTCAGGTTATTCGGTTTGCAGGTGAAATGATTTGCTTAACCAAACAATTTCGATTTTTTTTACCTTATCAGTTAACCGAATAAAAAATTATATTACTATTTAATATATAATTTCTTTCTAGATGAATTGGTTTGAACATTTATAAAATCAACATTATCAACATAACATGATTGTAAGAAGTAACGGTAATAATACACGAGGGGAACAACTGTCAAATGATGGAATGGGGCGGGGTGTTTTGTCGAAACGAAGTGTTCACTGGGGAGAATGGTGATTGGGAGGAACTAAGGACATATAAGAGTAATTTTGTTTACCTATACTATCTTGAAAAATGGACATTTGAGTGGGAGCCTTTCACCACACACACTTTAAGATAAGTCTGTCATTGGCTAAAAAGTTTCACGTTAATAATCGATTACATATAAAACAAAGACATTATAAAAAAAAATTAATCAATATATTATATTCAAGTATCGCTACAACAAAATCGAGTTTATAGGCACACCAAAAAAAATTTAAACATCCTACTAGACCCTTTTACATAACCTAATTTATAGGACCAAAAAATAAAACGTTCTATAAATTAAGGCGTTGTATATATTATATATGTTTTGAGGACACTTTTTGGACGTGTTAACAAATTTTTTAGAATGCTTTTTTAATACAAATATTATGTCTCGTTAAAATTTTTATAGAACACTATTTGAAAAATTGTCTTATAAAAAGATGAATGTATAGGAGACTTTATCAAATGTGTCATATAAAATTGTTAATGCAACACTAGGGATGAGCATACGGACCGAAATCCCGAAACCGAACCGGTCCCGTACCGAACCGGTACCGGTACCGAATATCATTACCGGTTCGGTATTCGGTACCAAGATTTTCCATATTCGAGATTCGGTACTTTCGGTACCGGTACCGGTACTAGTCCCGGTAAATCCCGAACTGAACCGGGGAATTTAAAATATCATTTTTTTATTTGAATTGGTAACAAACTCATTCCATTTTTTATAGAAAATCTTCCTAAATATATTACAATTTTCGGTTCTTGTATTTTTCCACTCAAATACCGACTTTTTCTTGAAATTCTTCATATTTCGGTTATTGCAATTCTCCAAAATCGGTTCCGTAATTTATCCAAACCCCGGTTCTTGCACAATCGGCTCCTCCAATCCGGTTTCCGCTCAAGTGATTTTGGTTTTTGTTATTGTGTTTAATGGTCAACGGTGAAAAACGGTTGTCGTCCCAAAAAATGGTACCAAACGGTTCTAGTCCCGAAAATCCCGGTACCGAACCGGTACCGGTACCGAATTTCTCTTATCGGTTCGGTATTCGGTATTGGTTTTTTCCACTCTCGGTTTCGGTACTACCCGGTTTCGGTACCGGTCCGGTACCGAGCTCATCCCTATGCAACACTTTGTATTAAAAGTGTCTTAAAAACTTGTTAAGATGCACAAAAACTTGATATGGTACTAATTATAATTGGTACGCAAAAGTTTATATCACGTCCAACCAACTATAATTGGTACCAACAGTTTTCCATTGGTACATGTTGGTACGGTATTGTACCAACATCGTAAAAGTTATGTTGCAAATTTATTTAAATTGACATCGTTACCAGTTAGATCTAGATGCACTAAAACTATCAAACATTCACATAACATGTTGATATGTACATTGTACCACTGATGCCTACCTATAAGAACATTCAAATAATTTGCATATAATACATTGAGGAGCATCGATAGACCATGGAGGTGTAGACTAGTATTTAAAGTTGTGAGAGGCGAATAGATTCAATCAAATTCTATATATCTATCTATTCATATTATAATTTAGCAAAACCTAAAACAAAATAATTTAAAATTTAAAATTTAAAATCAAAATATGTTGTATTGTTAATTAAACTTTAATTGTTAAAGTTATAAAAAAAGTTGGCACGGTGCTATAAATCAATTAGACCAGTACCAACTAAATTGGAACGGTTGCTACGAGAATTAGTTGATTTGTTCTGACGCAAAATTGACAGCCCTATAATTTAGAGGGAGAGAGAGTGACATATAGATTTATAATAATAGTTGGTTTTCCTAAAAAAAAATTTGTTTGTTGGGTTGTCAATAGTTTTTAAATTACTGAATTAACCTTTTATGTTTGATTAACAAATCAAATTAATTAAGACAAATTAATGGACTAGTAAGTTTCTCACAATTTTTGGAGTTCTCAATGATTAAGATCCTATATATAAGGTGGTGTCCTTTACAAACCCAACAGTATAAACTATACAAATATTTATAGAAGATTATAAGAGTTCGTTTATTATAATCAACGTTTTACATTATGAAACAATCGATGTTTTCATTGAACCAAATGGAACGGTTGGGATTGGTTTGTAAATGAAACCACTTATATATATAGGGAGGGGTTCAAACGAGAACACATGTGATTTACGAGAATACGGAAACACCTAACAACCACGTAATAAGAAAATAAATATAATATTTAAACTAAAAGTAATATTAATTAAAATACAAATATATGTAATAAGATTGAGGGCATAATTGTAATTTGTGTGATAAGATTGAAATAAAAGATCACATCAAATTCAAATACGGTTGCTATATTCATGGTGATAAAATCAAAATCACATATTATCACAACTTTATCATATATGGTTAAGTTTGATAAACAATTAATATTTAGGAAATGATGATATACATTATCACAACTTTATCACATATGGTTTATTCGAACTTACAATGTTATCACATGTGATAACATTCGAAACCTTCCCTACTGGTTTCAACAACCATAATTTTCAAACTACAAATTACTCAAAAAAACAATACTATTACATTAGACTTAAACAAAAAGAAGTCAATCAAACATAAAATTCCGCTTCAATATAACCGAACCAAATATGGAATGCACAACAACATGCTGGAAATATGATTATCAAAAACCTTGATGAAACTCATGAATCACATATGATTAAGGAGTAAACGTTCGATAAACAAGAAATAATTAGGAAACGAACATATACATTATCACAACTTTATCACATATGGTTATAGTCCAACTTACAATGTTATCACATGTGATAACATTCACAATCTTCCCTATTGGGTTCAACAACCATAATTTTCAAACTACTAATTACTCAAAACCGTATTTATCTCGTTGATTCTAAGAGTGGAATACAAAGAGGACTCGGGATTACACTTTACCAAAGACCCGGTTGGTACATTATGTCATTGTCACTATAACGTGGCACACTTGTTGGGGCCACCAACCACTTGGTACCACCGGTGCTATTGTGACAGATGTCAAAACCGTATAACACAATAGCTAAGACGACCATACTCTTAGTATCATTGGTGCTATTGTGACAGTTGTCACTATCTCACAGCACCACCACTCAAACTCTGAAATTTGCTTTTCTTTAATAGACCACCCGGTTCAACACCTTTTTCAACTTGAACAGAAATTAGGGTGTAACACCATTTATCACATCTGATAAGAAACAACCATGTTTACAAAAAAACGTGGGAAAACCCTACCTACATCATCATCATCATCATCATCAGAACTACCATCATGATCTTCAGAACTATCATCACCAACTCCATCTTCAGATAAGCTATTTTTAGAATCAGATTCTTCAAAATCCCCTACATTCTCTTCTGAATCATCATGATATTCATTTGCTTCATTAGGAACATCAACAGGTCGCTTACCAAAAACATTTGAATCCTTCATCTTCCCAATATAATCGACTACTATCACAGTTTAGCGTGAAACAATTGAATAGAAATCGCTAATATTATAATTGAGAGCGTTCGATAAACAAGGAATTAGGAAACGATCATATATATATATATATATATCTATAAACATGGGATAAATATAATTAATTATTATAAAATAAAAATTAGGAAAAATACCAAATTACAATACTAACCTTAATGATTTTATTTAATTATTTATATTATAAAAAAGACTTGAGGCCCACAACTGTTCTCGCATTCTCGTACATCACATGTGTTCTCGTTTGATCCTCCACCTATATATATATATATATATATTTGTGGGGCCCACCATTGAATCATATATAATTTTTTAATGTGTGGGACTCACATCATATGTAGTCCATAAGATGTTCCTTTGTTCCTTTAAATTTACAAAGTTTTCATTTGAACCTCCCTATATATATAGATATATATATATATACATATATATACATATATATACATATATATATATATACATATATATACATATATATATATATATTTGTAGAGGGACAATCTTTTAGAAACTCTATGAAGAATAGCAATTTTGGAAACCAAGGGGAAAACCAATACAAAATACTTTTTTTCAAAAAAAAAATTCATCAAATGTTATGATTTAAGATTTTCACATATGTTTGTGCTCATAGGAAAAAAAATATTATATCTTAATTAAAAAAACAATGATTCACTTATTTGTTTCGTCGTATGAATTTTGTTTCATATGTGAAAATAACCAACGTTTTTTGTTCACATATAATATTTTTTCTTATGAACATAAACATATGTGAAACAATATCTTAAATCATGATATCTGATGAAAAAATTTATGATTTTTTTAATTTCATATTGGCTTTCACCTTGGTTTCCAAAGTTTCTATTATTCCTAGAGTTTTTAAATGAAGGAGCCTCTATGTATGTATGTATGTATGTATGTATGTATGTATGTATGTATGTATGTATGTATGTATGTATGTATGTATGTATGTATGTATGTATGTATGTATGTATGTATGTATGTATGTATGTATGTATGTATGTATGTATGTATGTATGTATGTATGTATGTATGTATGTATGTATGTATGTATGTATGTATGTATGTATGTATGTATGTATGTATGTATGTATGTATGTATGTATGTATGTATGTATGTATGTATGTATGTATGTATGTATGTATGTATGTATGTATGTATGTATGTATGTATGTATGTATGTATGTATGTATGTATGTATGTATGTATGTATGTATGTATGTATGTATGTATGTATGTATGTATGTATGTATGTATGTATGTATGTATGTATGTATGTATGTATGTATGTATGTATGTATGTATGTATGTATGTATGTATGTATGTATGTATGTATGTATGTATGTATGTATGTATGTATGTATGTATGTATGTATGTATGTATGTATGTATGTATGTATGTATGTATGTATGTATGTATGTATGTATGTATGTATGTATGTATGTATCTATAGAGAGAGAGGTTATTTGTTAACCAAGTAAATAATATTAACTTTACAAACTCATTTGATGTAACACCCCTAAATATATGAGACATTCTAAACCGAATAATTAAACAGGAAAAGAGCTTAGTAAATAACAATTCACCCAGGAATAGTAAAAGAGTTAACATCAAAAATGGATGCTAGACAACAACCTAATAATCTACAATTATTCGAAATATAGGTTACATTCGGGTGTCGTTAAAATCCACAAAAAAAATAGTATTTAGTAACTCCACAATCACATTCAAAGATGTGAATCCCAAAAGAATGTCTCTACCAGCAATGATGCTCCACTCAACCCTTGAGAGCCCACCGCTAAGAGAACCAAATATGTATGTCATTGAGAAAAAAATGTTAGGCTTAACGACTAGTGAAAACAAACAGTTATTGAGTAAAACTATAAAACATTAAAACATTAAAACATTAAAACAGAAAATGTAGCTTTAATCGGGTTTTTTGTACAAGTTATTCACACTTATCCTTAAAAGGGCATGAAACTTCTAACCTCTATAAACAAAATATAACATAAAAATGTCCAATGCCACCGCTTCCATTAATTTGTAGTACTTACTATAAGGCCTTCAAAAATTATGTAGAAATCATGCATCAATATTTACATAAATGTAAATATGTAAACTCATTTGGCATCCAAAGTTAAATAGGATAAGATTCTAGGAACAGAAAGAATATTTGACTTTCAAGCAGGATCATAGAAGAAAAGCACATACAACACTAAAAAAGAAAAAAACCTTATCAGGTATCGAACTAGGGCATCATCTATTGGGCTTTTGAATGGCTACCGCCTAATATGTTATTTGATCTCAGTCATTCCAAGAAGCTGACATGCCGATGGTTGGAAGGGAATTAAGGCAAGTGCCCTGGCATCCAAAAAGTAGTTGGTAGAGTGTCACCTTGACGTGGTGGAAGCCATCAGTTAACAACGACCCTTGGCAACCTGATATTTAAGGAAGCACAATTAACCTAAGCAGGGGCAGAAATCGATGACCCAAGGTTTGGACTTGCATATAAGAGAAGTTATAAAGCACAAACAATTAATAACTCCACGTGCAATTCAATATTACTTCTCAAATTCAAGACTAAATTTATTTCAAATTTTTGCATACTAACACAAATTATTCTATTAATGGTTCTTCTTTATAAACTACGGTAAAAAAAAAATTATTTCATGAGAATCTGAATTCAAAATTCAAGGTTTAGCTACTTTGCAAACAAATGGGGACTTCCTATGTTAAACGACTTCTCCATGATCACATCAAATACACAAAAGACCAAATAATATTTAGTTAGAAGCTATAGGTCCACATCAGTATAAAAATTAGACAGAAAGATAAAATCAAGTCTAATAACCATGAAGAAATAAAAAAGTGATTCAAACCTTTTTGCATCAGGTTAGTTTTACTAATAACGGTCACAAAGATGACTTGCTTTCATAAGTCTTGCCATTTTAGAACCCATAAAGAAATGTGTTTTTCTTCAATAATGCAATTGTTCACCATATGAATATTTTTATACATATTTTTTTGTTTCAGTAGATGAATAAAAAAAATCACATGTAATTACTTCATAAGGTGAACACTAACGTATGTAAAAAAGTGTTATCTTCAGTTATAGGTTTTGATAAAAAAAATATATATAAAAAATATTTTTATATCGATATTTACGAATCTGTAACTTTTTTATTATTTCTATTTAAATATTGCTCTTTTATATTTCAATATTTTAATTACATCCCCTTCTTTGTTTCATATATTTCAATGGGACAAAAAAAAGTGCACATGTCATATGTCGTCCTAGTAATTGTCCTGCTAAGTGCAATTCCATTTTTTTGTTTAGTTGTGTTTGGTCTTATCATGCATGACATACACACCCTTATTGTATAGGACATTTCTTAAAGTGTATCTTGTGAATACATCTTAAAAGCATTTTTTTAATTATTATAGTGATATATTTAGTTCACTCAGTTACTAATAGAAAACTAAAAGTAACTAATCAAGGGATCAAGACTATCACAATCATATCATGTACAATGGTCAAGAGTTGGAACAACTAAACAAGATGTTTTTAGATATTCAAGCTTTTACGTATCAACAAGTTGTTCTACATTTATTGGAAGCGTAAATTGTCTTGATCCATTATACATAAATTCAGCAAACACACGAGATACCATTTCTGTAGGATGGTATATATCCCAGAAAAGATGGTCATTTCTGTTGGAGCAAATGTTAGAAATCGGTAAGCAAGCGATGTTGGCTTTCAAGTCGCCAATCCCACAACAAGCTTCTTTTATTTCCGTAATTCCTGCAACAAAAAGAATACTATGAGCCTTTAAAACATTCATGATAACTTCATGGTTTCATTAGTAGAAAGATATATAATAAGGTCATCAAGTAGCAAAAGTACCATAAGTGTCGGGTTCTTGGATGAGGTTACTCATAGCACCGTATGTATCAAAGTAAGAATAGTTGATATCTGTCGATTCTAACTTCAACTCCTTTAACAAAACCTTTAGATCGTTGTTGTACCTTGTTGACCAATAATTGATTTCCTCCTTGCATCCTCTGGTTGTGTTCCGAATTCTCTGTTTTGGACAACAACCAATCGCTCCAACTCCGGCTACCACAAATTTACGTGCTCCCAACCCATACAACCTCTGCAACATTTCAAATTATAACTACAATTGACATATAAAATTAGAAAAATATATATGTAAATGGTCTAATACATTGCTTTATAGAACTTACATTTATATAAAGCAACTTACATTTATGTATAAGAGTAAGATAGTTACAATATAATTTTATAACCTTTTCAACATCATAACAAATTTTTACGACGCTTTTAAATAAAATGTTCTATTAAGGTTTTTTATATGGCACTTTATTAACATATCTTTTTAATTACCGGATACATTTTCATAAAATATTTTTTTCAATTAATTAATGTCTAATAAAAAACTAGTAAGATGTTAAGTTTTATTTCAAAGTTGTCCTAAACTATTGTTAGGATGTTCAAGCATACCTTTATAACACATTTATATCCTACACACAATGCTATAAATTTTTGTGGTAGTGAATGTATATCCAACTAGCTATATATACAATGGGTTTGCTATACCTTCATGAGTTGTTTGAGGGTGGAGACCATGAGATCAACGTATTGTTGTGGGGTGTATTCCTTATTTGAGCCATCGAAGTGGACAATAAGATCATTGGCTCCAATCACAATTACAAACAGGGACCTGGCTAAGTGGGTCTGAGCACCAGATGAGCCCAGTTGTTGAACCACCTGGTCATGCACTAATGAATAGTACTCTACTTGCTGTGCCAATGGAATTGATTGCTGCATTTTTATAGTATTAAGAACCAGATGTTAATGGTCAGACATGGAATTGAGTACATATATATATATATAGCTTATTTGGGCAGATTGAAGATCAGAATGTTTTGATGCTCATTTTATGATTTTAGATACAAACCATATCATTCCTACAAATTATATAAACCAATCAATTAAAATATTTATAAAAATGATAAGGTATATTTATTATGATTTGGAAATATATAGTAGATGATTAGACTTCATTAAACAAGGATGCACATTTGAAAACATTAAATATATTTATAAAACCAGATATTCATTAAACTAGTTACTAGATGAACGATTGAGATTGGTTTGTACGAATAACACGATTTGTATTTGAATCTCCTCTATATATGTATATATGTATGTATTCTTACAAAGAACTTATTGGTTCCATTGAGGATACCGGCACCTCCGGATGCAAAGCTGATCGAGACGCCAGTAATTGTCTCACCATCGTCACCCAATTTTTTTCCGTCTGAAACCAATGATAGATATGGCGGCACCGTTAATAGTCCCACCCTTTCGGCTGCCAAATCACAAAAGACATTTTAATTCCCACATGAATGGAAACTCTAACTTTTCTGACATTATTTAAAAATGTATCTTATTAAAACAATTAACTTATAAAAAGATGTGTTGATATGATAGTTCTTAAAACTACTTGTAAAAACACTAATACAATATTATATTTTAAAATTGTTCAAAAGTATTGGCTAAATGTCTAATTTACATAGGAAGCATAATTGTTTGATCATATAAAGCAGTGTATTATTGCCATTTGGATATTATTTACGTTCTATAAATCAAATTTTGTTGTAGCGTGAAAACAATAAAAAAAAATATCTCTCTACCAACATTTAAATTTCAAAGGATTCTCCAAACTTGTAATTTTTTTAACCTTTTCTTACCTCTATTTTTGGAAAAAAAAGGTCTCTTGGAGGGGAAAAATATGATCAAAACTTTAGGATCTTCTTCATTTTTTCATGTTTTGGTCCTTTTAGAGAATTCCTTTCAAGATGCTTTTTATTCAAAGTAGAAAAAACAAAAGTCAAAATCTTACAAAAAAAAAAAAAAAAAAGATTTACACTCAATTTCACCGTTTTCTCTATTTTTAAAAAAATAACATTAATTATATTATTAATATTAAAAAAACCATCTATCTTTCATCCATTTGATTTTTGAAAAAAAATATTCAAATTTGTAGAATTTTTATGTCTCTTTCCTACTTCGTGTTTGGAGAAATTTTTGAAAAACCGATTGGACAAAAAAAGAGGACATAGAGACTTGAAAAAAAGAGAACATAAAAACTGTTAGAGCAGGTATTGGAGCTACTTTTTCTAACCAATTATTTTCCTTTTAACTTTTATGTTCATCTATATTTTCTCGTATGTCATGTCTGTGTCTATATATAATCAATATAACGTACCGAGAAAGTCGACAACATTTTTTCCATTACTAAAACGGCCGGTGGCTTCTCCAGTAGGAAAATCGATACCGTTGTGAGGGAAATCCGCCTTTATAATGGAAAGGGAGAGGTGATTGTTATTTCCAACGTCCACCAATGAGTCTCCAAACACATAAATTCCTGAGACTGTCACACACAAAGCACCCGATCCAAACAATAAAGAATAAAAAACGAAGAATATTATGAATTTAAGCAAAGCTCCAATATTAATGGAAGTAGCCATTGGTGTATTAGTGTGTGTTCGTTCGTGCATGATCCATAATCACGGTTTATGAAGGGTTGGGTTTAAGAAAACCAAAATAAGAGTTTTGATTCCAATTTCAAGTTTGATGGGGTGGTAATGTGTTCAAAAAATAGAGAATAAGGAAATAAATCATGAAGATCCATTTTATTTAATTGTATATTTCGAATGCGATATTTTTTCTTGTAGTTAATAGAATGGAAGAATTAAATGAAAGAGTATTTTTTTTTAATAATCAAACAAATTAGGAAGAAAGTTAAAGTTTAAAGAAAAGAGTTGACTTCTTTCAAGAAAATGAAAAAAGAGTCGACTTTCTTCACTGCCTTCCCTTTTTTATTTTAAATAAAAACTGATTTTTTTTATTAATAAACAAATTACATTAAAAAATAAGTGTCTTTTTCTTATTAATTTGAGATTTATATTAGTATACGATTTTATAATGTTTTTTAATCAAATCTTTAAAATCTCGATCATGAATATATAATATATATATTCATAGGTGAATATACATATTTATTTGATATTTTGAAGTATATTTATATATTGACATTTATTATAAAAGTGATTGAACATTAAACCTGGTTAAAAACCTTCCAACCATGAGTAAATTTACATGTGAATATTAGTTATAATAGCCGATTGAATATAACTTGTTAATTTGAGAACTCATTTAAAAATATGAATATATATGAGACAAATGAAACAAAATAAAGTATATACTTTGTTTGATTAGTTTTTATTATAATTTAAATATTTTAGATTAAAATATAAAAGTTAATGCATTTTAGGTTTTATAAATAAACTTATTTGATTGTAATTAGAAAAAAAAGTGGTTCAAATTACAATATGACTTTTTAATTAAGAAAAATGTTTAATAAGAATAGTGGAATTGAATTAGATGAATGGTTTGAAGTGTTTTTATGTTTTTTTATATAAATGATCCAATCGTGTGAGAGATTAAAATTTTGAAATCAATTTAAATTGATATTGATTTAATAATTTACACAGAGGATAAATATTGATTTATAATCTTCTTGTGTGTTTTCGGTTCCTACATTTCAGGAACTGCCAGTTCCGGTTCCGCATCTGGTCTCATGAACTTTGATCGGGTACCTGCCTTTACTTACCCCTAATCTAAACTTGAAAATTCTTCAAAGAAGATTTTATATTAATCTTTTAACAGCTTCTTTTTTAGAGATTACAATTCAATATTTTTTCTAAAATATTATTTCTTTGCCATATACATTTAACTTTTAGGATTCTCATCGGTATAATGAATAAAAAATAGTTCCTCTTTCATAGGAAATCAGTTTTGGAGAGTTTTCCAAAATTGAAGAATTTCATCTCTGTCTCCTACTTTCTTCATTTTTTGTTTTTATTTCTCAATTGACCAGTTTTATCTCAAAATGTGTCAAAAAATCAAATTCAAGATTCCAAATCGTCCTTTCACTTGCTCAATCATTGTCCAAAACTCCGACTATTGTGATGAACTTATTTAACTTCGTTTTTTCCAATTTCATCAACGTTTTTTTTAATTTAAGAGATAAAGTTTCTTTTAAAATTAGATACAATATTTTTTTAATAATGTTATATTTGTAGAAATTTCATTTTGAATATTGATGTTTTGTTTTTTTTCCAGTTTAAAGTCCATAAGAGGGCCAAACCGTCTAATCAGGTCATATCAAACCACATTTTTATGGTCCACTTAACCGAATAAAAAATTATATTACTATTTAATATATAATTTCTTTCTAGATGAATTGGTTTGAACATTTATAAAATCAACATTATCAACATAACATGATTGTAAGAAGTAACGGTAATAATACACGAGGGGAACAACTGTCAAATGATGGAATGGGGCGGGGTGTTTTGTCGAAACGAAGTGTTCACTGGGGAGAATGGTGATTGGGAGGAACTAAGGACATATAAGAGTAATTTTGTTTACCTATACTATCTTGAAAAATGGACATTTGAGTGGGAGCCTTTCACCACACACACTTTAAGATAAGTCTGTCATTGGCTAAAAAGTTTCACGTTAATAATCGATTACATATAAAACAAAGACATTATAAAAAAAAAATTAATCAATATATTATATTCAAGTATCGCTACAACAAAATCGAGTTTATAGGCACACCAAAAAAAATTTAAACATCCTACTAGACCCTTTTACATAACCTAATTTATAGGACCAAAAAATAAAACGTTCTATAAATTAAGGCGTTGTATATATTATATATGTTTTGAGGACACTTTTTGGACGTGTTAACAAATTTTTTAGAATGCTTTTTTAATACAAATATTATGTCTCGTTAAAATTTTTATAGAACACTATTTGAAAAATTGTCTTATAAAAAGATGAATGTATAGGAGACTTTATCAAATGTGTCATATAAAATTGTTAATGCAACACTAGGGATGAGCATACGGACCGAAATCCCGAAACCGAACCGGTCCCGTACCGAACCGGTACCGGTACCGAATATCATTACCGGTTCGGTATTCGGTACCAAGATTTTCCATATTCGAGATTCGGTACTTTCGGTACCGGTACCGGTACTAGTCCCGGTAAATCCCGAACTGAACCGGGGAATTTAAAATATCATTTTTTTATTTGAATTGGTAACAAACTCATTCCATTTTTTATAGAAAATCTTCCTAAATATATTACAATTTTCGGTTCTTGTATTTTTCCACTCAAATACCGACTTTTTCTTGAAATTCTTCATATTTCGGTTATTGCAATTCTCCAAAATCGGTTCCGTAATTTATCCAAACCCCGGTTCTTGCACAATCGGCTCCTCCAATCCGGTTTCCGCTCAAGTGATTTTGGTTTTTGTTATTGTGTTTAATGGTCAACGGTGAAAAACGGTTGTCGTCCCAAAAAATGGTACCAAACGGTTCTAGTCCCGAAAATCCCGGTACCGAACCGGTACCGGTACCGAATTTCTCTTATCGGTTCGGTATTCGGTATTGGTTTTTTCCACTCTCGGTTTCGGTACTACCCGGTTTCGGTACCGGTCCGGTACCGAGCTCATCCCTATGCAACACTTTGTATTAAAAGTGTCTTAAAAACTTGTTAAGATGCACAAAAACTTGATATGGTACTAATTATAATTGGTACGCAAAAGTTTATATCACGTCCAACCAACTATAATTGGTACCAAGTTTTCCATTGGTACATGTTGGTACGGTATTGTACCAACATCGTAAAAGTTATGTTGCAAATTTATTTAAATTGACATCGTTACCGTTAGATCTAGATGCACTAAAACTATCAAACATTCACATAACATGTTGATATGTACATTATACCACTGATGCCTACCTATAAGAACATTCAAATAATTTGCATATAATACATTGAGGAGCATCGATAGACCATGGAGGTGTAGACTAGTATTTAAAGTTGTGAGAGGCGAATAGATTCAATCAAATTCTATATATCTATCTATTCATATTATAATTTAGCAAAACCTAAAACAAAATAATTTAAAATTTAAAATTTAAAATCAAAATATGTTGTATTGTTAATTAAACTTTAATTGTTAAAGTTATAAAAAAAAGTTGGCACGGTGCTATAAATCAATTAGACCAGTACCAACTAAATTGGAACGGTTGCTACGAGAATTAGTTGATTTGTTCTGACGCAAAATTGACAGCCCTATAATTTAGAGGGAGAGAGAGTGACATATAGATTTATAATAATAGTTGGTTTTCCTAAAAAAAAATTTGTTTGTTGGGTTGTCAATAGTTTTTAAATTACTGAATTAACCTTTTATGTTTGATTAACAAATCAAATTAATTAAGACAAATTAATGGACTAGTAAGTTTCTCACAATTTTTGGAGTTCTCAATGATTAAGATCCTATATATAAGGTGGTGTCCTTTACAAACCCAACAGTATAAACTATACAAATATTTATAGAAGATTATAAGAGTTCGTTTATTATAATCAACGTTTTACATTATGAAACAATCGATGTTTTCATTGAACCAAATGGAACGGTTGGGATTGGTTTGTAAATGAAACCACTTATATATATAGGGAGGGGTTCAAACGAGAACACATGTGATTTACGAGAATACGGAAACACCTAACAACCACGTAATAAGAAAATAAATATAATATTTAAACTAAAAGTAATATTAATTAA
Source organism: Silybum marianum (assembly GCA_036898165.1). Classification (NCBI taxonomy): domain Eukaryota; kingdom Viridiplantae; phylum Streptophyta; class Magnoliopsida; order Asterales; family Asteraceae; genus Silybum; species Silybum marianum. Next base: position 9,787,050 of record CM072537.1, on the reverse strand, counting down.
AATACAAATATATGTAATAAGATTGAGGGCATAATTGTAATTTGTGTGATAAGATTGAAATAAAAGATCACATCAAATTCAAATACGGTTGCTATATTCATGGTGATAAAATCAAAATCACATATTATCACAACTTTATCATATATGGTTAAGTTTGATAAACAATTAATATTTAGGAAATGATGATATACATTATCACAACTTTATCACATATGGTTTATTCGAACTTACAATGTTATCACATGTGATAACATTCGAAACCTTCCCTACTGGTTTCAACAACCATAATTTTCAAACTACAAATTACTCAAAAAAACAATACTATTACATTAGACTTAAACAAAAAGAAGTCAATCAAACATAAAATTCCGCTTCAATATAACCGAACCAAATATGGAATGCACAACAACATGCTGGAAATATGATTATCAAAAACCTTGATGAAACTCATGAATCACATATGATTAAGGAGTAAACGTTCGATAAACAAGAAATAATTAGGAAACGAACATATACATTATCACAACTTTATCACATATGGTTATAGTCCAACTTACAATGTTATCACATGTGATAACATTCACAATCTTCCCTATTGGGTTCAACAACCATAATTTTCAAACTACTAATTACTCAAAACTGTATTTATCTCGTTGATTCTAAGAGTGGAATACAAAGAGGACTCGGGATTACACTTTACCAAAGACCCGGTTGGTACATTATGTCATTGTCACTATAACGTGGCACACTTGTTGGGGCCACCAACCACTTGGTACCACCGGTGCTATTGTGACAGATGTCAAAACCGTATAACACAATAGCTAAGACGACCATACTCTTAGTATCATTGGTGCTATTGTGACAGTTGTCACTATCTCACAGCACCACCACTCAAACTCTGAAATTTGCTTTTCTTTAATAGACCACCCGGTTCAACACCTTTTTCAACTTGAACAGAAATTAGGGTGTAACACCATTTATCACATCTGATAAGAAACAACCATGTTTACAAAAAAACGTGGGAAAACCCTACCTACATCATCATCATCATCATCATCAGAACTACCATCATGATCTTCAGAACTATCATCACCAACTCCATCTTCAGATAAGCTATTTTTAGAATCAGATTCTTCAAAATCCCCTACATTCTCTTCTGAATCATCATGATATTCATTTGCTTCATTAGGAACATCAACAGGTCGCTTACCAAAAACATTTGAATCCTTCATCTTCCCAATATAATCGACTACTATCACAGTTTAGCGTGAAACAATTGAATAGAAATCGCTAATATTATAATTGAGAGCGTTCGATAAACAAGGAATTAGGAAACGATCATATATATATATATATATATCTATAAACATGGGATAAATATAATTAATTATTATAAAATAAAAATTAGGAAAAATACCAAATTACAATACTAACCTTAATGATTTTATTTAATTATTTATATTATAAAAAAGACTTGAGGCCCACAACTGTTCTCGCATTCTCGTACATCACATGTGTTCTCGTTTGATCCTCCACCTATATATATATATATATATATATTTGTGGGGCCCACCATTGAATCATATATAATTTTTTAATGTGTGGGACTCACATCATATGTAGTCCATAAGATGTTCCTTTGTTCCTTTAAATTTACAAAGTTTTCATTTGAACCTCCCTATATATATAGATATATATATACATATATATACATATATATACATATATATATATATATACATATATATACATATATATATATATTTGTAGAGGGACAATCTTTTAGAAACTCTATGAAGAATAGCAATTTTGGAAACCAAGGGGAAAACCAATACAAAATACTTTTTTTCAAAAAAAAAATTCATCAAATGTTATGATTTAAGATTTTCACATATGTTTGTGCTCATAGGAAAAAAAATATTATATCTTAATTAAAAAAACAATGATTCACTTATTTGTTTCGTCGTATGAATTTTGTTTCATATGTGAAAATAACCAACGTTTTTTGTTCACATATAATATTTTTTCTTATGAACATAAACATATGTGAAACAATATCTTAAATCATGATATCTGATGAAAAAATTTATGATTTTTTTAATTTCATATTGGCTTTCACCTTGGTTTCCAAAGTTTCTATTATTCCTAGAGTTTTTAAATGAAGGAGCCTCTATGTATGTATGTATGTATGTATGTATGTATGTATGTATGTATGTATGTATGTATGTATGTATGTATGTATGTATGTATGTATGTATGTATGTATGTATGTATGTATGTATGTATGTATGTATGTATGTATGTATGTATGTATGTATGTATGTATGTATGTATGTATGTATGTATGTATGTATGTATGTATGTATGTATGTATGTATGTATGTATGTATGTATGTATGTATGTATGTATGTATGTATGTATGTATGTATGTATGTATGTATGTATGTATGTATGTATGTATGTATGTATGTATGTATGTATGTATGTATGTATGTATGTATGTATGTATGTATGTATGTATGTATGTATGTATGTATGTATGTATGTATGTATGTATGTATGTATGTATGTATGTATGTATGTATGTATGTATGTATGTATGTATGTATGTATGTATGTATGTATGTATGTATGTATGTATGTATGTATGTATGTATGTATGTATGTATGTATGTATGTATGTATGTATGTATGTATGTATGTATGTATGTATGTATGTATGTATGTATGTATGTATGTATGTATGTATGTATGTATGTATGTATGTATGTATGTATGTATGTATGTATGTATGTATGTATGTATGTATGTATGTATGTATGTATGTATGTATGTATGTATGTATGTATGTATGTATGTATGTATGTATGTATGTATGTATGTATGTATGTATGTATGTATGTATCTATAGAGAGAGAGGTTATTTGTTAACCAAGTAAATAATATTAACTTTACAAACTCATTTGATGTAACACCCCTAAATATATGAGACATTCTAAACCGAATAATTAAACAGAAAAGAGCTTAGTAAATAACAATTCACCCAGAATAGTAAAAGAGTTAACATCAAAAATGGATGCTAGACAACAACCTAATAATCTACAATTATTCGAAATATAGGTTACATTCGGGTGTCGTTAAAATCCACAAAAAAAATAGTATTTAGTAACTCCACAATCACATTCAAAGATGTGAATCCCAAAAGAATGTCTCTACCAAAGGCAATGATGCTCCACTCAACCCTTGAGAGCCCACCGCTAAGAGAACCAAATATGTATGTCATTGAGAAAAAAATGTTAGGCTTAACGACTAGTGAAAACAAACGATTATTGAGTAAAACTATAAAACATTAAAACATTAAAACATTAAAACAGAAAATGTAGCTTTAATCGGGTTTTTTGTACAAGTTATTCACACTTATCCTTAAAAGGGCATGAAACTTCTAACCTCTATAAACAAAATATAACATAAAAATGTCCAATGCCACCGCTTCCATTAATTTGTAGTACTTACTATAAGGCCTTCAAAAATTATGTAGAAATCATGCATCAATATTTACATAAATGTAAATATGTAAACTCATTTGGCATCCAAAGTTAAATAGGATAAGATTCTAGGAACAGAAAGAATATTTGACTTTCAAGCAGGATCATAGAAGAAAAGCACATACAACACTAAAAAAGAAAAAAACCTTATCAGGTATCGAACTAGGGCATCATCTATTGGGCTTTTGAATGGCTACCGCCTAATATGTTATTTGATCTCAGTCATTCCAAGAAGCTGACATGCCGATGGTTGGAAGGGAATTAAGGCAAGTGCCCTGGCATCCAAAAAGTAGTTGGTAGAGTGTCACCTTGACGTGGTGGAAGCCATCAGTTAACAACGACCCTTGGCAACCTGATATTTAAGGAAGCACAATTAACCTAAGCAGGGGCAGAAATCGATGACCCAAGGTTTGGACTTGCATATAAGAGAAGTTATAAAGCACAAACAATTAATAACTCCACGTGCAATTCAATATTACTTCTCAAATTCAAGACTAAATTTATTTCAAATTTTTGCATACTAACACAAATTATTCTATTAATGGTTCTTCTTTATAAACTACGGTAAAAAAAAAATTATTTCATGAGAATCTGAATTCAAAATTCAAGGTTTAGCTACTTTGCAAACAAATGGGGACTTCCTATGTTAAACGACTTCTCCATGATCACATCAAATACACAAAAGACCAAATAATATTTAGTTAGAAGCTATAGGTCCACATCAGTATAAAAATTAGACAGAAAGATAAAATCAAGTCTAATAACCATGAAGAAATAAAAAAGTGATTCAAACCTTTTTGCATCAGGTTAGTTTTACTAATAACGGTCACAAAGATGACTTGCTTTCATAAGTCTTGCCATTTTAGAACCCATAAAGAAATGTGTTTTTCTTCAATAATGCAATTGTTCACCATATGAATATTTTTATACATATTTTTTTGTTTCAGTAGATGAATAAAAAAAATCACATGTAATTACTTCATAAGGTGAACACTAACGTATGTAAAAAAGTGTTATCTTCAGTTATAGGTTTTGATAAAAAAAATATATATAAAAAATATTTTTATATCGATATTTACGAATCTGTAACTTTTTTATTATTTCTATTTAAATATTGCTCTTTTATATTTCAATATTTTAATTACATCCCCTTCTTTTTGTTTCATATATTTCAATGGGACAAAAAAAAGTGCACATGTCATATGTCGTCCTAGTAATTGTCCTGCTAAGTGCAATTCCATTTTTTTGTTTAGTTGTGTTTGGTCTTATCATGCATGACATACACACCCTTATTGTATAGGACATTTCTTAAAGTGTATCTTGTGAATACATCTTAAAAGCATTTTTTTAATTATTATAGTGATATATTTAGTTCACTCAGTTACTAATAGAAAACTAAAAGTAACTAATCAAGGGATCAAGACTATCACAATCATATCATGTACAATGGTCAAGAGTTGGAACAACTAAACAAGATGTTTTTAGATATTCAAGCTTTTACGTATCAACAAGTTGTTCTACATTTATTGGAAGCGTAAATTGTCTTGATCCATTATACATAAATTCAGCAAACACACGAGATACCATTTCTGTAGGATGGTATATATCCCAGAAAAGATGGTCATTTCTGTTGGAGCAAATGTTAGAAATCGGTAAGCAAGCGATGTTGGCTTTCAAGTCGCCAATCCCACAACAAGCTTCTTTTATTTCCGTAATTCCTGCAACAAAAAGAATACTATGAGCCTTTAAAACATTCATGATAACTTCATGGTTTCATTAGTAGAAAGATATATAATAAGGTCATCAAGTAGCAAAAGTACCATAAGTGTCGGGTTCTTGGATGAGGTTACTCATAGCACCGTATGTATCAAAGTAAGAATAGTTGATATCTGTCGATTCTAACTTCAACTCCTTTAACAAAACCTTTAGATCGTTGTTGTACCTTGTTGACCAATAATTGATTTCCTCCTTGCATCCTCTGGTTGTGTTCCGAATTCTCTGTTTTGGACAACAACCAATCGCTCCAACTCCGGCTACCACAAATTTACGTGCTCCCAACCCATACAACCTCTGCAACATTTCAAATTATAACTACAATTGACATATAAAATTAGAAAAATATATATGTAAATGGTCTAATACATTGCTTTATAGAACTTACATTTATATAAAGCAACTTACATTTATGTATAAGAGTAAGATAGTTACAATATAATTTTATAACCTTTTCAACATCATAACAAATTTTTACGACGCTTTTAAATAAAATGTTCTATTAAGGTTTTTTATATGGCACTTTATTAACATATCTTTTTAATTACCGGATACATTTTCATAAAATATTTTTTTCAATTAATTAATGTCTAATAAAAAACTAGTAAGATGTTAAGTTTTATTTCAAAGTTGTCCTAAACTATTGTTAGGATGTTCAAGCATACCTTTATAACACATTTATATCCTACACACAATGCTATAAATTTTTGTGGTAGTGAATGTATATCCAACTAGCTATATATACAATGGGTTTGCTATACCTTCATGAGTTGTTTGAGGGTGGAGACCATGAGATCAACGTATTGTTGTGGGGTGTATTCCTTATTTGAGCCATCGAAGTGGACAATAAGATCATTGGCTCCAATCACAATTACAAACAGGGACCTGGCTAAGTGGGTCTGAGCACCAGATGAGCCCAGTTGTTGAACCACCTGGTCATGCACTAATGAATAGTACTCTACTTGCTGTGCCAATGGAATTGATTGCTGCATTTTTATAGTATTAAGAACCAGATGTTAATGGTCAGACATGGAATTGAGTACATATATATATATATAGCTTATTTGGGCAGATTGAAGATCAGAATGTTTTGATGCTCATTTTATGATTTTAGATACAAACCATATCATTCCTACAAATTATATAAACCAATCAATTAAAATATTTATAAAAATGATAAGGTATATTTATTATGATTTGGAAATATATAGTAGATGATTAGACTTCATTAAACAAGGATGCACATTTGAAAACATTAAATATATTTATAAAACCGGATATTCATTAAACTAGTTACTAGATGAACGATTGAGATTGGTTTGTACGAATAACACGATTTGTATTTGAATCTCCTCTATATATGTATATATGTATGTATTCTTACAAAGAACTTATTGGTTCCATTGAGGATACCGGCACCTCCGGATGCAAAGCTGATCGAGACGCCAGTAATTGTCTCACCATCGTCACCCAATTTTTTTCCGTCTGAAACCAATGATAGATATGGCGGCACCGTTAATAGTCCCACCCTTTCGGCTGCCAAATCACAAAAGACATTTTAATTCCCACATGAATGGAAACTCTAACTTTTCTGACATTATTTAAAAATGTATCTTATTAAAACAATTAACTTATAAAAAGATGTGTTGATATGATAGTTCTTAAAACTACTTGTAAAAACACTAATACAATATTATATTTTAAAATTGTTCAAAAGTATTGGCTAAATGTCTAATTTGCATAGGAAGCATAATTGTTTGATCATATAAAGCGGTATTATTGCCATTTGGATATTATTTACGTTCTATAAATCAAATTTTGTTGTAGCGTGAAAACAATAAAAAAATATCTCTCTACCAACATTTAAATTTCAAAGGATTCTCCAAACTTGTAATTTTTTTAACCTTTTCTTACCTCTATTTTTGGAAAAAAAAGGTCTCTTGGAGGGGAAAAATATGATCAAAACTTTAGGATCTTCTTCATTTTTTCATGTTTTGGTCCTTTTAGAGAATTCCTTTCAAGATGCTTTTTATTCAAAGTAGAAAAAACAAAAGTCAAAATCTTACAAAAAAAAAAAAAAAAGATTTACACTCAATTTCACCGTTTTCTCTATTTTTAAAAAAATAACATTAATTATATTATTAATATTAAAAAAACCATCTATCTTTCATCCATTTGATTTTTGAAAAAAAATATTCAAATTTGTAGAATTTTTATGTCTCTTTCCTACTTCGTGTTTGGAGAAATTTTTGAAAAACCGATTGGACAAAAAAAGAGGACATAGAGACTTGAAAAAAAGAGAACATAAAAACTGTTAGAGCAGGTATTGGAGCTACTTTTTCTAACCAATTATTTTCCTTTTAACTTTTATGTTCATCTATATTTTCTCGTATGTCATGTACTGTGTCTATATATAATCAATATAACGTACCGAGAAAGTCGACAACATTTTTTCCATTACTAAAACGGCCGGTGGCTTCTCCAAGAGGGAAAATCGATACCGTTGTGAGGGAAATCCGCCTTTATAATGGAAAGGGAGAGGTGATTGTTATTTCCAACGTCCACCAATGAGTCTCCAAACACATAAATTCCTGAGACTGTCACACACAAAGCACCCGATCCAAACAATAAAGAATAAAAAACGAAGAATATTATGAATTTAAGCAAAGCTCCAATATTAATGGAAGTAGCCATTGGTGTATTAGTGTGTGTTCGTTCGTGCATGATCCATAATCACGGTTTATGAAGGGTTGGGTTTAAGAAAACCAAAATAAGAGTTTTGATTCCAATTTCAAGTTTGATGGGGTGGTAATGTGTTCAAAAAATAGAGAATAAGGAAATAAATCATGAAGATCCATTTTATTTAATTGTATATTTCGAATGCGATATTTTTTCTTGTAGTTAATAGAATGGAAGAATTAAATGAAAGAGTATTTTTTTTAATAATCAAACAAATTAGGAAGAAAGTTAAAGTTTAAAGAAAAGAGTTGACTTCTTTCAAGAAAATGAAAAAAGAGTCGACTTTCTTCACTGCCTTCCCTTTTTTATTTTAAATAAAAACTGATTTTTTTTATTAATAAACAAATTACATTAAAAAATAAGTGTCTTTTTCTTATTAATTTGAGATTTATATTAGTATACGATTTTATAATGTTTTTTAATCAAATCTTTAAAATCTCGATCATGAATATATAATATATATATATTCATAGGTGAATATACATATTTATATTTTGAAGTATATTTACATATTGACATTTATTATAAAAGTGATTGAACATTAAACCTGGTTAAAAACCTTCCAACCATGAGTAAATTTACATGTGAATATTAGTTATAATAGCCGATTGAATATAACTTGTTAATTTGAGAACTCATTTAAAAATATGAATATATATGAGACAAATGAAACAAAATAAAGTATATACTTTGTTTGATTAGTTTTTATTATAATTTAAATATTTTAGATTAAAATATAAAAGTTAATGCATTTTAGGTTTTATAAATAAACTTATTTGATTGTAATTAGAAAAAAAAGTGGTTCAAATTACAATATGACTTTTTAATTAAGAAAAATGTTTAATAAGAATAGTGGAATTGAATTAGATGAATGGTTTGAAGTGTTTTTATGTTTCTTTATATAAATGATCCAATCGTGTGAGAGATTAAAATTTTGAAATCAATTTAAATTGATATTGATTTAATAATTTACACAGAGGATAAATATTGATTTATAATCTTCTTGTGTGTTTTCGGTTCCTACATTTCAGGAACTGCCAGTTCCGGTTCCGCATCTGGTCTCATGAACTTTGATCGGGTACCTGCCTTTACTTACCCCTAATCTAAACTTGAAAATTCTTCAAAGAAGATTTTATATTAATCTTTTAACAGCTTCTTTTTTAGAGATTACAATTCAATATTTTTTCTAAAATATTATTTCTTTGCCATATACATTTAACTTTTAGGATTCTCATCGGTATAATGAATAAAAAATAGTTCCTCTTTCATAAGAAATCAGTTTTGGAGAGTTTTCCAAAATTGAAGAATTTCATCGTCTCCTACTTTCTTCATTTTTTGTTTTTATTTCTCAATTGACCAGTTTTATCTCAAAATGTGTCAAAAAATCAAATTCAATATTCCAAATCGTCCTTTCACTTGCTCAATCATTGTCCAAAACTCCGACTATTGTTGATGAACTTATTTAACTTCGTTTTTTCCAATTTCATCAACGTTTTTTTTAATTTAAGAGATAAAGTTTCTTTTAAAATTAGATACAATATTTTTTTAATAATGTTATATTTGTAGAAATTTCATTTTGAATATTGATGTTTTGTTTTTTTCCAGTTTAAAGTCCATAAGAGGGCCAAACCGTCTAATCAGGTCATATCAAACCACATTTTTATGGTCCACTTAATCGGTATAGTCACTTGATGCCAAACAGTTTGGTTTGATTTTTTTAAAACTACCATTGTGGTTTGTTTTATAATTTGGAGGGTTAAACCCTTCAAATCGGATCATACACACCTCTAAAAATCCTCAAAATCTCCATTGACAAATCTGTTAAAAGAGATGCTATGACAAGCCTAAAGGATGGTTTGGATAAACCAAGGGTAAAAGTAATATGCAATGGCCCAAATCTATATAATTGTGATAAGACGGCTCCAAGCTATCCTATCTTCTTTGACCAGACGCCTAAAATTAGAGATGGTCAAAAATTGGTTTCAGACCGGACCGGGTCCTAATTTCTCTTGCCGAGTTGAGTTTCTATAGAACCAATTACGAGAACCGGTCCGGACCCAGGTCTGACCCAAATCGGTTCCAATGTTTTTAAATCGATATTTTTCATATATATATTTTTAGTTTTTGTTAAAGAATATAAAATAGTTAATCTAATTCACTTTAATATATCAATTTGGTCAATCAAATACATCTAAAAAATACGTTTTTTTGTAGTGTTATAACTGACTTTCAATCAAATACACTTAAAAAATACGTTTTAATATGATTATGTAATTGGTTTTCAATCAAATACACTTACAAAGTTAGAAATACAATTTGTTTTGAAAAAATCAAGCCGGGCCCGGACCAAACCCATAATTGGTCCCAAACCGGTCCTGGGCCGAGCCAGCCAGCTTTTTGATGAAAACCGTAACCGATCATTAACCGGTCCCAAGTCGGTCTCGTGACATGCCAAGCCCATTTAGCCATCTCTACCCAAAACAAAGACGAGAAAGAATGTCTGATATGTGTCTATTTTGGAAAACATCCCGACTCTCGCCCCCCTGCCCCCTTGCACTCAGCGGTCGACCCCGGTAAATATGCCATGAGGGTAACGGCCCATTACGGCAAAAAGCCCAAAGCAATCACCTGTTTGTCTTTGGGTAGGAGTTTTGGGCCTGATAAATGTTAACATTTCTTTTTATTTTATTATATACGCTGCCCATAGTCCATACCTTACACCCAACTGACCCAAGTCCATCTGACGTCACCTTTACGATTTCACCCAGTCTCTGCCTCACGAAAGTCTCTTCTTGATCTACGCTGCTCTCTCCTCTTCTCTTAGTCTTAAGCAACCGATTTGAACTTCTGGTAAATTTCCTTCACTCTTTTGTAGATTATAGATGTTTCTAATTTGGATTGTTGTCTATTTTGTCTTGTTGATTTTTCATAGTTAGATGGTTTAGTTCAATTTGCTAATGTGTCTATCTTGGTTTCTCATTGGTATTTGCTTTATGCTTGGGGTTTGATTTGTTGCTCATTGTTTATTATATTACCAAGGTTGATGATGCCCTCCAACTGTTCGATGAAATGCTACCAACATAAACTTTGTGATATTCTTGTTGTATTAATTTAAAAGACTGTAAGATTGGTTTACATAGTTTTATTCTTGATCTAAAAGGTATTGAATTTACTTGTTTTCTATGAGGTTATGTGGCATTTACGTTTTAGGGATAGTAATTGCAATTTATCAAGGTGAATATAAGGAAGCCTACTAAAGAATGGAAGTAATATTGTTGCATTGTAGTTACTAAAGATATTGTTGGAAAATGGGTTGTTTTTCGAACTAGTGAAAGGTAATTCATTTGTGATTTGTTGTCCAATTTGTTATTAAAATTGTGTGGTATATGTTCTTTCATGTTTGATGGCTTTTTAGGACCTCTGATTTTAAGATGAATTTTGGTTAGGGATTTAGGGTTCATGACAAATTAACCACACACCAACTTTTAGAATTGAGTGTTGTGCATGAAACAAAGTTATAACTTATAAACATAATCAACCATATCTCTTTCATAGCATGGGGACATATTCTATTAGATGCATCATTCATAATCTATTAGTAATCACATTGTTTTAATTTCTTGGGTGAAAAAAGAGAATTATGTTGATTGTAACGTAGTTGAACATTGAATGAAACAATACAGAGAAGGACCTACACTGGACAACCTACATGGATGTAAGATTGCAGCCCAAATGAAGAATCGTCTTATTCATGATGCAGTTGATGTGGCAGAAAGTTGACTAGGCATCGATGACGTGGAATACATTTTTCACGGCAATACATTAAAGTGGTGAAACAGCTATTATCTTGTCAACACCACCTACATAACCAAAACAAGAAGCCATGAAACCTCCAAAACAGAAAAAAGCACGACAATTAGAAGAAAAACAGACCCATCTCCATAATCCACATGGACCCATCATCAAAGACCTCCTCTGGTTCTCTCTCATTGCTACATTCTTCAAAGTTCTTCTAATCCCAGCCTATCATAGTACTGACTTTGAGGTCCACCGTAATTGGCTAGCCCTCACCCACACCTTACCTTTATCTCATTGGTACATTGATGAGACCAGCCCATGGACCCTTGATTATCCTCCTTTCTTTGCTTATTTTGAGCGATTTCTATCCCTTTTTGCGTCTCTTGTGGACCCCACTATCACAGACCTCTATAGTGGTCTAAATTACAAAGCTATTTCAGTCATCATCTTCCAGAGACTCAGTGTAATAGCCTCAGATACAATTTTGATTTACTCGATATACAGATTGACTGAGAACTTGGAGTCAAAGAAGAGGTTTTTGATCTGGGTTTTGGTCATATGGTCACCTGGGCTGTTGATTGTTGATCATGTGCATTTTCAGTACAATGGGTTTCTTTTAGGGATTTTGTTGGTTTCATTGGGAGCACTGCAAAAAGGGAATGACTTGATAGGTGGATTCGTTTTTGCAATTTTGTTGTGTTTCAAGCATTTGTTTGCCGTGGCTGGGCCAGTTTATTTTGTGTATTTGTTGCGGCATTACTGTCGTGGAGGAATTTTGAAGGGTTTCAGTAAGTTGGTCACGATGGGAGTGGTGGTTGTGGCGGTTTTTGTGGCGGCCTATGGACCATTTGCTTATCATGGGCAGGTAATATGTCTATCTCATCTTGTCATATTACTGTTCTTTTGTATTAGAGGTAACTTTGATCCCTAGACATGTTGCTATTTTATCACATGTTAACATATTTAATTGAGCTGATTTCTAGAATTCTTTCTGTTTGTGATGTGATTTTGCCTTGTATGCTCAGACGAGTCCATATTCAATGATTGTTATTAAATATAAAATTCTTGTGGATTTTAATCTGTATTTAATAATGAAAGGCGTTTACCCCTTACCTCACATGCCAAAAGAGTTGATCAATTTCAAACTGAAAATATATATATGCACACAACATATAGTCTCTACTTCTCCTTCACCTCTAACAATTTATACTCACCAAGAATAAGGGTAGGTCTTCATTTTCTGAAATTTTTCATTTTATTGAATTATTTTGGGCTCATGGTATTATTCCATAGTGAGTAGGAAAACCTTCAGTCTTGTAACATGTTTGATATCTTGGTTTGTTCTTTATTTTTATACACGACATGGTGAAATGTTTAACTATTTATCATTTAGCGAAAACATATTCCTGTATCTTTTGCTGAGTTAGCTCATAAGGGTCCACTATCTTGATCAGCTCTTCCATTTAACCCCATAGACAATGGAGCAGTGACGTGAAATTAGGGCTGATTTGGAAACAGGTTTCCTCAAAAAGTAAATCCCCTTAAGCCTAAAGTTACTTACGGAACTTATGATCAAATCAAGCAAATAGCTTCTTGGGCTGTTCTACTAGGAAATTTTATTTATGTAAATATATAAATACACACATTTTTTTGAGATGATATAAATACACACATTATATATGTGTATACATGTATGTGTATCCATTTCAATATATATATACACACACACACACACACGTAGAGGGAGGTTCAAACGAGAACTGAACCATGTTTAAAGAAACAAAGGAACAAACAAAATCATATATGATTTTGCACTAAAGGGTAGCGGGCGACTTTTGGGGCCACTTAAGTGGCATGGAAAGTCGCCCGGACTTTTGGGTGATTTAGTGCAAAATCATATATGATTTTTTTTGTTCCTTTAAATAGGCACCGTTCTCGTATGAACCCTCCCCTATACACGTATAGTTCATATATGTCTATTTATGTGTGTGTTATGTACACGGATATAGATTTTTATTTCAGTATTTATTTTATTTTTTCTCCAACTATTTTGTAATCTTCAGATTTCTCATAGTGAATTCTTTCTTCTTCCTGAGGTTTCCCCCCAAGCCTTTTCATGTAAAGTTTTGGTATTAATTGTCATGTTTAATTTTTGTGTTTGTCACAACAAGTAAGCATGTCATGTTTTAATATTTGATCTAATCATAGAAGTTAGAACCAATTGCAAGTACCCTGTCTGTAGAAATTGTTTGATCATCGTAGTTGTGCCAATTCAGTAGTAAAATTTACTTCAGTTTAGCAAGCAGCTTACCATAGGGAACATGATAGCTGCCATAGTTAATTTTTCATACAGGAACAAAGTTTACATTGAATATGGTTACTTATCCCAATTCTTTACTCATAGCCCAAGAGAACCCAATTATCATTCTGTTAATTGATTTGCAGATACTACAAGTTCTGAGACGCATGTTTCCGTTTGGTAGGGGGATCTGCCATGCTTATTGGGCTCCAAATTTCTGGGTGTTCTATATACTCTCAGATAAGCTGCTTGCTTTTGTGCTTGCAAAATTGGGATTCCGTATCCAAACACCAACTGCTTCATTCACGGGTGGGCTAGTTGGAGACGCCTCTCCTTTTGCCATACTACCTACGGTATAAGTTGTGTAATTGTACATATTTTGAGAACCTGGGAACCAGTTATTCATGATGAATGTCGTGATAGATAACCATGATGAAAATTATTCACAATGTAAATACATGATTATTCATTGTGAATAATACTCAAAATATTTATGGTTCTCATTGAACTTTCGAATTGATTGTGATATGCAGATCACCCCATCAGTAACATTTGCCATTGTCCTGCTTGCGATATCTCCTTGTCTTGTTAAAGCTTGGAGGAATCCCCAACCAAAGATGATTATTAGATGGGTGGCGTATGCATACTCGTGTGGGTTTTTGTTTGGCTGGCACGTGCATGAGAAGGCATCACTTCACTTCTTAATTCCCCTTGCAGTTGTTGCGGTGGAAAGCATAGAGGACGCACGCCATTACTTCATTTTATCTATAGGTATAGTTTACATACTCTATAGAAACTTAGACGCCAGTTAAGAGCATCTCCAACAAATTCTCAATAATTTCTCCAGAACGGAGAAGCAAAAGTTAAAATCTCAAAAAAAGAAAAGAAGAATTATGTTCAACTCCATCGATGGGAATAATAAAATAATATATCTCTCTTCGGTATTTAATTTTGGAGAGCTCCAAACGTGGATATATATATATACATATATATATAGAGGGGCGTTATTATGCAACCCTTTATATTCGTACAACCCTTACAACCAAATCAGGAGCGTCCATTTGCTCATCAATGGTTAGGATTTAGTCGGTTGTAACTTCCTTTAATTAAAAAAAACAAAAAAGAAAATGGATGGTGGATAAGTGGGTTGTATTTGAACGCCCCTCTATATATATATATAGGGATAATCTTTTAGAAACTTTTTAAAGAGTAGAAACTCGTGGAAACCAATATAAAAAATTTCATAGCTTTTTTTATCAAATGTTATGATTTAAGATATTGCTTCACCATGTTTGTGTTCATATGAAAAAATATATATTACATGTAGAAAAAAATGTTGGTTCACTTATTTGTTTCACCATATGAGTTCTGTTTCATATGTGAAAGTGAACAAACGTCTTTTTTTCACATGTAATATTTTTTATATGAACATAAACATATATAAAACAATATCTTAAATCATAACACTTGATTAAAAAAATTATAAAAAAATTTATTTTATATTGGTTTCCACGAATTTCTACTCTTTAAAAGGTTTCTAAATGAATATATATATATATATATATATATCCTAGTCTCCATTTTGAAGAAAGTTTTTGATGGAGCAAAAAAATGGGTTAAAACTCCAAAATCTCCATCTTCTTATTCTGGAGAATCTGTTGACGATGCTCTATAAGTTGCAGTTTTCTTGATCTTCACCGAGATTGTTATGGCTTTTTGATATAATTATACTTTGATGCTCAAGCCTTGCTTAATTTTATTTGCAGTTTCCAGCTACTCGCTGTTTCCTCTTCTGTACGAAGGTCAAGAATACCCCATAAAAGTGGTCTTACTTCTTTTGCACATTGCTCTAATGTGGTACGGCTTTTCTTCCCAATTTTCCGAGAGGAGTGAATCAGACAACAAGAGAATTGTTACTGGATGGATGGAAAAGAGTTATCTGCTTGGTTTTGTGGTTGTGGAGATATGGGGCCAGTTTCTTCATCCATTTCTTCTTGGTGATAAACTACCATTTTTACCCCTCATGATCATGTCCTTTTACTGTGCATTAGGAATGATGTACTCTTGGATTTGGCAACTTAGATGTATTGTTAGCTCTCATTGATGAGTTGTAACTGAATTCATCTGAAATGTCTATTAATGTAATTTGAGTTGGATTTGGTCATCTTCTATTCTTGTGTTGCATCTGGTTTTCTATGATAGATTATGTTAGGCAAACATATCCGGTAAACACTCAAAGCAAGAGTATTTCACTCACCTACTTTATCGGGTAACATATATGGTCGTCAAAATGTCCTTTATCTAGTAAATGTTTACTGATAAGAGTTTTCCCTTTGTTTATTGGATAAGATTCTTGGTCCTTGTATCTTTTACTGGATAAAATTCTCGATCATTGTCATACTCACTCGATGATAAGATAAGTGACATTAAAAGACAATTTCATTGGTTGTTTCATTTCTATTTATTTTGCCATTGTTCAACAGATTTTTCAAAATAGAGAAAATAAAGATTATATGAATGTTGAGCTTGTGTTTTGGTCCAATAAATTTTCTCCAAGGAATGAAAGTAGGAAATAGAGTGTAAAAAGTGTCCAAAAATAATTACAAGAAGCTAGAAATAAATGTTTGGAAAGATAAATAACAAATTAATAATATACCCAATAGTTGAATATATTTTTATTTTAGGAGACTTTAAAATTTCATTCTCTCTGTCTAAAAATTTTGTTGGTGATTTAAAATGTCTATTTTAAGAAAATCCTGCTTTTAAAACATATATTGGCACGTATTTTCATATTCTGGTACGCCTTCTTTTCTTCAAATTCAACAGGGGATAAAACATGGCTAAAACCTTCCTGTAAACCCTAAATACTGCCGATGATGACAGTGTCAACCCTTGCCTCCACTTATCCATCTCCCAAACTTCGTTCCCACTCGATTCCATTTCATAGAACCACTTCACATCCAATCCAATGCTGTAATTTCTCGAAACCGCTCCTTTCAAGTAGGAAATTGTGGTTTTCTTCGTTTGGTAGAAGAAATCTAGGGTTCGTTGTAAAATCAACATCCAGTGATGGAGAAGGAGAAGAGGTGAAGAGTTCTTCGTCAAAGGATGTTATTCATGAGGCTGGAATACAGGCAACAGACGAGAGTACGATGCCTGAAAGGTTTAGGTATTTGACCAAGGAAGTTCCTGAACCTCCTGTTAGATGGCCTTATTTTATAGGTAAGTTTTTCATCTTCAATAATATTCATTTTTCAATCGATGGTTTTGTGTTTGAGATAGAAATGTTCTCCATCTCATATTGGTTGGAACAACACTGTTTGACACAGATACTCATGAGGTCCCTTTAACTCCTTATATCAATCTTACATGTATATGCACTTCTAAATTTGAAGGAATATGTTCATATTTGTTTTTGTGGAAACTACTCGATTTAAAATGGCAGATGACCTCCTAAACTTGTTTGCCAAGATGTTCGTCTTTAAATAGAACCAAATAGTTTGGGATCCACTCTAAATAGCATATTCTGTGTGAATCTGATGTCAATTCAAGCTATGAGAGATCATCTTCTTAAGCTCGAATACGAAAATGAACCATATCTTTTATCATCCATGTTTCATTCCTTAAACCTTAGACCGCAATAGTCTATAGAGTATAGTTAGTTAGATACTCAATTCGAATAAAATATATGCTTGAATTAGGTGTGAAAATATCAAAGGTGTTTACTGGAAACTGTATATATTGTAACTTGGAGAAAATTGATGGGAATCTGGGTATTGCAACCAAGATTTTAAAAGGCGGAATCAGACCTATAGGCGTTTTCCCTCAACGAGGTGAGGCATAAGCCCCAAGGCGGAAATATACGTACACCAAAATAGTGTATATATATACTACACAAATATGTATACATTTGTATGCAGTATATATAATATAATAATACTAGATTACTGAGGGTGTTCGTTCAGTGATTCTTGACAGAGGAAAGCGTGAAACCGTGAGATGGGCTGAGACTTAGAGATGCATATCCCAGTGCAAATGTAGCATTCAGAAAGAAAGAACCTGAGCCAAATATATAGGAAAGCAGGAAAGAATAAGTATTAGCGGAACATAGATTTCTCAAATCGACCTGATAGTGCCTAATGTGTAGATCAAATACAACACATGCCAAATAATTTTCCTGCACAACTTCCACTACTGCATTTACAGTTTGATGCACCTCCAAATCCTTGTGGGCTGACCTTTTGCGCATCTGGATGACAAAAAGGTAAACAACAATCGAGAGAGAAAAGCAACAACAATTACCACCACATGTGTGCCATAGAAATACACAATGTTGAGAGAAGAATGTAAAAAAACAACAAGAGGTACAAACAAAAGTTCTTTATGAGAGCTAAAAGATGGCAAAGAACAACAAAAAATTTGTAACAAGCCAGACAGATTAGGCTTAAATTAATCATACATTCATATATAACCTTTATTGGAGTGCGGGAATCAGAGTTCTCCATGTATCTGTTAACTAACTCTGGCTTCAAGGACGAATACACGAGATGATCCATCTTGGCTACATCAAGAATTACAACTTCAACAGTTACCAACTTCATAGAATTCACATTGTGTTACTTACATGTTGTATAGACTATAGAGCAACTGATGACTTGCAGTTAAATACTTATGTTGGTGATGTGTGATAAACCCAAAAACATCATTGTACTTCTGATTTCTGAAAGCTGATAATAAATCCAGATTCCTTTTCTTCATGGACCGTTCCCTCAATCACATTACCAATAGGGAACTCTTTGACCCATTTCAGACTAGAAGGCTTTGAACCAGAATACTGAAGCTTGGCAATATGAGAAGATCAAGTAAAACCAGAGTTCAGATATTCTCCAAGTAGAAATAACCAGTGAGAAAAAATTTGAAACAATAGTAAAGGAAACCAGCATCTTGCCAATGGCATTTTAGAAGAGATTTAAGATATAACGGTCATAGGTAGTTTGCAACCACAGAAATTCTATTTTTAAGAACATTAATATTAAAAATTAAGAGTTTGTAAATTTGAATGAATTTAATTATATTTGTATTTCCTTTAAAACAGCACATGAACACACAATGTCTGATGCTCTTAAAAGTACAAAAATGTTCATCTTGAAAATCTCCTTATTGTCGTGATGCTCTTGGCTATGATAGAGAAGAAGAACAAAATAAGTTAAGTTGAAACATGCCCTTTTTTGGTTTATAACTTGAATATTTCGACCCCAAATGATGCTCATGATAGAGATGAGTCTGGAAAGCTTAGTCTTGAACTCAAACCGTATATGGGATATAGTTTTGTTTGAATGCGTTAACCTAACGATCTCATAAACACTATTTTGGATACAATTCAGATTGTTCTATTCTGTTCGGTTTTTTATAGTTTACATTTAAAGGAATGAAATCATAGATACCTCTTAATTAATAGCCAACCACTGTATCTTATGAACCATAAACAATGTTCTAGATAGCTATATAGTCCTAACAATATGAAACCAGTAAAAAAATAAGTTCAAATATATACAACAAGATATCCTCAAGAGTCCAGACCACTTCATAGCAAGGTTACTCCAAACTAGTAAGGCCTTCTAGCCTCTACTATTTAAGGGTATTTTAGTTTTTTTAACAAATAGTCAAACAGTTATTTTAAACTGTGTCAAGTCAACCGTTACTATTTTATTGGGTGTGTGTGTTACATGCAGGTAAGATCTAGGTTGTATTATATCAAAAAGAGCTTGGATTTTCTCATTGTTTTTATATATTATAACCATCATAATTAACATTTCCGCTCTACGTGTTTTTTAATAAAATCAGCACTGGCGTTCCTCTTGTACGCCTGGAGAACAGTCTTATGGGAACTTCGTAACTGGAAAGCGGCTGCAACATCAATACTTCGCTTCATAGGATACCTCTCAAAACTAGTATTAGCCCTCATATTCCATTTCATAGGCGATCCACTCACATCCACAATCAGAGCCCTTGAAACTACCTTTTATACCCTTCGAGCATTTTACTCCCAAATAGTAGCATATACTCCCATCCCCGAGCTTTCAACAGTCATCATGCTGACATCAGCTATACTCGCAATCGGTGAAGTAGCATCTCCAAATTCAGTCGACAACCAATGGCATCTGTTAACAGTTTCTGGCTTAGTTGGGTATCTTGCTGTTAAAGGAATGATTGGAGGCCTTCTCTTTTGGACTCTTCTTTTCGGGTTATTTTCTTTTTCTCGTTTTATCCAAAAACAAGATTATGTGTCCTCCACTTTGCCGGTTGCAGCCGTGCTGGCGGGTGTAGGTGAGCCATGGGTCAGAGTTGTAGTCTTGGGCGGTTTCTCGGCTTTAAGTGTGGTTCAGTACTCCAAGAATCAGCCAGAAGCAGATGAAAGTGAAAGTGAAAGTGAAGGGGTTACCATGAAGGCAGGGGGGCGAAGGGTTCCAGTTCCGTTATTATTGGCGGCATTAGCTATTGGCATCCGTGTTGCCGCTAGATGGGCCGGATATCGGCATTTGACATGGATGGTGGTCTGAAAGGTCTTCATGGGGTTTAGTTCAATTTTGCCTATTATGCTATATGTAAATGTAATCTATGGAGTCCATGTTTTTAGGGCTTTTGAGTTTGTGTTATCGGAAAGTGATTATGTTTTTAATCATATTATATTTGTTCCCTATTGGATGCAAAAATTGTTAGGTAAGGCTGTTGTCATCAACTATTTAGATCAAATTAATATGAGTTTGACGTGGATATATTGTGTTTGTTTGGTTTATTTGAGTTCAAGCGTGTATGTACAACCATTCATCTTTTATAAAATAAAGTACACCAAAATCTAATTATTCAAATTATATTTGTAAACTATGATCTATATGCATAGTTTTGAACATATGAATGCTAGAAAATTCGAGCATGTAGTGATTATAGATTTTTGTTATGTAATTGTGGTTCAATTTTTTGTTTTTTTGGTTAATGGTGGATTTTCGGGCTAGTTTATATGCATTGACTAATCTCTTCGATGAATAGTGTAGAGTCGTTACAAATGAATTTTTATGGTCACAAAGGCTTTGGTAGAGTCCAGATTTAAACCAAGGAAGATGGGATTTCATTAAAAAAAAATTTACTTTGTATCACGTATAATTAGTTAAATGTATTAACCACGATACCACTCAGGTTGTGTATATTTATCTCGAGTAAACCCATTATGTATTCATTAACCATGGGCTTTGGATATCCATAAATATATGCAATGCTTTTTGTTAGGTCGGACCACAAAGATATATGTAAGGTAGGTTGTTAGGCAAGACTGTGAAATCGTTTTATAAGCTTGTAGAGTTTAAACTTTGGTTACAAGAATGGTTTGAAAGTCTCCCAAACTGTGTTCTCCGCAAATGAGGCTATAAGAAACTATTTTATTGGGTTTTATATGTCTTTTATGATAGTTGCTCTTGGGTTTTAATCTACTAAGTCATCTAGCCATGTAACTTATCTTTCTCTTCAAGGTGTCTTTGTCTCAACTCCAATCTTTGAGGTAAACAGAAGTTCTTGTTGACGAATTATGCAATAGTTAAACAGGTAAGTTTAAATTCCAAATCAAATTTGTTCTTTAGATAACGCTATATCTAGCCAACAATGCTAGCATCTTCCATGATTCGTGCATACCATCCGTCATGCATGAGGTTTTTAAAAGCTATTTTTTATGGCAATAATTTTGTGTGTTAGATTTTGTGATACAAGATCTATTGCAATACATGACTCACAAAACTCATTTTTAAAGTCGCATATATAGGTAAACAAGTATTGGTACATGTTTTGTGATTGTTTTAATGTGACTCGAAGAAGTCGCTTACAACCTTGCGTTCACTTAATCTGGAAATTAAGAATGAACTAGCTTCCACATGGGTTGGAGCTTCCCCATCATTTCTTACCGGCCACCCTTTTGACAATCCTCCATGAAGTTTGTGTTTTTAAGAACTAAGAACATTTGTACTACTATTTGTTATTTCTAGTGCGATACAATTTTTGTATGGACGTACACTATCATAATTTCATACAGTTAATGGAACCTTGTATTTTTACTGTTGTCATATCAACATGGATATTGTTTTGGTTGCTTGATGAGTGTGTGATATTATTGACAAGCTTTGAGTATTTCGTTTGGTTCATTTTGTTTCATAACGGTTGTTTTGGATTAGATCAC
Source organism: Silybum marianum (assembly GCA_036898165.1). NCBI lineage: Eukaryota > Viridiplantae > Streptophyta > Magnoliopsida > Asterales > Asteraceae > Silybum > Silybum marianum. Next base: position 9,764,674 of record CM072537.1, on the reverse strand, counting down.
GGTTTGGTTTGTGTAACAAAGAGTATATAATAACTAACACGTCATTTGTTCATTTTTTTGAAGCTATCCCTTCTAGTAACTTTTCAAAAGTAACCAACTCATCTTGCTACATTTAGGGACCTTCTACTAAATGCTTAAACGCTTATTGAAGTCACTTGCCTTACTGTGTGAGCATAATGACGAGGACTACGAATCCTATACGGTAAGAAATATAACATGGACTAAGGGGCCGTTTACCAGACGCTTACTCGGGTAAGCGTTTACCAAGTCATATTACCTTATCGGGGGAATATGATAATTACCAAAAATCTTACCCGATAAGAGCGAAGACAAGGAAAGGAAGGACCAAGAGTCTTACCCCGGTAAGTGATGGTGATGACTCTTATCACGATAAACGCTTACCGGGTAAATTGGTGCATACGATGCCGTTTTGGTGGACTAAACTCTTACCCGGTAAGCAAGCATAGAGTTGAATTTTGCCAGTAAGCACTTACCCGGGTAAGATTTGGTAAACGGCCTCTAAGTATCTTAGACGGTAAGAAATATAACATGGACCGAGAGTCTTACTCGGTAAGTGAGGAAACAAAATTTTACTCGGAAAACGTTTACCAACAATTCATTTTGATGTGCGATAAGGTAAATGAAGGTAATTTCTCTTGTCAGTAAGTGTTAGCATGATAAGTATTTGGTAAATGACCCTTTATACAAGAGTCATGTTGTCTTACAGAGGTTTTCTCATTCTTAAGAAGGCATCAACTTGAAGTTGAACAATTGGACGAGATTGAAACTCTTTTAGGTTTTCATGTTAATTTTGGTAAATTACAATAAGTCAAGGGACAAAACTTGTCACATTCTAAACTTAAAGGCTAAATCTCATTATTAGCCCATGGGCCGGCCCAAGGACAGTACCAAAAACGAAAGTTATAATTCTAGGGTTTCAAAATTCACCCATTTTGTCCATATAATCATATCATCTGCTCCTGTTTGGAGATCACACCTTCACAAAATACATCTCCCCACAGGAACGAGATCGTAAGCTTTTTCTTTTTCGTCAAAATGTTTGTTTGCTTTTAGGGTTTTAATCCGCATTCTCAGCTTTTACTACTGTTCTTCCTCTAAAAACATCCACTATATACATGTAGTTATTTCCATTTTTGTTGATTTATTTGATCTCGGCAATGACTTGATTGATTTATCCGCGCTTCTGAGAGTAATCAGTGAAGTAAAGGATATAAAATGGTTGAATTTCTTAATATGAGCCGATCTGTGTAATTTTTTTCAAAAATTCGTATTCATTGATGTTTGATCTTGTTTCTGTTATTGCTTTTGAAATGTTTCTGGCAGTGATGATTGAATATACACAGCTTTTAAGCCAGTTCTGCTTCAGATAATTCATGATTGATAGAGCTGTTATTTACTCTGAGCTTTTCATTCATCAATTTCAACTTATCAGTTTTCAATTCCATTTGTTTTCAATTCAAAATGATCATTTTCTAATTTTTGAATCTGTCGGTGATGAAATAATCCAATTGTATGAGATACGGTGGATTCAAGACCTTGTTTTACAGGGAGAACCACTTGATTGAAGCTGTATTTCACTTGATATTACTGGATTTAACTGAGGCTTTAGATTCTTCAATTTGATGATTTGTTTTTTTTTTCTTCAAATGGTTTTGATACTTTTTATTTTATTCATATGTGATTATTTATTGAGTTTAATTTAAACTATACTCTTCACCCTGAAATATATATCGGGTTTGGAGTCTGAAAAAACTCAGAAAATAATGTGTTGTCTATCAGCTTCTTCTTTCGTAACATTAACGAGACTGGAGTTAAATAACAGCACAAGATTTATACTTGTATTATACAAATTCTCACAAACCACATGTTTTTTTTGCACTTGTTTAAGTGTTATTAGTCCAAAACATTAACCGATTTGTTCACAAAATTTGTCACAAATTACATGTTTTGTGCTTTGTTTCTTTTTATTAGATTTTAAGTTGATGAAGACTGTATTTTTGATAAATCCCACAGTGCTTGTGTTTTCTACACTTTCCAGCTATATTTTATTTAAGTTATCATCGTTTTCTGTTAATCATATCAAGTGATTGTAATGATTTTGTGTGATTTATACGAATATCTGGATGCTAAATAAAACCTAATTGATTGATGAATATGATGAACGAACGGCAAGAGATAAAGCTGACAAGAATAAAAAAGATGGGTGACGATGGAAAAAAACAACCTCTAGAAGACTTTAGTTTTTGAAGATTCTTGATGATTGTGATTTGTGAATGATTAGAGTTGAGTAGCTAATTCTGTTGAATGTATTCCATTCTGTTTTTTTTTGGTAAATGAATTAAAATTGAACTTCATTATTTTAACTGTTCTTGATGTATACTATAACTTATTTTGTTGCAATCGAGTAACTTGTGTTATTAAACCTTAAATTTATAATATCTGCTTCAACTCATAGATAGGCCTGGTCCTGACATTTTATAGGCTCGGGCGATACGGAAAAAAAATGGTCCTCGTTAAGTACGATTATTTTACATATTTTTTTTTCAATATAATTTGTTAATACATGCTAAATTATTTATATTAGATAGTAAAAGACATTGTTTCTTTTTTATTTATTAATTTTTTTGAACTAGTAATATATACTATATAGTATATATGAAAAAATTGGGCCCCTATTTCTTTTGGGCCCTGGGTGTATGCCCGGCCCGCCCTCCCCCAGGGACGACACGTCTTCAACATCATCTCTAAATTTTTTCCAAAATAGAGACATAAAAGTCAAGATCTCTAAAAAAAATTACACTCATTTATACAAAGTAATAAATTGATGTTACAAGTTTCTAACATTAAAAATACACAAATAACAAGTTTTACATCAATCCAAATACATTAAAAAATACACATAACAATTTTTTTTTTAATTTTAATATACAAACGGGTTAACCGGGTTTAAGAAACGGGTTTACCACCGGTTTAACCGGGTTTTTGAGAAACCCGGTCAGGTTGAAACGGGCCGGTCATATGCATTAGCAGTTAACCCGGTTCAACCGGCCGGGTTAACCCGGATTTTAAAACATTGTAAATTCTCACTCACATCTACTTAGGAGCCTTCTGGCTCTGATACTGTTTGTTGCAACCAATAGTACACTCTAATTAGGTTTAGAAAATGAAGTTGGAAGGTAAAGTTGAGAGGCATTCTAAACCATATGATCTAGAAATTCCTTAGATTTACGAGTATGCTACTGCGAGTGAATATCAAGAGATGAATAGGAAGTACCTTTATCTTGTCCACCGCAAGTGAAAAGCAAAATCCACATTGGCACCCTTTGCTTGTCCATTGCAAGTGAAAAGAGAGTATCTAGCCACAAGCTCCTCTTATGTCTATGTTGTTCAAGCTTCCTGTTATGTGCCAACAAGAACTAGACCACCAAAAGCCTTTCGGGGGCACTAGTGGTACACAAAAGTCATGGATGATAAGTGACGACTAGTCAGATGTTTCAAGTGAAACCTATTCCAAAGAACTGATGAACAATGTCTACAAAACCGACGTCAAACAGAACTTGTATATTTTTTACCATTAAAACTTTTCCAAAAAAAAAAAACATATAACATTCAAAGCAAAAGCTTTAAAACCTTGTGATGCTAATGGAGTACATCAAACAAACACAACAATTTGAGGTTTTATTATCATTCCAATTGAATATGATTCACATAAACCACAAAACATTTTAAGTTTTATATATATATATATATATATACTAGAAAGGTATTCGCGCAATGCAGCGAGATACATCTGGATTTTAAGTTTTATTTTAATTTTTGTCTTTATTGATGCTCTAATGGTTTTATATGGTTTTAATAAAAACGATTTTAATGTTTCATTTAAAAGTTCCATTTTTTATGTAATTTATTTAATTCAATATTTTTTTATCATACTTTATTTTGGGTTTAATAACGAAGTAATTTATTTTTATTTTGATAATATAACTTTTTATAAAGATAATAATTAAAATTAATAATTAATATAATTATATTTTAAATTAGATGTTTATCCTGTATTTGATCATAATTATCTGCAGTTAGTTACACGAATTCAGAAATGAAGTTTTAATAAGTTGTACTTACGCATAATATACTTGTAATCTTGAAAATTAAATAATTAGCATTAAATATTAAAAAATTGTTTTTAAGAGTTTTTGGTCAAATGCTTTATAATATAGTATATATATATATATATAAAAGTAATGATCAACATGTAAAATATAATATTCTATTATTAATTTATTATACATGCACAAAAACTCAAATATTCAAGTTATGTTAATTATCTTTAAAATTCACCATCTTAAAAACATATCCATGTTATATCACGGTTGATCCTACCCATAAAGATTAAATACATCTAATAGTTAGTCTCTCTGTCACCAAAAATTAAATACTTACCAAAAATTAATGCGAAATTGACTAAAATAACGGGAAATTGATTAAAATAAGTTAGCCTCTCTGTCACCATTTAACTTTAGTCACATTTTTAAGTCAATTCTTAAACTAGTCATTTTTTATGTAAATGTTTTATGAATTTGCTTAAACCACATTTTTTTTCTTGATAAAAGTAAAAGAAAAGTATGGACATTTTACAAAGTACGCATTTGTGTAATGAAATTACGTATTTATATAAAGAATTGCTAGTTTGGGAAATTACTAGAAAATATGGCTAAAAAATTAAGTGGAGTAGAGAAATTAAGCTATTTTAGTCGATTTTCAAAAATTAACAATATGTACAACAAATAAATAATTTCTATGTTTAAATCCTGATTTTTATTTGAACAAAGAAGTTTTAACTTTAAATCCCGTGCCCAAATTTAGTTTTTGATTACCCTTTTCTTTATATTGCAATCCAGTTTCCTTGTTTAAAGCTATTGTCAATAGGTTTATATATCAATAAGAAAGTTTTTGTTTGAAGAAGAACAAGCAATTCCGTTGTAGTCTAGTTGGTTAGGATACTCGGCTCTCACCCGAGAGACCCGGGTTCAAGTCCCGGCAACGGAATTATTGTTTTTAGTTTTTAACTTTTCATCCCTGTAGTTTAGAAATTACGATTTTTGTCCTTATAGTTTTCAATTTATTGGTATTTTCATCCCTGGAATAATTTCTATCTTTAAATATAAGAGACCAAAATAGTGAAATTATTGTAAACTATAAGGACTAAAATAGTAATGAATTATAGACTATGGGGATGAAAACTATAATTTATAGACCCCATGGAAAAAATCATAATTTTAATAAACCATAGGGATTAAATCGTAATTTACTTTTAAGGCTTCCTAGCATCACGGGTGAGATGGTATTTTGGTTACTTTGTTTGGTTTTTTGATTATTTTTGTGAATAAGATGTATGCTTAAGAGATAAAGCCTCAAATTTAATGGTTTTTGACGATTTTTCTGTAACACATCCAACAACGGGTCATTTATCAAACACTTATTCGATAAACGTCTATCGATAAAGTTCAACACTATTATTCACTTATCAGGTAAAATTTTAGTTAAAAACGATGTTGTATGCAACAATTTACTCGGTAAACACTTATTATGGTAAAAGTTGTTACACTCGTTTATCAGGTAAGACTCTTGATACTTGTCTCATTTTTTTTTTTTTGGAAAGGATATCCTAGACATTTGCCTACACTAACCCCTGACAATTTTAAGACTGCTAAAGCATGCAACCCTGAGATAATTCCCCAGTGGCCACAAGTTGTTTGCGTCTGGATGCGAACCTGTGGCAGATGGGTTATCTAGCCTCATCCCCCATAAGACTTAACCAGTACGTCACAAGCCTTGTGGTTTACTTGTCTCGTTCTTACCGGATAAGATTAGTGATCTTTACCATGTTGATCCGGAAAGATAATATGACTTAATAAACGCTTACCCGAATAAATGTTTGAAAACCATCCCTTAATTTTTGTGTTACTATATTTTTTGTTTTTATTCTTACAATATAAACATAATCATGTTTTTAAAAATAAAACTAAACACCTTTAATACTGATAGAATATATTTTAGATAAAATTATGATTTAAAATCATAAATAAACAAAAGATACTTATAAAGTCAATAATACTTCTGACATTTTTTTTAATTAACCGAAATAGTCAATCTTTTTAATCAAATTCATTTGATTAAAATCTATTTTTAGAGTTTATGCAAATGGTAATTCATAAAACCTATTTTCAGATTAAGAAAAAGGAAAAAGAAAGCCTTCACATACATCACTTCTCCGAACCTCACCCTCTTGTTAACGAGACAAGCTTACTCAGTGTTTTATATAAAGATTTTTATAATTATTCTCTTTTAAAAATAAAATATTTAACACAAATAAAGTACTACTTTATGTTATTTTTAGAAGAAAGTTAAAGATTTTGAGGAAAAACATAAATAACCCTTCCTCTAAAAGAGAAAATAAAGAGTTAGGGGCTGTTTACTAAGTTCTTACCACCTCTTAATGAGTAAAAATCTCTTATTCAGGTAAGAGGTTGGGTGTTTACCAACAACAAACTAATGTTCTGACTGTTGAGAATGCGCTGACTGTGTGCTGACCAGGGTAAGTGAAAAGAATGTATCTTTCCAGGGTAAACGATCAATCTTTAACCCTTTTCCTTATTTACCCCCCATCCCTCCCCCTCACTTTCTTCCTTTTTTTATCAGTCAATTGTCAAAACGCTACCATAATCAACAACAATGGATATTGAAAAAAACACAGAGATCAAGAAAACCAAACAAATCAAACAAAAATCATAAGAGGGTTAACAGAGAACAAATCCTTAACAAGAAAATCCAGTAGATATCCACAAACTTTCTTAACGAGCTTTGATAGCTCTGTGTAGTGAGAATCAAGAAGGCTTGCCAAAACCCAGTTTGAATTTATCTGGTTCGGGAAAACAAAAATGGAGGAGAAATTTCCTTCGTTTCCCTCTTAAAATCATCATCAGAACACTTGGTCAACCATCGGAAGTTAGAACCAACGACGACAATGATCGGAGAATGGAAACAAAGAAACGGTGACATGGCTGTGTTTACCTCTAGCATCTTGGGTTGTGTAAAATGCTTTATATGGAAATGTGCAATGTTTTTAAATATAAAATATTATAACAAACTCTTTTGAAAACTGTGCATGGGTTTATATGAATGTTTATACATACATGAATATAAATAAATTAATTTAAAATACATGTGTTAAATTTCCATTAAATTAATAATATTACAATTACATAAATGTAAAAATATCTTAATAAAGAATATTGTGTTTTATAAAGTGTTTGATGAACACGGTCAACAATTGCTTCAAACAAAAGGGTATAAATGTCATTTTTAATCGGATAGTGCTTAATGAAAAATAGTAGGTAAACAACATTTTTAATCTCGTACTTATTTGAGTAAGACCTTTTATTCAATCAGATCTCTTATTTCAGTCAGCGCTTACCCAAAAATTTGGTAAACAACCGCTTACTCTTACTCACCTATGATCATTAAGAGCATCTCCAACAGCTAGGCTAAACTTTTTCTAAAATAACATATCAAAAATCAAAATCTCTCAAAAAAATTGTATCCAACTCCAACAGCTACTCTATTTTAACAATCTTATCATAATTATATTATTAAAATATTATATATATTTAATATCCCAACAACTTTTTAAACAAACTTTCAAACAATTGGTGGAACTATTAAAATAATAATTTCTCTCTCTATTTAGATATTCTCTAAATTTAGAAAAAAATTTCCTTCTTTTTACCATTTCTCTATTTTAGCATATGTTATACCATAGCTGTTGGAGCCTAAAATTACAAAAAAACCTTCATTTTTTTTATTTTACAATAGCTGTTGGAGATGCTCTAACAAAATGAAAACCATAAAAATACCTTTTAGATTTATTACAGCTTAAATCCCCTTAAAATTTTCACTAAACTTTTAAGTTAATCATTATTTTTTGACAAATCCTTGAATGATTGAACTATTGTGGGCATTTTATAATGATTGTTCCCTTTTCTAACATTATCTTATATTATTTAATTTTATTTGATTGAACACAAGACGACACCCCTAAAACGAAACATGCGTTTGATATATCGGAGAAAAGTACGGTTTGCCATTTATCCACAACTACCGTCAATAAGCTATTGATGCATCCAGAAAACATGAACAATTTTGGAAAGGTCAAAATCCCTTTTCAACGCCATAACAGAAAGAACAACACTTCCACTGCCATTTCAATTTCATGAGATATGAGGCTTTTCTCCTATCTCAACAAAGCTTTTAATGGCTTCCCGAATTCCTCCAAGCTTCTCCTTGTTTGCTCTCTCAGGTTCTTCTTCCCTTTTTCGCTATTTTCTATTTTCTATTTTCTATTTTGCCTCTTGTTACACTGTAAAAAATTAAGGGCTCTTTTGTGTATCTGCATCTTACAACTAGTTTCAAAGCCTTCACTCACACTGACACTGCGGTTGGGAAAATTTTATAATATGTTTTCAGATTTGGATAATTTTGGTGGTTTCTGATGTGTTTAAAACGTCAAGATCTGAATTTACCCCCTGGGATGATCATCTGGTTTTGATTTCTGATTGTGCTTAGATTTGAGCTCAGAATTAGTATATGTTTCACTTGATTATCATTAATGAAAAGACTGTACATCTCACTTAATTCAGATGATTTTTTTTGTACAATAATAGACTAATAGTGCTCCAAGTAGTAGATCAGATTAGGGCTTCTACCGACCAAATGCTCGACTGAAGTATTCATGTGTTATCATCTCACTTAATTCGCTGTTTTTCATAAATTTAATGGATGTGTTAAGTTTTGATTGTTGTTTAAATGATCCGAGAGTCTACACATATGTTAATTTACAATTTAAAATGCAATGGTGCATTAATTCTTGAACGATATGAAATTTTGTTTTGATGGAGAACAAAAATATGTTAAAACGCGTAAGAGGCACATAAAATATCGAATATGCACTTGATTCACTAATCACTTGATTCTCTTTGTATTGGCTACTTCTGATACATCTCTCAAATTTGATTATTTTGGAGCAAAAAGTGATGTTACACATGAGCCAGAATCATGGAATCAGCCTTTCTGTGAAAGTAGAATGGACTTTTTGTGACTGTTCAATGTGTTCTGCAATTTGTTTATTTTTACTCTTTTCATGTGATTATCTTTCTATGTTGGTATCTGCAGTGGCGGGGGTCTTGTTGCTTACTCAGAATCACAATCAACCAGTGCCATAAACAACACAGAACATGAACAATTAGCAGATAAGAAAAAAGTGGTTGTCCTTGGAACAGGATGGGCTAGTGCGAGCTTCCTCAAGGACTTGGATATTTCTTCATATGATGTTCGGGTGGTTTCTCCTCGAAACTATTTTGCTTTCACCCCATTGTTACCTAGTGTTACATGTGGATCAGTTGAGGCACGGAGCATCGTGGAGCCAATTCGTAACATTGTTAAAAAGGTGATAATAGTTCTTAAAGTAGAAACCGTAAAAGGGTTTCCTTGGCATTGTCTTCATCTTACTCCAAAATGAATTTCAAGTGGTTTTTTTCTTCATGTTCTGAATGAAAAAAATGATTCTCTTCTTCTTGATAGAAAAATGGAGAAATTCAATTTTGGGAAGCAGAATGCACAAAGATTGATGCAGCAAACAAGAAAGTTTTTTGTCGCTCCAATATTGAAGCAAACTTGGTGGGAAAGAAAGAGTTCTCGCTGGACTATGACTATTTGGTTATTGCAACAGGTGCAGAAGTAAATACCTTTAATACCCCTGGTGTCGTGGAGTATTGCCATTTTCTCAAGGTAGCAATCTTTCTTGTATATATATAGCAGTGGCTGAATAATGCAATATTGAATGCAGGTATAGGCTACCTTGAGTCTATCTGTTTGTAAAAGATCAATATATTTCAGCTATTCAGTGTGTTCTCACCTTATTAAAAAACTAAAATACTAACCTTACACTACATATCAATCTTGTAAATGTATCAATTGTCGGTAGTTCAGGTATTTCAAGCCTTCTTTTTCTTTTAAGCGGAACTTTTAGAAGCTATTTAGATGCACCATGGTTGTGTAGTTGAAGCGCAAGTATATATCATCTGAAATTTTTGATATATTTATTTTGATGTTTAAGTATTCCTTTACTAAAAAATTCCATCAACTACCAAGCAGGAAGTTGAAGATGCTCAAAGGATCCGTGCAAGTGTAATAGATTGTTTTGAAAAATCTATCCTGCCAGAGTTAACCGAAGAAGAACGAAGAAAGAACCTCCACTTTGTAATAGTCGGAGGGGGCCCAACCGGAGTAGAATTTGCAGCAGAGCTACATGATTTTGTCTATGAAGATTTAGTCAAATTGTATCCCATGGTTCGAGATCTAGTTAGCATAACAGTCATCCAATCTGGCGATCATATTTTGAACACGTAAGCATGCAGCATATCTTTCACTTCATTTATCATTTTTAACATGGTTTTTCCAATTGCAAAATTATTTTGAATAATCAGATCTGTGCGAAACTTGATAATACTCCAGTTCTATTTTACGTTTTGTAGGTATGACAGTAGAATCAGCTCATTTGCTGAAACAAAATTTGCTAGGGATGGTATTGATGTACGTACCGGATGTCGGGTTTTAAGTGTAACGGATAAAAACGTTAATATGAAAATTAAATCTAGTGGTGAAACTGTTCCTGTACCTCACGGAATGGTTGTTTGGTCAACTGGTGTTACAACTCGGCCGGTTGTGAAGGACTTCATGGAACAAATTGGCCAGGTTTGCTTCTCATTGAGTTAATTAAATATCTCTAAGTCAATAAATGTTGTTAACTTATATGGGCCATAAGTGCTTTATTATCTGGCATGCAGGGAAAAAGACGAGTTTTAGCTACTAACGAATGGTTGCGAGTAAAGGGATGTGAAGATGTTTATGCTATCGGTGATTGTGCCTCCATTGATCAGCGTAAAGTCATGGTATTTTTCTTCTCTTTTCTCTGCTTTTATTTGGGTGCAAAGCCCTGTACCAAGTGGCTAATATGTTGCTATATATATGTGTGTCTGTTCAATGCTATCTTTTGTAGGAAGATATTGCTGCTATATTCAAGGCAGCTGACACGAATAACTCTGGCACCCTGAATGTGGAAGAATTTCAAGATATGATCGATGACATACTCATTCGTTATCCTCAAGTCGAGCTCCATATGCAAAGCGAGCATCTTTCCAATGTGACCGATCTTTTAAATGATCCACAAGGAAATGCTATGAAGGAAATCGACATTGAAGCATTCAAATTAGCTCTTTCTCACGTAGATTCCCAGTTGAAAAGTCTCCCTGCAACTGCTCAGGTACTATACTTGTGTGTGTATATATATATATATATATATGTATATAACAGTATTTGTTAATTTTAAGCAAAATAGCTTAAAGGGATGATTTTGAATTACCATTTTTTGTCAAAGGTTGCTGCCCAACAAGGTACATATCTATCAAGCTGCTTTAACAGGAGGGAGGTATGCAAGACTCAACCAGAAGGCCCTCGGCGGTTCAAGACTTCAGGGCGTTATGAATTCCTTCCCTTTAGGTACCCTTTTTCTGTGAGAAGAATTGTGCACACAAAATAAACAAATGAGAATGAACATATATAAATGGCGTAATTTTTTAGTTATCTGCCTCTCGACTCACTAACCTTTTTGTTTTAAATGGATCAAGGTATAAGCATTTTGGGCAGTTTGCACCTTTAGGTGGAGAACAAGCAGCAGCTGAACTGCCCGGAGATTGGGTTTCGGTGGGTCGTAGCACACAATGGCTCTGGTATTCTGTTTATGCTAGGTAATAACCAAGTTTCTGTTCTCTGCATATATATGTATCTTCAGTTATGTCTTTTTTGGTCTGATTTCCATTTTGAAACCGATAAAAAATGAACAAAATAAATAGTTTCATTTCCATTATTTGATTTATATTATTTTTGGTGAATTCAGCAAACAAGTAAGCTGGCGAACAAGGGTGTTAGTCGTATCTGATTGGACGAGGAGATTCATTTTCGGTCGAGACTCGAGTGGAATCTGAATCATATTGGCTTGGTTTTAGTTTCATCGGTATTGTTTGATGCAAAATGGAACCCCAAATCTTACACGTGACAACTTTCCTGCAAGCTGAAATGTTCATCGAAGTTTTTGGTGTTTTCTTGCGTAAATATCTAATCAGGATCCATTTTAAAATACGATATGTTTATTTCTCGTTTGGAAATAATGAATTTTCAAATGTTATGTTTGCATCTATTTTAATGTAATGGTATTGTGATTTTTATATCATCGCCAACAATTTATGAAAATCTTGTCCCCTTCAATTAACAATTTTGTGTTTTTGTTTTCTTGGTTGCGTGTTTGAAAATGGGTAAACCATATTTAGAGCCTAATTCTCTAAAATAGCAAACAAGATAGCAATGTTGTTACAGTCATAGGCGGAACACAATAAGGGCCCAGGGGGCCGTGGCCCCTGCGTTTTATTTCTTAAATACTAGATATTAGAAATATTATCAATGAATTGCGCTTAGCTCAGGTGGTTATGTGTATATGGCCCCTGTATATGTGGTCATAGGTTCTATTTTTCTGTCACAGTTTTTTTATAATGAATTCAACTTATCAATGAAGAAGTTTTGTTGGGTTCGGCCCCTTAATTAGAAGGCTTGTGTTCTGCCCTTGGTTACAGTATCTTAGAGAAGGAAAACTCATTTTTTTTTCTATTTTAGCAATCCTGTTGGCTATGTTTGGAAAAAGTAGCTAATAAGGTACCTTATGACTTATAAGGCAGGTTATCAAAACCTTACTTTTATTAAATTATCAATAAGGTACCTTATAAGTTAACTTATGGTCATCCAAACAACTACACTAAAAATAAGGTACCTTATAAGGTAGACTTATAAATCACCTTATTTTTGTCAAACAATACCCAAATAAAAATATTGGTGCCGGATAATAGACCTTGCCGTGGGATGGGGCACCGGTTGTGCCATGATAAAAGTAGTGAGAAAAATGTCATTATATAATAAAATATTGAACACAAAATACAATATTATTTTGTGTTATTTTTCTAAATGAAAATTAAAGATTTTGTTGAAAAGACAATAGTGTCCTCACTGTAAAGGATAAAATCAACGAAGTTAAGTTTTTAGACTTTTCGCTAAACCTCAAGGACCAAAATTCGAGTATACTCGGATTAAAATCTAAATGCATGTTTATGAAACATTGATTTATAATCATTTTGAAATGTGATATACCGATATCAATATTGATTTAGTTTATTTTGATTGATGTAAAAATGTTTTTATAAAATGTTTATACAAGAAAAAAAACACAATTGTTATTGACAATAAAAACGATAAATATTAGAAATTACGTTCCTATAAGTGTTTTAATAATAAAAGAATTTAATTAATGAAAACTGAAAAAACATTTGAAATTTAAATAAGAATGAAATAATAAACTTGGACAATGAGGGGGTAAAAAAAATTGATAGCTTGTCCTCGAGGTAGTAAAAGATAGCTCAAACCACTTGGACGACAACAACATATGTGAATTATTGTTTGTTATACAATATCTAGATCGTTCAGTATCAGTCAACCTCCAACTGTCTTCATCATTGATAAATATTGTATTTTTGGTACTTTTGACTAAATAACTTAAATAAATGACATACGAAGTATTTTGTAAACCTCTCTTCCTCTCTTCTCTCCTATTTTCTCTTTTATCTCTTCTCCCTCATCTATCCTCTGTCTATAAAAATAGACTATCTTAATATAACATGCACAATATGTAGATGGTTCGGCACCAATCAACTCCGTACTATCTCCATCACTGACAAACATTGTATTTTTGGTACTTTTGACTAAATAATTTAAATAAATGACATATCGAATATTTGTAAACCTCTCTCTCTCTCTCTCTCTCTCTCTCTCTCTCTTTCTCACTACTAGAAAATTGAGTATTTTCAACGGAATTTATTCAACGGAAAATGTCGTTGAAAATGTTCTACGAATTTTAGAGGGATTATTGATAGAACATAAATTTTCTACGAATTTCCGTTGAAAATCTTTCACAAACATGCATTTTCAACCAAATTTTTTTCAACGTAATGTCTCGTCAATTTTTTTTTGTGTTGAAAATGCATGTTTGTGAGAGATTTTCAACGGAAATTCGTAGAAAATTTATGTTCTGTCAATAATCCCTCTAAAATTCGTAGAACATTTTCAACGAAATTTTCCGTTAAAATTTTTTGTTGAAAATACTCAATTTTTAGTAGTGTCTCTCTCTTCTCTCTTATTTCTTCTCCCTCGTCTATCCTCTTTTCGTAAAAATAGACAATCTTCATATAATATGCACAATAACAAGGTATGGTGTATGCACAACATGATAGTAACATTCACACAATGTATAGACTTTAGGTGATATTCAAATTGTGACATTTCTGCTTCACATTGTGATTAAGGTAACACAATGTGTACATGTACCTAACAATATACACCTTATTGTTTGTGTTTTCACAACGTGATTTCAATATGTTTATTATTGAAAACCTTATTATCATAATGTATTCACTATCTAATTTTAATATATTTATTATTTGAAACTTATTATTTTAGTGTATTCACATTGTGCATATAACTTGATAGATAAAGTAATAGCATCTCCTAAGACGAGAGGGATGGGGGGACATGAGAAAAAAACCGGTGGATGGAGAGGGAGAGGGAGAGAGAGAGAGAGAGGGAGAGAGAGAGAGGGTTAAATTGATTTCCTAAAAAAGATTTGATGAGTTCTCATTAATTATTAAATTACTAAATTAACTTTTTATATTTATAATAAATCAAATTAATCAATTCAAATAAATAGTGGACTACAAAGAATCTCATAAATCTGAAAGTTGGGTTTATACGAGAATGTAACCCAATAAGAAAAATAGGAGAATTCATATGGATTACAAAATTCCTTAAATAATTCCAATAATAAATAAAGACATAAAAGTAACTTATTTATATAAAAGTAATTCAATACATTTATTTAAAATTTTACTTTTACTATATTTGTGATTTTAATATCGTTTAATTTTTTATTTAATAAATTTAATTTTTATTTCATAAATTTAAAATAAGCGTAATTTTCATTTAAAGATTTATTTTTTATTTAAGACAATATTTAAAAAATTACAGTTTTTGTCAAAATCAAATGTGATTTACAATTGCTTGATTTTTTCCCCTAATCACGAGTGATTTAAAGACATATCACAATGATTTAGATTAAATATTGAAAAAGAAAAATGATGAAAACCTAACCATATGTGATGTATAACAGAACATATTTAATACGTATAAGATCACATATACTTCAAAATATAATTCATAAATATCACATTTAATGTTGTAGATAATTTACATTTTTTCCACTTAATTAAATTTACTGTGATCAATATTATATGATATTCTGACAAAACTTAACAATTTTTTTTAGAAAAAAAGCGTCGATTAATTGCAGATATCACATATGATTTTTTGACGAAAATTATAAAAAAAATCAAAAATAAATTATTTCAATAAAATAAATATTTTAAAGAAAACAAACTAAATCGCTTTTATTTTAAATGTCATAAAAATAAATAAATGAAAAAGTAATCATGCTTAAATTAAAAATTAAAAAAAAAACATGAAGGAGTACCTTAATTGAATTCATTTAATAATTTTTATACAAACAAATGAATTTTCATATATAATTTGTTTATCTATACTATATTATAAAGCATTTACAAAAAAAATCTTAAAAACAACTTTATAAGCATTATGTACTATCTGTTAAAGCCTAATTACTTAATTTACAACTTATTGATGCATTAATACAAGTACTTGAAGCACAAAATCTCATTATTTTCCCTAAACATCACTCAATCGTCTTCATCCTTATCCCCAGATTTTCTCCCCATATCCTCACTCAATCGTCTTCATCCTTATCCCCAGATTTTCTCCCCATCCTTGATCCCTAAAATTACGAATTTAGTTGGAGATGAAATTCCGTATCTTACGTGATTACAATATTTATTTTTCTGATTTATTAGCAATTTCAACCATCCAAATCATCTGCTAACAAGGTAAGTTCCAATATTTCCTAATCTGTAATTTGATAATTATGTTAATTTTTTCATCTCTTGATTCCTCCATAGCGTGTGCCTGATTCCCCGTTCTCCAGGTTTGAATCACTTTCTTTTAAACGAACATATTTATCTCTTTAGGCCAAAAGCATTGAAAATCGACTGCAAATCAACTCAAAGATGGTGTTATTTGGATTAATTTTATATTGTTTGTTCTAAATTGGTTTGGTGTTTAATAGGCTTTGTTTTGCGGACGATCTGTTTGCAAATTTCGAACTCGATTTCTATTATATGACTGCTTCTCCACTTGGTGTTCCCCAACAGGTCATTGCACTGAATGGAAATTTTCCAGGCCCAACATTAAACGAGACGCGTTGATGTTTCAAGTCAAGGATCAGATAGGCTTCTTTGTTTCAAAACGGTAGGTATCGATCCATCTTGCTTTGTGTTGTTGATTTTTAGGTAACCTATTAGTTTTTTGAATTTCAAATATGGATATTTTAATCGAGTTCAAGCTTTCACAACCGTTGCATTGTGCGGGTACGCTTCTAGTAACAAATAATACATATGTCTTTCTGGACGATTTTAGAAAAATACTTTAAGACATATTCAAATAAATAATTGACCGAAAATGAATCTCTTATTTTGTTATTTAGTTATCATTCCTTTATAAACTTCTGGCTTTATATATTACTTGTAAATTAAATAAAAAAAAACTTTCAATGCCCGTCAGAGTTAATACTTTGAAAGCCATTTTAGAAATTAGCAGAATAATGTATATAGATAGAGTGGCTTTAATTTGATTCCCTAATTCCCCAAAAACCAACATCTAGAAGCAATGATACATGGCCAGTCTCGTAATTCATAGATCCCATCCTTCCACCGATTACAAATCTATTCACTGCTATTATATCTAACATGACCTCTAACAACAAGAAGTAATGGATATAATTGGACAAATAAATCTTTACAACATAAATGGAAGCATAAGATGAATCGAATTTATCAAGTAAAGGAAATAATTAGTAGCCATGATAATTTTCTCTGAAAATTCTAGTATTAGATGAGAGAAATTGCAAAAAAAAAGTGTATACAAGAGGTGAAGAAATTAATTTGGTTGTTGATATAGCAAAACAAATAAGTGATTTCTAATAAACCGTTTTATATTTCTTTTGTGTAAATGTTTTATGTACAAAATGCCTCTGCAAACATTTCTTTTGGTTCTTTAACTACGGTTGGTAGACTTTTCGGACGGTTCTTGCTTTTGCTATCTTCTACGAATCATCATCCTCTGCAAACATCTTATTCCTTTTGGTTGTTGGGATAGTTGTTGCATTTGTTAGACTCATGAATTGATCGATTATCAGTCTGCAATGCAAAACACATCATTCATGATTTTACTCCTACGAGCCACACACAATCCGGATCAAGTTATGAAAGCTAAAAATTACGAGTGGATGAAGCTTACATACATGTTTATTTACAAATCCATTCACTCTCCAGCCTGTCTCTCTAACCTGGCATGGTAGGAAAGGACCGATATACTGACAATCGGACCATAAAGTAGATCCTTGCGAAATGCTATGAACATTGAAGTTGTTAAAACATCCACTACCTCACTAAAAACAAAAAACTGCATCAAGAAATTAATGTACATGTCAAAATAAACCAAAACAACATTCCTTAGATTAATTCATTCAAATTTTGGGGACTTATTTTTTTTTTTGAAACACTATTTTTTTTGGGGGGACATTTAAGTTATAACACGATTACGGCTTAATAGATTTTAGGATTCCAATTTTTCACGTCAAGTATTTTAGATTACCATAGAAGCAAAATTTAATTCAACAAACATTTTGTTATTCGAATTTGAAGAAAATATTTCAAATCGGTCTTGAAAGAAAACGAATCTGTAGATGATTTTGTAAAGGAAAGTAATTAGAATGGGTATTAAATCAAAGATCGGAAGAAAGATATGCAAACAACTAGTTTTAATTAGATCGACAACGAAAACTAGAGAAAATAAAGGCGTCATACAACGATCAAGACGAGAAGTGAATGGTAAGTGACTATCGACCGACGACTGATCGGAGCACGCCTCTTCCATGGCTGCTGATATGAAATTAAGGTAGAATGAAAATGTTGATTTTGAGTTTATATAGAAAACTTTCAACCCTAATCTCTCTTTTCATTGGCTGGCCTTGCACCAACCGGATCGTGACCCTGTACATCTTCGCGAGAATTAGAAAATAAACATTCAGCCAAGTTTTTTTCTTTTTATAATATAAAATATATTTAACTTTTTACCATATATATTTATATTATATCATAATATTTGGAATAAAAGTTATAAAAAATTACTTTTTAGACATTTAGTATTGTAAATCAATACGTATCACTTAAAATTCCAAATTTCATGTTAATGTTATGTAAAAGTACTACTTACAACTTTATATTTTAATTTATAATTAAATAATAAAAAATAGTATTAAATATTTAAAATATAATTAATATTTTAACTAAATGAATAATATATACATGTATTTAAAATCTCGCATATATATACATTATATAGAAGGATGATCAAATACAAACTCATATTTATGTACAAACTATACAAACTGATTCACATGAATATAAAAATAATTTTTTCATAATTTTTTTTCCATTAAATGCTATGATTTAAGATATTATAACATATATGTTTGTTTCATAATGTAAAAGTTTTTCACATGTATTTGTTTTCATAAGTTGAAATTTTCTCATATATTTTTTTATGAAAAAATTTCACATGTTTTTGTTTCATAATGTAAACCTTTCATATGTAATTTTTTCACAAGGTAAAACAAACATATGTGCAATAATATCTTAAACCATAGCATTTGATGAACAAAAATCATGAAAAAATTATTTTTATATTGATTTGAACCATTTTTTATAGTTTATACATAAATATGAGTTTATATTTGATCATCCCTTCATAGAGGAAAGTTCAAATGTGAACTCATTTTTGGTTGTGAACGTGAGGACGAATCTCAGCCACTTATCCGGTCAATAAAGGCGGCTTTAACCGGGTTCTCCTCCTTTAATAATCTCCACCCTCCCATGAATCGCGTCAATCCTCCGTGATCGCGTCCACCATAACCGAAGATGTGTGACTGAGATTCGTCCTCACGTTCACAGCCAAAATTGAGTTCACATTTGAACCTAACCCTCCCTTCATATATATATATATATCCAATATTTTAATTTTAAAACTATAAACAAAGTTTAGTTGTCATGTGTAATGTGATCGAACAGGAAACGGAAAGTCTTGACCCAATAACATGAAAGCCCCTTTTTTTCCCTGATCTGGTTTTCATATAATTTAATTAAAACACAAAAAGAAGAAAATGTACCACAAAAAATAATTATAAATGATTGTATTTATTTTGAAACAATATAAAATGAAACCACTGGTAGTGGACATAATATTTGTCTTGGTAATTAATCAAAATACAATGAAAACTTATTCATCAAATAGAACTCTTGCAATAATAATAATAGTAGTAGTAATAATGGTGTTGATGTAATTGCCTTCTATTTTAAAGTAATATTTTGAAATAAAAAAATTTACGTATTCAAAAAGAAGAGAACTATAGATTTGTTTTATTAATTACCTCTCAAGTACCAAAAAACAAAATGGACAAATGTGTATAAGTCAACAAATGAATAAACACGAACATGTAAAAAGATCGATGGATTGCATCGTCCTCAGGGGTTGCATAGGCTACTAAGTTGGTGTTTCAAGAAGAGTTCATGTTATTACTTGCAAACATGTGTTGCCGTGACATGATATATGAATATATGAAGAACTTTGTGGTATAACTCGTGCGAATTTAGCTATAAGAAATTAGAGTGGAAGCCTAGCTATAAGAAAACTTATGTGCATGTCGTTCAACTACGAAGAGCTTATTAAAGACTAATTTAAATGTTTAAACGTACACCTGAAACGAATGAAAAGTAGATGATTGTTTTTGGCAATTGAATTTTTGTTCCTAATAAAATATGTTTCATTTAAAAGTTCCTTTGAAGAGTTACTATCCATCTATACAAAAATATTAATTAGGGTTTACTCTTAGTGTTTGTTGCCTGTTAATTGACGTATTCTTTTATGAGCAACGAAACATTTGAAATTCATGTACTTATATTAAATTTGACAAATTCTCGTTCAAATATAATTATTTAGGGGATTCCCTCCCTGTTTTTCATTTTTATGATATTTTCAATATATATGTATGTCTTTCTTCCACAATGTAAGCGAACTCTTTCTTCATCTTCAATTCAATCGAATTTGAAAATCATATTTAACGGAACAATATTTAACCAAAAAAAGATCAATAGTCTTAATTCAAACACACACATTATAAAAATGCACAAACAAAAATGTGATGATCCAACAAACATATTTCTTCAACCCTCTCCTTCCTATCTATCTCTTTACATATGTAATGAGATGTGAGTTGTCAACGTTGTTTACTTAATTCATGTTTTTAGTTTGTTGCTCAAATACTTTGTTTAATTTTGGATAAATATTTAACCCTAAATAACTTATGAAACCAGTTTACTTACATTCCAATTGTACTTGCTATAAACACGTATTTACGTAGTATCAGATTCATTAAATAGAATCATTTTGAATAAATTTATTTAGCGGTCTATGTATTTCCCTAAATAACTACCAACTAATTTCAATTTCCTCCGATTAAAACCCACTCTTGACTTAAAGATAATCATCAACCGAATAAGAAACAATTCGAAATAGCAACATATACACATTCAAATAGCAAAAAATCAGGTAAGTGAAAACTTAACTTGTATAAATCTTTCCATTTCCCAATTCATCTAATCCATTCGTTCCTAGAGCTACTCCACTAGAGTAGGGGCACACCTATTAAAGGCCGAGTAGGGTCATGTACACCCACTCACTCAATCAATTGCATTAGAAAATGTTTAAATGTTGTAGGGATAAATATGTCATAGTCTAATGGATGTGACAATTGAGATTAATATAAAATGTTAAAGTTATTTATGAAGTAAATCTTATTTCCATGCTTATTATGTTCTTTATGTAATCTTTCCTACTTAAAAAACTTATGATTAATAAGAATTTATAGGTTTCATTCTATTTAAATGACTTATCTCCAACTTATTTTCTCTTTTACACTAAGATCATTAAGGTACACCTACTTAAGTTAAATAGATGTCCTAAATCCTTTGAAAATGTTAGATGTTAGGCTCAATAACAAAGCTGAACCCTCATAGGGGCTATAAATATAGTAAGTTAAGAAGAGGAACTCATGTAGCTATCCGAAAACATTAAAACATTTAGGAGGTTTAAATGAAAAACTAAGAAATATCAATCTCCACGATATCAAGTTTGAGGATGATGGATGGAAATCAATTACGTTTTTAACCTTTCAAATACATTAGTTATTTCAAGAATTGGTGACCAGTCATAATTTCCTTTAGAAACATTAGTATAAATGAGAGACAATGAGAGAAATTGCAAAAAGATTGTATATATTATATATACAAGAGGTAACGAAATTATTTTATCGTATTGATATAACAAAACAAACAAGTGATTTCTGATATAATAAACTTGTGCTCATTTCTTTTGTTTAAATGTCTTATTTACAAAATGCCAATAGGCATACTTAATAGCATACTAACATGTCTTCATGACCCTATTCCACTTCTTGGTGAATACAATAGATTGGTTTTAGCCTTTGGCGTGCGTGTAGCTCAGTTGACAAAGGAGTGGGGTGACTTTGCTCAAATACATAACATGTTCTGGGTTCATCCCAACTCCCACCCCCTAGCCTCAGCGACTGAGTGATCCTTAAAATGCCCCTTATATTAGTGTCCTTGGAGGCGGGTGCCGGTAATCAACTTTTTACCCAAATAGATTGGTTTTAGCAATGCCGTTGGAGGCCATGGAGCAAATTTTCGACGTTGATGTGCTTTGTGCCCAACTCAAGAATGTTATTAAACGTGCTTACGGTGGCTTGAAAGCGAGATTTCCGATCCTAAAGCAGATGAGTCCATTTCCATTTACAACACAAAGAAATGTAGTAATTGCCTACTTTGCGATACATAATTTTATCGGAATACATAATATTCAAGAAAAGTTATTTATGGAGTGCAACGAGGATACTACATTTATGGTGGCATGCTTACCACATGCAAGTTGGACGGAAAGTGGTGTTTTCAGTGGCGGATGGGTGAGTAATTAACGCGTAAGAATCTGGCCTTGGGAGGGGAACAATAGCCGGAAACGGCTGCTAATACCCGTTAGGCTGAGGAGCAAAACAACGAAGAAGAAGTCGAAAGAAGTGGAGAAGAAGGATTGGATATTTCCCAACTGGGAGCTTATAGCACTCAGTATATGGCTACTTTGGGTGATGGAATTGCAAATAGTTTGGTCAATAATGTTTAAAATTTAAGTATATGTGTTTGAATATGGCTACTTTATGTTTGAACTTTGGATTTTAAGTATTTTATGAATTTATGTTTTGATTTATGGATGATATATCAATGAATTTCCAAATTTATGCTTTGATGTTCAAATAATCTTTTAGTTTCAGAAATATCATTTGACTTAAAAAAATAAAAAGCAGTTTATTAAACAATGCATAATTCATACTCGTAGGTAATTTGGTCATTTCTGTCATTTATACTGTTGATTCGGATAAAAAATAAACAAACAAACAAATTTATCCAGATTTTGATTTCACTTTTTCTATTGTGGAGAACCCGTTGGAGATGCTCTAAATCACTCAATCATTGGTTCTAAATTTGGATTCAAGCTTGTCAATTAAGTATAGATTCCCTCAAATCACTTTCCGCCGACTTTAACCCCAAACATGTTTTTTCGAGGTGACGCCTCAAGGTTGAATTTCTAATTTAACAGTAAGGAGAGCTTGATCATGCCACAAATTTTAAACGATGGTTTAATTTTACTCATAATTAGCAAGATTAATATTTAAAAAGTCTAAATCTTATATGCTCCACCAAAAATCTGGACCAGATATGCTTTTGCTAAACATTTATTAGGTATTAACATTACTTTTAAACCTGTGAGCTGCATGACATGATAGAATAAACAGGTTCAAATCTGATCCTTGACCTTTAAAGGGAAAAAGTATTGATCAATTTGATCGCTATATATAGTATATACAGGTAATAGCATTAATTCTCTCAAAACATAATTGGTTAAATTAAATAACCTTTATTGAAAAGTTAATAACAATTAAATATGAAAAAGTAGAAGATGATTATTAGCATTGTCTTTTTCTTTTTTCTTCTTCAAAGAATCCGGTACATTTACATTTAGACCACCTGTGTAAGGGATATAGGATCCGCATAAAAAATAAAAAGCGGTTTAATAAATAACGCATAATTCGTACTCAAGGGAAATTTGGTCTTCAAACAGTCCCTACAAATCATAACTTTTTATGAATCAGAAAATTTTCTTTCATTATCAATGAACATCGGCTTTATAGAGTTCGTAACACAACATCTTAAGCGATGCCTCAAATTTTACTCATTAGCACAACACGCAAGCGTATTTTACTATTGCAAATAGCGAGGATAAGACTTTTGTAATATTTGAGCATCAACGGAAAAAAAAAATAGGAAAACACATAAATAATAACGGAATTCAAAAATAAATTATTTCCATCACGAGGAGAATGCTTCTTTTTTATTAGTAAAACAACAATCTTAGGTTCTTTAAGATAATCTTACAATTAATTTTGTCATTAATTATTATATTTTGAAAAAGATATTTAAATTTAATGAGTACCATAACGGGTCATATATATATATGGTTAAAGTACTTTTTTTGTGTATATATGGAATGCTGGTTTGGAACCAAGAAAGCCACACACATACAAGCTTTCACATTTCTATCATTGAAGTGTATTTCAATTCTTTGGGCTTGCAAAATGCCGAGGACTAAAGTGAAGCTTAAATACATAGCCGATAGGTCTTCGAGGAAAACCTCCTTCTCGAAAAGGAAAGCAAACGTGAAGAAAAAGTTGAGCGAGCTATGCACTTTATGCGGCGTTGATGCATGTGCTATCATTTATAGCCAATATAATACTCAAGTTGAGGTGTGGCCCAGCAACCTTGTTGCTCAATATGTGCTAGATCAGTTCATGCTGGTTCCTGAGGTGGAGCAGAGCAAGAAGATGGTGAACCATGATAGCTATATCAAGAAAAGGATCAGCAAGGCAAAGGAACAGTTGGACAAGCAGATGAAGGAGAATCGGCAGAAGAAGATTGACCTTCTGATCTCAGAATGCTTGAATGGAGAAGCATCTCTGGATAACTTGACCCTGGCGGAATTGAAGGACATGATGTTTCTGATCGATCATCACGTCTCAGAAATTGATGAAAGGCTTGAGTTTCTCAAGAGATCTGGGGCACCACCACCACCACCACCACCACAGCCACAGCCACACCTAGCGCAACCACAAGCGGATATGGGTGGTATTACCACAGATATCCATATGGTGGAAGGAGGAGTGGCTGCAGATGGCTATGTACTAGTGGTAGAGAACCCTGGATCTTTGGATGGGATGATACCAACTACTGAATGGTTCCCTGCTGACTGGGTGGACGGTTGGGGCTATGGTCAAGGGGATAACTTGACCACTAATCCCTTTGCTGCTGCTGACCCCAATCCTTCGTGCTCAGGTCCTTCAAATCCAATTTAACTCCTTTCCTTCTAAGTAATTCCAGCGAGAGAAACTGGCTTCCTTTTCATATGCGAATTACTGTATCTCTTTTCTGTTTGCTTTTTCCCATAGATGCCGATTGTGTTGTCGTTTTAATTTTTGTTTCTTATTTTGGTTGAGTAGGATGTCCTTGAATATCTAACGTTGTTGCAATTCGATCTATCCAGAAACAAGTTTATCTTTTACCTTCAGTGTTTTATTTATCATTACCAGATTCATACCAAGTATTTTGCATATTTGAAATTGCATTCATGAACTTTTTTATCCGAAACTTCTAATTAATTTGAGATACTAGAAACTATTTGATGAATGTAAATATGAAATCTGTATGAATTGAAGTGTTTTTATATTTCTAGAAAATACAAGTGTACTTCTGACTTTTAGAAGTCGGATAAATCAGTTTGATTATTAAAACATCAGCATAAAACTGTTGGTTATAGATAAATAAATAAATGACACGAAACATATATAGAATGACAACATGGAAACAAAAAAAATCAAAACACATAAAAGATCTATTACGAACATGGTTGATGTGCATTTCTAACAATGAACATAGTTGCATAGACTTGACTCCATTATTTAATTAATTAGGATCATGGTTGATGTGTATTTCTGTGTGACTTTTGATTTTAAAATGTGACTATAGAGCACATGAATGTCAAATGAGGACTCAAGTAGTTGTATTTTCAAGCATTTTGCTTGATTCATGGTAGTTGATATTCATTCTGTCATTTCTAATTATTTAGAATTCCAGACTTGTTGCTCTAATAATTAATAGTCCTAGGATATATCACTTTAGTTCTACTTTGTGATGTGCAATTATATGCGCTTAAAATGTTTGAGACTTTTCACCAATGAATCATTGATAGGAGATATGAGCATGTGTATTTGTCTCTGATAATTTAGGGACAGGATCAAGGGGAAAAATGGGATCCCTGATCTTCTGCATCGAGTTGCTCCCTTTATTATGATTCTATCATCATTTCTTGCAAACTGGTACTCCCTTGTTACATAGCTACATATTGATTGTTTGACGTCAAATTAACCTTTTACCAATCATATTTCAAACTGATATGCATTTCCTCACTGATTTACGACCAAGATCTTTCAATTTATATTCATGCTAAATAAATTGATATGGTTATCAAATCTTTCCAATAAAAGCTTAAAATCCACAATGATTTTGATCTTGTAAAGAATCGATTAATTTGAAAAAAGTCAACTTGTAAAGATTTTGTTATGCATGAATCTAATGGCTGAATGCTGACTTTATAGTCCCATGCTATCATATAGTGGTTAATTAGTACTAGTAATGTGTAAATTCTAAATTTAGTGAAGTTCGTTAAGTTTCAACTCAATTTGGCTCGACTGTACATGTCATGATAGCTTGAGCGCTCGATTTCAAGTTGCTATGTCCCTTTGCCAACTCCGGAGGCCTTCCTGACCGGATTTAAACCTTAATATATAGTTTGTATTTGCATCCATACATTGTTAAATTAACGGTTATTTACATTATCTTCTTCACTTGAGGTGCATCTTCTGCTGCACCAATATCACCCGTCAATTTAATGAAGCATAGATGCTGGTACTGGAGCCCAAAGATGTCAATAGAATTAACAGCAAAATCTGAATCTGTAGTTTCTATAGTCTATGCTAAATCCCAGTGACATTAGATGTGCTTTGCTGACTCAGGGGTTGGTGGAGGCATAATCTATTTGCTGAAGCATTCTGGTTAATTGGTTATGCCTATTGTCAAGTATAAATTGCAGAGGCATAATCAAGTTTCAGCTTAATTTGTTAATAAAGAGTATAGGAACTTGGGATTTAGCCATTGGATTAATAATCATGGAAAATATTTTTTGAACACAACTTACAATGCACTGATCCGTTGCTAACATTTTATAGGCCCTGGGCGAGATCTAAAAGAAGGGTCCTTGAATAAGTATAATTTTTTTTAATATATTGTTTTCATCATCAGAAATAACAACAGTGGATTCAAGAAATTTTAGTTCATATATATGAAACTGTTTTTCTGTGTATTTACGTAAAATCAATCAAAAATTATTTTTAAAATTAATATTATCTACTATATCGTTTTTACTTAGCATCGTCAATTCGTTTCACCGGCAAAAACATTCTATTGTATACCTTAATACATAGATTGACATCATTTGGGGTCACAATTTGACTATTTTAACTCTATGTAAATTAATATAAATCAGTTGAGTTTCAATTTCACGTCATATTAACGTTTTTCATCATCATTTTAAACTTTTAGGGTTAAAACAAACTATTTTGAACTATCAATCTTAGAATCAAAAGCAATTTTTGGTTATAATGTTGTTTTAGAAGTCAAAATAGATAAAAGTTGGACCGTCTCATATGGTTGCTAATTTTTTCAAAAGATAAGAGTTTTATTAGTTAATAACAAGAAATTTATTACATTATAATACAAAATGGTAGACTAAATGCACCTCTACCTAATAGTTTCCTCTTCAGTTTTCACACAAATCAATATCAAGGCTTACTTATTACATTTTCATTGCATGATTTGTCTTGATTCCGACATAAACAAGGGTGTATATACCAACACCCATACAAAATAGAATTTATGCGAACGAAATAGTCAAACGAGTTAGTGAGAGATGAATGATGAAGTATATATTAACTTTGCGGTATAACTCGTGTAAATTTAGCTATAAGAAGTTAAAGTGGAAGCCTAGCTATAAGAAACTTACGTGCATATCGTTCATATAGAAAGGGCTTATTAAAAACTAATTTAAATGTTTAAACAAACACCTAAAACGAATGAAACTTCCCATAGTAGATGATTGTCTTGGCAATGAAATATTTTTCCTAATAAAATGAGTTTCTACTTACCTTATCCTCCTAAGTTTCTTTGGAAGAGTTACTATATATCCATCTATACACAAATATTAATTAGCGTTTACCCTACCATTAGTTCATGTTTCAGTTTGTTGCTCAAATACTATGTTTCACTTTGGATCAAAATTTGACCCTTTTTAGAGAATTTATAAAACGGGTTTACTTACATTCCAATTTTACTCATTATAAACATGTATTACGTAATAATTTGATCCAATTTTCAATTAATTAATCTACCTTTATTTATATATTTTTCGAATTTATTAAGACACTAAATAAAAATATCATCTAAAATATATATCATTAAATATAACTAATTATACTCATTTATTAAATGGATGGTAGTTATTGTAATTAGATGAGTAAGCGGATGGTAATTTGATTGGATCAGTTTGGTTTTATTGGATTTTGAACTGCTATCAAACAACCAATCGACCTAATTTGGATATTGAAATTCGAGATGTTGTAATTAATTATAATTGGAAATTCAATTATGTCCCCTAGGTTATTGATTGGTTCGGTCGGTTCTAAATAGATCAGATAACTTTTTACATACCTTTACAGTCTGTTGTGTTGGTGTAAGTGGAATAGGCCTCCAAAACCATTGGAACGGCCATCCAATCAAATAATATCTCAAGCATATTTGGTGACCTGAAAAAATGATACACACCACCCTCTTAGTATATTTGGTTACTAGGGATGGACATAATTGAAAAATATAATCACGAATTTAACCGTTATATTTAGTTCATGTCTTGGTTTTAGATTTCCTAAGAAACTTAATTTTTGGTTCTCTGCATCATTTTGAAAACAAATTGGAACCGGGTTTTCTATTTATTTATTAGGTTTTTTTTTCGAAAAAAAAAACCCTGAACAAAGGTTTCTTTAAACATGAAAACCAATTAACATTGTGTTAATTCATATTTGTCCAATTAGAAAAAAAAGATCCAAGTTTGTATGATTCTCTAAACATATATATGTAATAATTATAAAAATTACAATTATAGAGAATAAAAATGTCATCCCTCCTAAATGATTTCATGAATATTTCTTTAATAAAATTTATTTTCCTTCCTTATTAGACGCTCTGAAAACATCTTTAACAAATATTTTATAATTTATTAAAGTCTCTAATAATATTTATATTATTAAACTATTCAGTATATTTAATAAAATATTATTTCTCTTAACTAAATATTTAATTTCAATATTTCTTGATATATTAATGAAAAAACTTTAAATATTGTTTATTTCTCTAAAATTTTAAGTTTTACATATTTTTTTAAATTTAAAAATTTTCATTATGCTTTTTTCTAACTTACATCATAGCATAGCGTTTAGAGTAAAAACTTCTTTTAAATCTTCAAAATCATTATTTTAAATAGTTATTGGAGATTCTCTAACATTTTATGATTTACGAACATATCCATGTTGAACGACTCTTGAAGAGGCAAGGGACATAACAATAATTACTTATTTATCTAGCCACTGCTGTATTTTTCTAAAACACACATATACACACACAGATAACATATGCATGTCATGAAAAAAAAGACTTTATCACAGAGATTTTAATATTGATTATATTATCAAAATATTAAATAAATTTAATGAAGTATTTTTTTTTGTGGTAACCATTTAGTTTTTAAAAAAATTTATCGATGAAAAAAATTAAATATTATTTCTCTTATAAGTTTTGAATTTGATGTTTGAGAGATTTCTCCATATTTAGAGATTTTCAATATCTTTCTTTTTTCTCTATTTCAACTTATATTAAAGCATATCTTTTGAAGTAAAAATGTTACAAATCATAAAAATACTTAATTTTGTTGGAAATACTCTTATCATTTTACAAACATCTTTACAAAGCTCGTTCAATTACTTATAAGGACTCAAGAAGTAACCGAAAAAATCTGGCTTATATGGCATCGCCAATTTCTTAGCTTCATAATAGATCGTTTGATTAGACTTAATATGTAAGACCTAAAGTCAAAGGGTCCTACCTAAGGGTGTTTTAAGTTTGTAGGACCTTTTTAGATGTCTTAATAAGATTTTTAGAATACTTTTTAATACAAACCGACACGTTAGCAATTTTATCGAACATTTTTTAAAAAGTGTCATATAAACTCATTATTTTATAGGACACTTGTTTTTATATTACATTTTTTTTCATAAAATGTCATATAAAATTGCTAATGGGACAATTCATATTAAAAATGTCCTAAAGATTTTGTTAAGGCGTCCAAAAGTTTTCTATGAACTTATTATAATGTCCTTAATTAGATAGAATCCTAGAACAATTTATTTTTGGTCCTATAAAACGATTATATTATGCTTGTTATAAAAATATTAAATATATGTAATAAAATATTATTTGTGTTTGTAACAGAAAAAAATATTTTATTTTAAATATTTTAAAATTAATTATATTATTAAAATATTTAATACATTTAATATTTATTATAATATTTTTATAAACCTTTAATTTCAATGTTTCTTTATAAAAATTAAAAATTATTTCTCACTTCAGTTTTGAGTTTGAAAGATTTCTTCATGTATATTTATTTTCAATATTCTCTTTTTTCTCTCTTTATTTTTAACTATATTATAGTAGTATTTGGAGCAAACATATCTTCTAAATCTCTATTTTAACATAGTGGCTTAAAAGGTTAACGTTTTAATTACAAATCCGCAAAGCATGTCTAATTGGTAGCCATAATAATTTTCTTTAGAAATACTAATATAAACGAGAAATATGAGAGAAATTGCAAAATATAAAATAAAAACCTACAACAGGTCAAGAAATAAATTTGCTTGGTGTAAATGTTTTACAACAAAATACAAATAGGTATTCTCAATAGCATATTAACATGTCTCAAAGTACATAGATATCTAAAACACATTCTACAAAATCTATTCACTACTTAACAATCCGTTGTTGCAGTTGATTCGGTTAAAAGGGAATGGAGGAAGCCGCGGGTTGGGTTCAAGTCGAACTCGAACTCTAACAGATGAACTACCACTTGCCTGGATCGGTTGCTTCCCTCGGTCCAAGGCGAATGGTTTTGCTGCGCGGATACCGGCTCATGGTTCACCTTGAGCTGAACCAAAAACAACAACAGCCCTAAGGTTCGGTTTCCTGTTGTCTACCTTTTTTTCTGAAGAAGAGATGGCAGTAAGCAGGAAAACCAAGAGGCGAGAGACACTGTTTCAACAGGCATTGTTTGAGGAATTCCAACAGTGCTGTGTTTCAGGAATTCCAACAGGCACCGTTTGAGGAATTCCAACAGGAATTCCAACCGGCGCCGTTTGAGGAATTCCAACAGGCACTGTTGGCAGTCACAAATGTTGGAGACAAACTGCCATGGTAAATTTTTGTTAGAAAAATGAAAAATGTTGATGAATATTGGAGTAAAAGATCAAGTACAAGTGGATCGATTAAGCTTACATGATTCGTGACAAATCCACAAGCTCCCTGAAAACTTGTGGTAGAAACACTCTCCTGCCTGTCTCTCCAACCTACCATGGCAGGACCGGACCACATAGATGATCCCTGTGAAATGCGATGAACATTGAAGTTGGCTACCTCACCAAAGACATTAAACTGCAGCAATTAAGTCAGGTACATGTCAGAACAAATTTGAACAAATTAATCGAAACAATAATAGATCCCTTTTAGATTGAATTGATTCACAAGATCAAGCAACTCATATAGACGACTGGATTTTTTTTAAGCAACACGATTGTGGCTCAATAGATTTTTATTTATACCGAGAGAAATATATGAATCAAGTGAAACTAAAAAAGAAAAGGATTCTATAATAGCAATCAGATAATTCAGTTTAGTCAAATTCGATCTACAGGTTGGACAAATTATTCACAGGCGGAAGAAGAAATTCCCAAATCTAACAAGATTTCGATTTTTCATTTAGATAACAACAAACACATCTAGGATTTTAGATTACCATAGCAGCAAAAATTCAACAAAACGTCAATCTGAAGAAAATAATTTCATATCGGTAGAGAAATCGGATTCGACAATGATTTTGAAAACGATATGTGAATGATTTGCATTCTAAATCGATTCAACAAAAGAATGATATGCAAAGAGCGAGTTTAGATCGACAACAAATCAAAAGCAGAAAAAATAAGTAAGGGTGGCTCACTGTGATGGGGAGAAGACTGTGAAATGATCGGAGGTCACACCTTCTTCCATGGATGAAATCAAGCAAGGTATATAGAATTGAAATGCAGAAACCGATCGAGAGTTTATATAGGAAGTTGACATGCCCTAATCTCTATTTTGATTGGTTGGTTTTACACCCACCGGATCGTGTGCGTGAAAATTATTTTAAATATATTTAACTTTTGATTTTATATATTATTTAATTAAAGCACAAAGAAAAAAAAGTGAACCACAAAAAATAAATATAAAATGAAACTTTATTTGTTGTATTTATCTTGAAACAATGAAAAATAATGGTATTTGGACAGAATATTTGTTTTGGTTAACCAATAAACAATGAAAAGTTATTTATAAAAATAAAACTTCTAGATATTATAATAGTATTATTGATTTAATTATTTTTTATTTTAAAGTAGTATTATTTTGAGGTCTCCTGTTGGTTGGAAAAAGAAACAAAAATTGTCTTTTTTTAACCATCTTTGTTGTACGTACTTTAAAATCGTGAGTTCTGATGTTTGAACAATACGGACAATATATCGTATGGTTGTTCGTGAAAGTTACATGTGAAGTTTTAAGAAATAGTTACTTATTCAAGAAACGAGAATAATAGAACTATTTTTTGTTGCTTGTACTCAAATAACCATATGGACAAATGTGTATAAGTCAATAACCGAAGAAACATGAATATGTAAGGAAATTGGTGGATGGGATACACCTCATGGGTTGCATAGGCTACTTAGTTGCACTAAAAAACAAATGACTTTTAACCAGAAAAGTTACCGAAAGAAATTTCCATTGGTGATTACCTATGGATCACCCAGAAAATACCAATGGTTCGGTAAAATCCGATGGTTTTCGAGAAAATACCAACGGATTACCCAGATAATCTCTAGGTAATCTGTCACTGATTTAAATTAACCACCAACAATTTACCCACCAACTTTTGTGATACTTTTATAAAAAATCGCCTTTTAACGACAAATTTCCTAGAGAAATGTTCGTAGGCAAAAGACTTCCGTTTAGTAGTGTTGGTGTTTCAAGAAGGGTTCATGCATGTCATCACCTACCAACATGGTTGTTATGATAAAGTATATGATGAACTTAGCAGAATAACTCATGTGGAGTTAGCTATAAGGAACTATGGTGGAATCCCATAAAAAAACTTGCTTACATATCTTTCATCTAGCAAATGCAAATTAAAGACTAACTTGAATGTTTAAACATACACTAAAATTTAAAGAATGGTTCGACAATTTAGAAAATGATTGTTTTCGTCAATGAAATCTTTCTCATCTATATCGAACGGCACTTTTATTTTTCTTGAACTCCTAGGTTCTCTCGAAAAGGTCAACGTACATTCATACCTAAGTATTTGTTAGCGTTTAGTCTCAGTGTTATCGATTTTTGGAAATTAGCGCCTTATTTGAGCAAATCATGTACTAATATTAACATTGATGCATTCTTTTTCAAACAAAAAAATGTCTATGGTACAATGAAATTAATGGTATCAACTTTATTCATAAGAGTAATGTATTGTGTCCTTGGACTGAACAATTAGTTAAGAAATAAAATCAACGGACTTATTACAAACACACACAATAAAATACATACGAACAAAAATGTCATGATCCATCAAACATGTGTTGTCGTGTCGTGATGTATGAATATATGAGGAACTTTGCGGTATAACTCGTGCAAATTTAGCTATTAAAATTAAAGTTGAACCCTAGCTATAAGAGAACTTACATACATATCGTTCATATAGGAAGAGCTTATTAAAGACTAATTTAAATGTTTAAACATACACCTAAAACGAATGAAACTTCAAGTGGTAGATGATTGATTTTGGCAATGAATTTTTTTTCCTAATGAAATTAGTTTCTACTTACCTATAAAAGTTCCTTTGGAAGAGTTACTATCCATCTATACACAAATACTAATTAGGGTTTACGTTATCACTAATTCATATTTCAGTTTGTTGCTTGAATAATGTATTTAATTTTGGATAAATATTTGACTTTTTGAGTAAAGAACTTAAAAAACGAATTTACTTACATTCTAATTTTACTTGTTATAAATACGTATTTACGTAATATCAAATTCATTAAATAGAATCATTTTTTGAATAAATTTATTTAACGGTATATATAGTTTCCCTAAATAATTACCAACTAATTAATTTCAGTTTCCTCCAATTCAAACCCACACTTGGCTTAAAGATAATCATCGGCCGAATAAGAAACATTCAAAATATGTATATATACACATTCAAACACCAAAAAATTAGGTAAGTGAGAACTTAAGTTGTACAAATATTTTTATTTTCCCAAGTTCATCTTATCCATTCATTCCTAGTTGAGTTCACTATGTTGTATCGTAGATTGTATCATTGCAACGAAAACGAATACATTTGTTTACTATTAAATTAAATTTGAAACTAAAAATAATTATATTTTCACTACACCAAATGTTGCCTTAGACAACAAATTCTAATTGTCTATGTTGTTTAAGATATGCTAAGGCAACAAAGGCTATTATATGTTGCCTAAGTATCCTCTTAGGCAAAGCATAGTTATGTGTTGCCTAAGTGTGACCTAAGGCAACATATACATGATTATATGTTGCCCGCGTGCGTCTTAGGCAACACATTAGCCTATGTTGTCTTAGATCTGTTTTGGACAACATATACTATTATTTCTATGTTGCATAAGATAAAAATTGACGGTTTAAATATAACAATCGGTATTGTACGAGATTGTTCTATACCAATTTACTTAAGCAACATATAATCTATTATGTATGTTGCCTTAGGAAGATCTAAGACAACATATCCTATTGTTTCTATGTTGCCTAAGGTAAAAAATTTAATAACTCCAAATATTTGAATGTTTTAAGGTTGGTAAGAGTTTTAAAGTTGACAACTAGCATTGTATGGTAAATTTATGATGATTTACTTAGACAACATATAAACTATTGTGTTTGTTGCCTAAGATCAAAACCAATTATAAATATGGATAGTTTCATCTTTTCCAACATTTCATCTTCATTTCTAACATTTCATCTCCATATTCAACATTTTGGCTTCCAACAAATGTTTTCATCATCAAAAAACATTTAAAGATTATTAGGTAATTATTATCGTAATTTGTCTAATTTTTTAGTTATTTCATGTTTATCTCATGTAAATTTGGATTACTACGTTTCTAAAAATACCTTTAGTTCTTACTATATGCATGTACATATTTTTCACATATAGATATTGCAGAAAATGTGGACAAAAGTTGGATGAATTTAAGAAGATTCGAGGAAAAATACATTTTTGGAATATATGCATTTTTGGAATTTGCTAAAAAGAATTTAGTGAGTTGCAACATGTTATTTCAAAATGAGTCAGATATAATTTTTCATTTGAAAGATGTTGGTATAATGAAAAACTATACTGTTTGGGATCAACACGGTGAGGTTACAAATATACCTACTGCATCGCAACGAATGTTGAATATGATACGCGATCGAGCATCTTCGAGTCATAGCGTCAATCCTATTGTAAATTTTGTGGAAGATGCATTTCCGTTTCGCGAGCGGTACAATGATAATGAATCAATCACCCAAGAGGGAAATCCAGTTTGTGATGTTGACATTGTTGCTTCCAAAGTCATTGATGCCTATTCGCGGCTGCTAGCATAAACAAATACTCCATTGTATGAGGGTTGTACAGAAACTTCCTTGGGTGCCCTTCTAAGAGCAATTTCTCTAAAAGAAGAAACCGGAATTTCTATCAAGGCATTTGATAAGCATTTGGGGTTTCAAAAATCTTTAATGCCAACTCCAAACAAGTTTCCTAAATCATATGCAGAGGCGAAAAAGATTCTTAAAGGTGTTGGGATGGGGTATGAGCTTATCCATGCATGTTTAAATGGTTGTTTCTTATACTACAAAGAGGGTGATGTGCATGATCAGTGCCCCGTATGTGGATTGCCAAGATATGAAGACGTCGGCAAAAAAGTAGCGATGAAGATTGTTCGTTACTTTCCTCTGACACCGAGGCTGCAGCGTTTGTACATATCAAAATATACTGCAGATCATATGCGATGGCATGGTCAAAGGGAAACGTCCCTGTACGATGATGTTTTAAGGCACCCAGCTGATGGTGAAGCATGGAAAGATTTTGATAGGTAAATGTTTTTAATATACTTGTTGACACGTAAATGCTTTTAATAGGGTTATATTTATTTTACAACTAAATGTTTTTAATAGACGTGTACTCCTTGACACATATAGGTCATATCCTCAATTTTCAAGTGACCTTAGAAACGTTCGCCTCGCTTTATCGACCGATGGGTTTAGTCCTTTCGGTGCTTCTGCTACTCCGTATAGCCTTTGGCCAATTGTTGTGATTCCATACAACTTGCCTCCTTCAATGTGCATGAAAAAGGAATTTAATATACTAACGATGTTGATATCCGGACCAAAATCCCCAGGGAAATGTCTCAATGTGTTTATGAGACCACTGATTGATGAGCTCAAAATTCTTTGGGAGACGGTTTTAGGACATGGGATCGATACGGGGAAGAATACTTTATGATGAAAGCTGCAGTGATGTGGACCATTAGTGATTTTCCGGGGTTAGGAATGTTAGGTGGTATTCAGACGAAAGGGTACAAGGCATGTCCCATATGTTTGGATGACACTAATGCTAAGTTCTCCCATGGTAGGATGTCGTATATGGGGTCACGTAGATGTCTAGATATGAATCATGTATTTCGATATCAAGGGAGTAATTTTAACGGAAATGACGAGTTTCGAGTAGCTCCACAAACTCAAACTTCGATCCAGGTTTACAGGGAAACCGTCTCCCACCGATACCCTCCTCTAGCCGGAGCACGCACCACCATCGTTGCCATCCTCCGTCGACCTCCTCTAGCCAGAGCAAGCACCACCATCATCGGCCTCCAGCCGCAGTTCATCACTTCTCGTCCTCTCCATCTAACCGGAGTTAATCTTATCCCTCTCAGGTTTGATTTTTAGTAACCTGTAACCATGGAAATGTGATTGAAGGAAATATAGAAGTTGTATACATGTTTGCCCCTTTGTTTCAGTTGATTTTGTATTTACAAATCTTAGCACTAAAAGAGGCTTATTAGGTATAAACTATTATTTCTCATTCAAATAATTGTTCCTCAAAACTCTTATGATTCTTGTCAAATAGCCCCATCCAGTTGGTTTATATATATATATATGTATGTGTTTGTTTGCTCCAGATGGTCTTTTTAATCGGCTTTATATATTGTGAAACTCTTATTGTGAAACCATTTTCCATTCAAATAATTGATTTTGTATTTACATATCTTAGCACTAAAAGAGGCTTTATATATTGTGAAACCATTTTCCATTGTAATATGCTTTATATATATGTATGTGTTTGTTTGCTCCAGATGATTTTTTTAATCGGCTTTTGTAGTGTGTGTGTAATATATATATATATATATATATGTGTATGAATTTGTTTGCTACCTTTCTGTTTTGTAGTTTCATTGTAATAAGTTTGGTAAAAGGTTTTGACCTGGTGGTTTGGTTTTATTTATAAAATCAACTTTCTGTTGTGCAAAAGAAATATGTGTATAATATATATATATATATATGCTATTTAATAAACCAATGGATCTATATGCTATTTAATTATTCATGCATTTTGATTCTCAAGTTGTTGCAATTAAATTAATGGAATAAACCAATGAATCTCGGTGGGGTGTGACTTGTGAAATTTTTGCAGATCAATGCCTCCAAAAAGAACTCAAGCATTTATATTAGCAAAAGCATCAGTCTTGGGACGGACTACTGCACGGCAAGAGGGTGATTCGGTGGAGGTCTCGTCAGAGGTGACACCTTCCGTCCAACGCCAATTGTACCCTCCGACTTTTGAGTCACCAAGTACACCAGTGTCACCAACAACGCCAGATGTGACACTTTCGGGCACAGAGACGGGCACACCTACTACTAGTGAGCCACTTGCTGTAGATATACGTATCAACTGTCGCCGCCGCATCCACGTGGAACCGACGGAAGAACCCGTGAGAAAGAAGGCAAAAAGAGGGATTATCACCGGAAAGGCGATCCAAAGAGACATTGCTAACAACGATAATAAGCGTCTTCCTCTTAAGTGGAGCATGATTGACGGTTTGCCCGACACAAAGAAGGTTTGTAGGATCTCAAAGCAAATCGGGAGTATTGTTCGTGAGCATGTTCCGATGTTGACCCAAAGCTATATAAAGCTAAGCAAAGTTGATTTCGAGATTGTAATTGATCAACTTAGCGTAAGTATATTTTTTGTTGCTTTTTTATGATTTATACCTCATTAATTAATAATGTTTAACTTTTTATTTCATTTCATT
Source organism: Silybum marianum (assembly GCA_036898165.1). NCBI lineage: Eukaryota > Viridiplantae > Streptophyta > Magnoliopsida > Asterales > Asteraceae > Silybum > Silybum marianum. The sequence goes on along the minus strand of CM072537.1, from coordinate 9,726,237 downwards.
TTGATTTGTATTTGCTTTTTAGGTTTTATTTGTTATTGATTGGAAGGAACCTTCGGCTAGTGAATTATATGACTGGATCCAATTAACTGCGCGTCATGCATTCAATAGGTGGAAAACCGATTGTCACACATTATACAAGAAGCAAGGTCGTCACCCAATCCCAAAGAACTTTGTACATCGGCCAAATCAATGGGATTTTTTGTGCACTTTTTGAAACTCAACAATGGAAGGTCTTTAATGAGTAAAGAATTAAATATGTAATTTTTTTGAGTTTGGATTGTAAAATAAGTGTTTCTTATGTTGTAGGACAAATCAAAGAGAATGACGGAAACAAGGGCGTCCAAAAATAGAATCGAGCATAAATCGGGATCGATTTTATTCCGGTCTAGGGCTAATGAACTTTTAGCCACCGGACACAAGGCTCCTCATCTCGGTACAATTGCCAAGACCACTAAAAGCGAAGACCGTAAAGTAAGTAAGCTTGAATTTTTATTTTCGTCCGAACATGATTTGTAATTTTTTTTTCCTTTGCTGTCCAGCAGCACTTTTTTACCTTCGAAGTACGTTTTAACTCAGATTTAGCCTGAATTTACAAAAACTCAAAACTTAAAAGTTGTAGATCTGGTTGTTGGCTTTCCGGAACATCTAGAATCACTTAAATCCGAGCTCGAACAAATGAGATATGTCCGAAATACCATAGCCTTGCAAAGCTGTCAAAAATCCTTCTTTTATCCTTTTTTCACTCCAAATTTTTCAAACCTCTAAAAATATAAAAAAGACATTAATGTAGTTAGTTTTTGCTAGAAATATATAATTGTAATTAAAAGTAATGTCATTCATGATTTTTCTAGAAATATATAATTGTAATTACAAGTAATGTCATTTATAATTTTAAGTATGTTAACAATTGTTTGAATCGTTTTTATAGAGACTCGTTGAGGAGGAGATACAGAAGATTGAGAACGCTTCTGATGGCACTCTAGAATCTGGCGAGGATCCAATTCGTTGCCCAATTGAAAAAGAAATATCAATCATTGAGCAAATTGTTGGTCCGTCGGCAGGGTCAGTTGTTCGAGGTATGGGAAGCTTGCCGGTTCGACTTGCGAGGATGAGAGGTCCGGGGAAGGGGATTTCTATGCCGGTACCTTCGGTTAATGAGGAAAACTTGCGGCAACAACTTGCGGAGCGTGACGCGGAGATCCATTTGCTAAAAGAGGGCCAAAATGAGGCAAAAAAGGAAGCCACTAGGCAAAGAGAGATGATAGAATCATTAATGAAGAGGTTTGAAGAAACAAACTCCAACTCAACGACCCCGACATCTCATGCTTTAGGTTAAGTTTTTAATTGTGGTATTGAACTTGTTGTCTACTTTTGGATTTATTTAGTAAAAACGTTATCTTTTAATTATTTGTTTTGTTTGGTTATGTGAGTTATTTTGTATAAAACTTGTGTTTGCTAGTTTATGGGAGTTGTTTGTTTAAATGTTTAGAGAGTTGTTTGTAGAGAGTATTCAAGTAAAAAACTGCAGCATGGTGCACAAAAATGTGCAGTAATATTTTTTTTATAGAATCTATAAGGCAACATATGTAAATAGAACATGTTGCCTAAGCTGGTACCTAATGCAACATATATAAATAGAACATGTTGTCTTAGCTGGTACTTAAGGCAACATATGCAAATAAAGTATGTTGTCTTAGATGATACTTTAGGCAACATATGAAAATAAAGTATGTTGTCTAAGATGATACTTTAGGCAACATATGAAAATAAAGTATGTTGTCTAAGATGATATCTTAGGCAACATATGTTATTTACTTATGCAACGTAACCAGTTACATGTTGCCTAAGGAGTCGGCTAAGGCAACATATATATGTTTGCCTATGTCGCCTTGGTTCTTATGCAACATAGAGAACACAACATAGCTTAGGCAACATACGTATGTTGCTTAAGCCTTACGCAACACATAAATCCCTCTTAGGCAACATTTTGCATTTGTTGCCTAAGTCGCGTTTTGAGGTAGTGTTTCTTCAAAAAAAATTATAATTATATATGATATTTGACATCAACAAATCAAAAATCCTGTTAGTACTAATAAAAAAATTGAACATAATTTTGAAGATGATAACAAATCAAAAGGCCTAACATAATCACGATTTTAAACGTTATATTTAGGTTATATTTGACAAACTAGCTGATAAGTTAGCTGATGACTGACAAGCTAGCTGATATCTTATAAGCTAGCAGATGACTTATAAGCTAGCTGGTAGCTGATAAGTTAGCTGAAGAACAAATTATTTTTGGCAAAAACTAGCTGATAAGCATGTAAATCACCAAAAAGGACATCTTAAAAAATAATCAATTATATTATTTTATAATATAATTAAAAAAAATACTTAATAATATAATATATTAATACAAACAAGATACTAAAGAAAAATTAAAACAACATATTAATTAAAAGAATTTTTAGTCGATTCTTATATAATAATAATAATAATAAATTTTGAATTTATTAAAATAAATTTTTTATATTGGTTTATGATTTTTAACAACTGTGTGTATATATATATATATATATATAGACTTGGGATCACGTGAGACCGACCTGTTTTCGTTAGACCCGTGAGACCACATTTTTATACTTGAAACTTCACAGCAAATCATTGTGAAGATAAAAAAAATCGATGTTTTTGAAAGATCATTACACTTCAAATTTCACAGCAAAACACTATTAAGGTAACATTCATAGTGTTTTTGTTGTGAATGTTCAATTTTTTTTACCTTCACAGTGATTTACTGTGAAGTTTCAAGTATAAAAATGTGGTTTCACGGGTCTCACGAAAACAGACTGGTCTCACGTGAACCCAACCCTATATATATATATATATATAGTATGAATAAAAATAAAATTGGTCAATCTTATATATTCTAATTAATTAATAATTTTAAAAAATTCGTCTATCAAAAAAATTAGCGAATTTGGCCGCCGGCTCATTCTTCAACAGGCACGCGGTCAGAGTCCCGGGCTCTTATTATAGTATGTGCTTCCGGAGGGGCACGCATGCAAGATATTTTACTAAAATCATTTAAAACAACTTTATTATCTATAAAATAAAATATGTATAACTTGTATTTTTGTGTAACTTACATAAATATTGTTAGAATTATTATATTTCTTTTATGATAACTAAATATATTGAATAATAATTAAAAAAACAACAATATAAAAATAATTGATATGATTAATAATATTTCTAAATAATTAATATTAATATTTTTGGATAATCTGTCATTGATTTGATTTATCCATCAACTTTTATCAGGGTTTGTGATGGATCACTCTTTATCAATTGATTTTTCAGGAAAATGTCCATAGATAAAAGTCTTTCATTTTAATAGTAAGGCTTATTAGATCATTTAAAAAAAATTGGAACCGGGTTTTCTATTTCTTTATTAGGTTTTTTTCAAAAAAAAATCCCCGAACAATTACAGGCTATTTTAAATATGAAAACCAACATTGTGTTCGTTTATATTTGTTCAATTAGAAAAAAAAAGATCCTAGTTTGTATGATTTTCCAAACATATGTAATAATTATAAAAATTACAACCATAGAGAATAAAAATTTCTTCCCTCTTAAACGATTTCATGAATATTTCTTTAATAAATTTTGTTTTCCTTTGACGGTCTTAAAACATCTCTAACAAAATATCATATAATTTAGTAAATTAGAGAATCAAATTTTTTATAAAAAATTATATCCAACTCAAGTAAATACTTTATTTTAGAGATTCTAATATTTATTATATTATTAAACTATTCAGTATATTTCATAAAATATTATTTATTTTAATTAAATATTTAATTTCAATATTTCTTGATGGAAAAAATTAAAAGTTGTTTGTTTCTCTGAAATTTTGAGTTTTACATTTTTCTATATTTGAAAACTTTCAATATGTTATTTTTCCTAACTTACATTTTAGCGTAGCTTTTGAAGTAAAAATGTCTTGTAAATCTTCAAAATTAGTATTTTAACATAGTTGTTGAAAATGTTTTAACAATATATTGAAAGTTACATATGAAGGGGCAAGGGGCACAACAATATATGCATGTCATGGAAAAGAGACTTTATTTTAGAGATTCTAATATTAATTATATTATTAAAATATTAAATAAATTTAACAAAATAATTTTTTTTTAAAGTAAACATTTAATTTTTAAAATTTCTTTATTGATGTAAAAATTAAATATTGTTCTGGTTAACAATAAACAATGAGAACTTATTTATCAAATAAAACTTATAAATATTATAATAGTTTTATTGATTTAATTACTTTTTATTATAAAGTAGTATTATTGTAAGATTCCCTATTGGTTAGGGAAAAGAACGAAAGTTGTCTTCTTTTAACTATCTTTATTATACGTGTTTTAAAATCGTGAGCTAGTTTTGATGCGTGAACAACACGGACAATATATCGTATGGTTGTTTATTGAAAGTTACATATGAAGTTTTAAGAAATAGTTACCTATTCAAGAAACGAGAATTATAAAACTATATTTTGTTGCCTATACTAAAATAACCATATGGACAAATGTGTATAAGTCAATAACCGAAGAAACATGAACATGTAAGGAAATTGATGGATGGGATACACCTCATGGGCTGCATAGGCTACCCACTTGGTGCTTCGAGAAGGGTTCATGCATGTCACTTACGAACGTGGTTGTTATGATGTGGTATATGATGAACTTTACATAAATAAGTCATGTGGAGTTAGCTATAAGGAACTACGGTGGAACCCATAAAAGAATTTACGTACATATCGTTCATCTAGCAAATGCAAACTAAAGACTACCTTGAATGTTTAACATACACTAAAATTAAAAGAACGAAGCTACAGTTAGAAAAATGATTGTTTTTGTCAATGAAATCTTTCTCATATATATCAAGCTAGAGAAGAGATCGGTACCAGTACCGTACCGAACTGGTTGGTACCGAAACTTTTTTGAACAAAACATGAGTACCAAATACCGAACCGAATTAACCAGTTCGGTACCGATACGGGATCGGTATCGGGACGGGAAATTCGGTGTCAATACCACTTAGTACCGAAATTTAAAGTTAATAACAAAACAATCAAAACCAAATCGCTAAAGTTCAACAATCGCAAATGTTCAATTTATCAAAAACCAATCCCAAAAGTTCAAAAAGCTTCAATATTATTTCTCCTTTTCCTTTTTTAGTTGTTTATCGCCTCTTCAACAATATCGATTTTTTTGAAGTGGGTGATTTTTTGAATTCAAATGGAGAAGATATGGATTTATTAGGCATAAATATTATTTAGTTTTAGGAAAATATGATTAGTTAAGAGATATAGATGGAATTGGAAATCGAAATGTCCCTTGTTACCCGATTCGGTACTGGTACCAATTTTTTCGGTATAATCCCGGTACCGAATACCGATTCGGAGGAATCTTTGGGACCGAATACAGTACCGAATATGAGAATTCGGTATTGCTTCGGTACGGGACCGGTACGGGATCGGTTCGATTCAGGAAAATGGTATGAAAAGCTCATCCCTATATCAAACAAAGTTTTTATTTCACTTGGACTCCTAGGTTCCCTTGAATAGGTCAACGTTCCTTCATACCCTAGTATTTGTTAGCCTTTAGTCTCAGTGTTGTCGGTTTTGGAAATTAGCACCTTATTTGAGCAAATCATGTACTTATATTAATTTTGATACATTCATAATTTTCAAAAAAAAAGTGTGATACAAATGAAATTAATGGTTTCAACTTTATTCCTAAGGTTGATGTATTGGGTCCTTGGACTCAACAACTAACAAATAAAATCAATAGACTTATTATAAACACACACAATAAAATATATAAGAACAAAGGGTTAGGTTCAAATGTGAACTCTATTTTGGTTGTGAACGTGAGAACGAATCTCAGCCACACACCTTCGTTATGGTGGACGCGATCACGGAGGATTGACGCGATTCATGGGAGGGTGGAGATTATTAAAGGAGGGGAACCAGGTCAAAGCCGCCTTTATTGACCGGATAAGTGGCTGAGATTCGTCCTCACGTTCACAACAAAAAATGAGTTCACATTTGAACTTTCCTCTAAGAACAAAAATGTCATGATCCATCAACGTTCTCCTTCAAACCTCTCCTTTCAGTCTCTCTTTATGTACATATGTAATGAAATGAGAGTCATCAATGTTGTATTGTGCTTTGAGTATGTTTACTTCAAGTTAGAATAAAATGTGAAATATGCTTTATTATTAATTTCATGTTTGCGCTAGCTGTTCGAAGACTATGTTTAATTTTGCAGAACATATTTGATCCTTTTGAGTAAAGAACTTACGAGAATGAGTTTACTCATATTCCTATTGTACTTGATATCAATTAATATTTACGTAATATAAAATTCATTTACTGGATTCACTTTGAATGAATTTGTTTAGCATAAAAAATCTATGTATTTTCCCTAAATAACTACCAAATAACTTCAATTCCCTCCAATTTTAACGACGTAAAAGTAATCCTCAATTTGAATAGGAACAATTTAAAATACACATACTTAAACAATAACAAAAACAAATACTTATGAGTGAGGATTGGAATATTATTTAGTTGTAAAAATATTTCTATTTTTCAAGTTGATCTAATCCATTTGTTGATAGATTTAATTCGATCGTATCATAGATTCCATTAATTTAGAGAAAATGGATAAATTTGACTACTATTATGCATTTAGGGTGTATGTGTTGCCGTGGAAATTACATATGAATAGTATGGGACACGAAAATAGTTTCATAGTTTGCATGACACGGAACAAAAACGAGAGGAGACAAGATTGAATAAAACCCTATTTTAATATGAAAAAAATAGAGTTTATGTACTTCATCCAAAAAAATAAAATAACATTGGGCAAAAACATAAATTATTATTTTCTCCTTATAACATAAGAAAATCTAAAATAATTATATATGTAAATTTTTCGTAAAATATATATTTATAAAATTTAATATAATATAATATTCTATATTATTATGTATACATAAATTATAAGTTATTATATTTTAATATACATAAATATACAAAGTTATTATATTTAGATTAATATAAAATATTATTATGATAAACTATTATTTGATATATATATATATACATGTGTGTGTGGGGAGTTAATATAAAAACTTATTTTTCATTACGAACATAAGGGCATAAGAGAGTGCAACATGTGTCCTCTGCGTCTACTGGTTATTCATCATGAATGAATCATGATCGTTGTTATTCATATTGAATGTTGTATCATATAAACTTCGCCTTCTTTATTAATATTGATTTGTCTTTCGTTATTCATATTGAGCCTATGTCTGAGCAAACAAGCTATTAAACTAGTGGGTAGCTGATAAACTAACGAATGACTGATAAGCTAGCCGGTGAAAAAATCACGTTTGACAAAAACTAACTTATAAGAATGTAAAATGACCAATATAATTAATCAATTACAATATTTTAAAATATAATTAAGAACAAAGTTTTAATAATATAATATATTAATTAATACAAATAAGATGGTAGAAAAATTTTAAAAAAAATACAATATATTGATTAAAATGAATTTCAAATAAGTTATATCTATTAGAACATTTGAATTTGTTAAAACAAATTTTAGAAAAAATCCATTATTTATGATTAAAAAAAATAATTACATATAATATGGATAAAAACATAATTGGTTGATTAAGTTCACATATCATAATAATTAATAATTTAAAAAAATTAATAGTTAAACTAAATATTTTATCAAAATTATTTAACATAATTTTATTATTTATGAAACAAAATATGAATAATCTCAATTTTTATGTTACATAAACATTTTTATAATTGTTTTTTATAACCAAATATATTGAATAATAATTAAGAAAAATAATGGTATGAAAATAACTGATATGATTAATAGTTATTGTAAATAAATAATATTAATATATAATTTATAATAGTTAATTATAAATTAATATTCATAATATATTAGTTAATATTAGTAATATTTAATATTATTTATAACTAATTAGTAATAAATAAAAAATTATATTAATGATGGTTATAATTGGGAAAAATGACAATAATCTTCAAAAACGCTACTCCAAATAACAATTTAATACGCTAGCTTATTAAATAACTTATGCGCATCCAAACATGTACCCTGAAAATAAGTTAGCTTATAAGTTAGCTTATTTTTGTCAAATGTAACCATTCATAATGAATATGTATGTCGAAGACACGCGTCGCGCTTCTCTTTGTCCTCACGTTCGCAATAAAAAATGAGTTCTCATTTGAACTTTCCCCTCTCTCTCTATATATATATATAATAAATAATTCCAAAAATAAATAAATAAGAGTATAAAAGTTATTTGTTTATATATAATTTATTTAAGATTATACTTTTACCATATTTGTGATTTTTAATAATATTTAAATTTTTATCTTTTAAAATAAAAGTATTTAATTATCATTTTAAGAATTTTTTAAAGCAATATTTTAAAAATTACAATTTTCCTCGGAATCATATACGGTTCAAAATTAATTGTTTTTTTTTTCAATTTTGTTTTCCGAAATCATAAGTAATTTAAAGTAAACAGTGATTTAAATTTAACATTGAAAAGAAAAAATAATGAACAGAAAATCACATTTGATGTATAACAAACACATTTAATATGTATAATATGTAATACATAATTTACAAATATCACATTTAATTTACATGTTATAGATGCGAACATTTATTTTCTCTTTAAATTTACTATGATTAATATCACATGATATTCGGTCTGAAGGGGAAAGGAGGAAGCCGTGGGTCAGGTTCAGGTCGAGCTCGAACAGAACTACCACTTGCCTGGAGATCGGCTGCTTGCCTCGGTCCAAGGAAACTGGTCCTGTTGGGATGCTGGTGTTGGCGCCACTGGATACCGCCTCGTGGTGAATATTGTCCACGGTCCACCTTGATCAGCTGAACCGAACAACCACCTCTTCAGTTTCTTGCAACCCGTTTACCTTTTTCTGAAGACGAGCACCGCGGTAGCAGGAAACCAAGAGGCGAGATATGGCTAGCCACAAAAGTAGGAGGCAAACCGAGCTCTGTAGAATCCGGTTTGAACGTGGCCTGCCATGGTATATAAGTTTTCGTTAGAAAATGAAAAAATGTTGATGGATATTCGAGTAAAAGATCATTTCCAAGTGGATGAAGCTTACCTGATTCGAGACAAATTAATCCACAAGCTCCCTGAAAACTTGTGGTCGAATCACTCTCCTGCCTGTCTCTCCAACCTAGCACCGCGGGACAGGACCAACGAACCGAAGAAAACGGACCACATAGATGATCCTTGCGAAATGCCATGAACATTGAAGTTGGCTACCTCACCAAAGACATTAAACTGCAACAATTAAGAAAGGTACATGTTAGAACAAGTTTGAACAAACCGAAACAATAGCTAGATCCCTTTTTTGATTGAATTAATTGTTTCACAAGATCAAGCAACTCATGTAGACTTTTTTTAAGCAACATGATTGTGGCTCAATAGATTTTCGGATTTATAAATCAAACAAGATTTCGATTTTTCATTTAGATAACAGATAACAAACACATCTAGGAGTTTAGGTTACCATAGCAGAAAAAATTAAACAAAACGTCAATCTGAAGAAAATAATTTCAAATCGGTATAGAAATCGGATTCGACAATGATTTTGAAAACGATATGTGAATGATTTGCATTCTAAATCGATTTGGAGAATGGAAGAATCAAATATAGGCAAAGAGCCAGTTGAGATAGCAGAAAAATTAAGTAACGGTGGCTCACTGTGAAATGATCGGAGGTCACACCTTCTTCCATGGATGAAATCAAGCAAGGTATATAGAATTGAAATGCTGAAACCGATCGAGAGTTTATATATGAAGTTGACATGCCCTAATCTCTGTTTTGATTGGCTGCTTTTACACCCACCGGATCGTCATCCATCACATGTTGCGTGAAAATTATTTTAAATATATTTAACTTTTGATTTTGTATATTATTTAATTAAAGCACAAAGAAAAAAGTGAACCACAAAAAATAAATATAAAATGAAACTTTATTTGTTGTATTTATCTTGAAACAATGAAAATTAATGGTATTTGGACAGAATATTTGTTTTGGTTAACCAATAAACAATGAAAAGTTATTTATCAAATAAAACTTCTAGATGTTATGATAAATAGTATTATTGATTTAGTTACTTTTTATTTTAAAGTATATTATTTTAAGGTCCCCTGTTGGTTGGAAAAAAGAAACGAAAGTTGTCTTTTTTTTAACCATCTTTTGTTATACGTGTTTTAAAATCGTGAGTTCTAATGTGTAAACATTACAGAAAATATATCGTATGGTTAGTTACCTATTCAAGACACGAGAATTATAGAACTGTTTTTTTGTTGCCTGTAATAAAAAACCATATGGACAAATGTGTATAAGTCAATAACCGAAGAAACATGAACATGTAAGGAAATTGGTGGATGGGATACACCTCATCGGTTGCATAGGCTACATACTTGCATTAAAAAACAAATGAATTTTATCCAAAAAAATTATCGAGAGAAATTTCCGTCGGAGATTACCTAACGGATCACCTAGATAATCCCTGTGTAATTTTTCACTGATTTGAATTAACCACCAACAATTTACCCACCAACTTTTGTGATACTTTTATAAGGAATCGCTCTTTAGCGACAAATTTTCTAGGGAAATGTCCGTAGGCAAAAGACTTCCGTTTAACAGTGTTGGTGTTTCAAGAAGGGTTCATGCATGTCATCACTTACAAACATGGTTGTTATGGATATGGTATATGATGAACTTAGCATAAATAACTCATGTGGAGTTAGCTATAAGGAACTATGGTGGAACTCCATAAAAGAACTTAAGTACATATCGTTCATTTAGCAAATGAAAATTAAAGGCTAACTTGAATGTTTAAACACACACTAAAACTTAAAGAATGATGCTACAATTAGAAAATGATTGTTTTTGTCAATGAAATTTTTCTAATATATATCGAACGGTATTTTTATTTTTCTTGAACTCCTAGGTTCCCTTGGAAAGGTCAACGTACATTCATACCTAAGTATTTGTTAGCGTTTAGTCTTAGTGTTATCGATTTTTGGAACTTAGCGCCTTATTTGAGCAAATCATGTACAAATGAAATTAATAGTATCAACTTTATTCATAAGAGTAATGTATTGCGTCCTTGGACTGAACAATTAGTTAAGAATAAAATCAACAGACTTATTACAAACACACACAATAAAATATATACGAACAAAAATGTCATGATCCATCAAACATGTGTTGTCGTGTCGTGATATAGGAATATATGAGGAACTTTGCGGTATAACTCGTGCAAATTTAGCTATTAAAATTAAAGTTGAACCCTAGCTATAAGAAAACTTACATACATATCGTTCATATAGGAAGAGCTTATTAAAGACTAATTTAAATGTTTAAACATACACCTAAAACGAATGAAACTTCAAATAGCTGATGATTGATTTTGGCAATGAATTTTTTTTTCCTAATGAAATTAGTTTCTACTTACCCTATACTCCTAAGTTCCTTTGGAAGAGTTACTATCCATCTATACATGAATACTAATTAGCGTTTACGCTATCATTAATTCATTAATTAGCGGTATCATTCGTGTAAATTTAGCTATAAGAAGTTAAAGTGGAAGCCTAGCTATAAGAAACTTACGTGCATATCGTTCATATAGAAAGGGCTTATTAAAGACTAATTTAAATGTTTAAACATACACCTAAAACGAATGAAACTTCCCGTAATAGATGATTGATCTTGACAATGAAATCTTTTTCCTAATAAAATGAGTTTCTACTTACCTTATCCTCCTAAGTTTCTTTGGAAGAGATACTATATATCCATCTATACACAAATATTAATTAGCGTTTACCCTACCATTAATTCATGTTTCGGTTTGTTGCTAAAATACTATGTTTCATTTTGGATCAAAATTTGACCCTTTTGAGTAGAGAATTTATAAAACTTGTTTACATACATTCCAATTTTACTCATTATAAACATGTATTACGTAATATCAAATTCATTAAAAATAGTCATTTTTTGAAGAAATTTGTTTAACAGTCTATGTAGTTTCGCTAAATAACTACCAACTAATTAATTTTCCTCCAATTCAAAACCAAACTTGACTTAAAGATAATCATTGGCCGAATAAGAAACAATTCGAAATAGCAGTATGTATATATACACATTCAAACAACAAAAAAAATAAGGTAAGTGAAAACTTAACTTGTACAAATCTTTCCATTTTACCAAGTTCATCTAATCCATTCGTTTCTAGCTGAGTTCACTCTGTTATATTGTAGATTGTGTCATTGCGGAGAAAATCAATATATTCACTATTAAATTAAGTTTGAAATTAAATATAATTATATTTTCTTCAAAAAAATTATAATTATATATGATTTTTGACATCAACAAATCAAAAAACCTGTTAGTACTAATAAAAAAATTGAACATAGTATTGAAGATTATAACAAATCAAAAGCCCAAAACCTGTTAGTACTAATAAAAAAATTGAACATAGTATTGAAGATTATAACAAATCAAAAGCCCTAACGTAATGATCGAAAAGTTTAAGATATATATCAAACAATTTAAATCAAAAACACAAAAGCTAAAACCAAAAACCACCGATTGGTTTTCATGGTATATTTTCAATCACATTTTATATAATTCACTCTAAAACTTCTATTCAATCAAAGAGGTCGAGGTGGTGAGGGTACCAATGGCCTTCAATTTTTTTTGGGACCAATTATACATATTTGATTTTCCCCTATATTTTAATTTTATTTTTCCGACCTTCTCCCTTTTATTTTAACCTATTTGAGCAAGAAAAATTGTTGCCCAATTCCCCAATTCATTTTCTCTTATACTAGATTTGGCGATTCATCGGTTTTCAATTATGACTAGAAATCGGCAATCCTTACCCATCACGACTTTGTTTAATAATCTTCCTTTTTCTTGTTCTTTGTGTTCTCTCTTTCTTGTTTGACGAGCAACGTCGCCTACAATTTTGTGTACTTCATTCATCGTGATAACAATAATCGTTGTTCATAGCATTATAGTCCTTTAGAAACACACACAAATGTTGAGAGTTGATCGGGGAAAATTCGAACCCAAAATCGAGCTAGGATTTTTCGAGAACTTGAGATAAGAACAATATGTACACTCCTATGTGCTAATCATTTCCATATAACGACTTAATAGAGAAAATTGATCATAAAATAACTTATTCTAAATTTTGTTTTGAATACAATATGTGGTATGAACTTTTATAGTTTTTTTTTCATTACTCTTCCAATCGATTTATTAAAAGGGTTCAATTGAAATCCTATGGATTTAGGTGAATCCATTCCAGTTCAATCATCCAATGTTGGATTTTGCCATCTGATCATCCAATTCAATCCAACGGATGATTGGATTAGATAGGTTTTATCCAATAAATATTACTATTGGTTATCTGTTTGATTTATTCAATAATTTGATCCAATTTTCAATCAATTAATCTACCTTTATTCATATATTTTTCGAATTTATTAAGACACTAAATAAAAATATCTTCTAAAATATATATCATTAAATATAACTAATTATACTCATTTATTAAATGGATGGTAGTTATTGTAATTAGATGAGTAAGCGAATGGTAATTTGATTGGATCAGTTTGGTTTTATTGGATTTTGAACCGCTATCAAACAACCAATCGACCCAATTTGGATATTGAAATTCAAGATGTTGTAATTAATTATAATCGGAAATCCAATTATGTTCCCTCGGTTATTGATTGGTTCAGTCAGTTCTAAATAAATCAGATGACTTTCTACACACCTCTACAGTCTATTATGTTGGTGAAAGTGTAATAGGCCTCCAAAACCATTGGAACGGCCATCCAATCAAATAATATCTCAAGCATATTTGGTGACCTGAAAAAATGACACACCACCCTCTTAGTATATTTGGTTACTAGGGATGGACATAATTGAAAAACATAATCACGAATTTAACCGTTATATTTAGTTCATGTCTTGGTTTTAGATTTCCTAAGAAACTTAATTTTTGGTTCTCTGCATATTAAATCATTTTGAAAACAAATTGGAACCGGGTTTTTTATTTATTTATTAGGTTTTTTTTTCGAAAAAAAACCCTGAACAAAGGTTTTTTTAAACATGAAAACCAATTAAAATTGTGTTAATTCATATTTGTCCAATTAGAAAAAAAATCCAAGTTTGTATGATTCTCTAAACATATATATGTAATAATTATATAAATTACAATTATAGAGAATAAAAATGTCATCCCTCCTAAATGATTTCATGAATATTTTTTTAATAAAATTTCCTTATTAGACGCTCTGAAAACATCTTTAACAAATATTTTATAATTTGTTAAAATTTTTAACAATATTTATATTATTAAACTATTCAGTATATTTAATAAAATATTATTTATTTTAACTAAATATTTAATTTCAATGTTTCTTTATGTATTAATGGGAAAAAATTAAATATTGTTTTTTTATCTAAAATTTTAAGTTTTACATGTTTTTTTAAATTTAAAAATTTTCATTATGCTTTTTTCTAACTTACATCATAGCATAGCGTTTAGAGTAAAAACTTCTTTTAAATCTTCAAAATCATTATTTTAAATAGTTATTGGAGATTCTCTAACATTTTATGATTTACGAACATATCCATGTTGAACGACTAATGAAGAGGTAAGGGACATAAACAATGATTACTTATTTATCTGGTCACCACTGTCTTTTTCTAAAACACACACATACACACACACAAAGATAACATATACATGTCTTGAAAAAGAGACTTTATTATAGAGATTTTAATACTGATTATATTATCAAAATATTAAATAAATTTAATGAAGTATTTTATTTTTGTGGTAACCATTTAGTTTTTAAAAAATTTTATCGATGAAAAAAATTAAATATTATTTCTCTTAATTTTGAATTTGATGTTTGAGAAATTCCTCCATATTTAAAGATTTTCAGTATCTATCTTTTTTCTCTATTTTAACTTATATTAAAGCATAGCTATTGAAGTAAAAATGTGTTACAAATCATAAAAATACTTAATTTTGTCGGAAATACTCTTATCATTTTACAAACATCTTTACAAAGCTCGTTCAATTACTTATAAGGACTCAAGAAGTAACCGAAAAAAATCCGGTTTATATGGCATCGCCAATTTCTTAGCTTCATAATAGACCGTTTATTAGACTTAATATGTAAGACCTAAAGTCAAAGGGTCCAACCTAAGGGTGTTTTAAGTTTGTAGGACCTTTTTAGATGTCTTAATAAGATTTTTAGGATACTTTTTAATACAAACCGACACGTTAGCAATTTTGTCGAACATTTTTTAAAAAGTGTCATATAAACTCATTTTTTTATAGGACACTTGTTTTTGTATTATTTTTTTTTTCATAAAATGTTATATAAAATTTCTAATGGGACAATTCATATTAAAAATGTACTAAAAAATTTGTTAAGGCGTCCAAAAGTTTTCTATGAACTTATTATAATGTCCTTAATTAGATAGAATCATAGAACAATTTATTTTTTGGTCCTATAAAACGATTATATTATGACGCTTAAAAAACTTAACGTCCTAAACACCAAATTTGTTGTAATGAGGAGAAGAACAATAATTCAGTGCATTTTCTTAAACACACACATAGATAAGAGACTATGTGCAATGAAAAAGGGAAGTAGTTTATTTTAGAGATTCTAATTATATTATAGTTGGTGAAGATGCTTTAACATTTTACTAATATAAACCGTAGAATGGGGGTGCACCTAACTATTAAAGGTCGAGTAGGGTCATGTAAACCCACTCACTCAATCAGTTGCATTAGAAAGTGTTTTAACGACGTGTTCTCGAATTTGTAGAGAAAGAAAGGGAAATAGATAGATGGAAAAGAAATGAGAGGAAAAGAAATTTATTATTTGTGTTCTCGAAAGTGAAGTAAAAGGAATGAAATGAAAGAAAAGAAAATAATTTTCATGTTCTCGAAAAAAAGAGAAAAGAAAGGAAGAATATCATTTTTACTATTATGTCCTTTAAAATAATATATTTTAGAATGAAAAGTTAGGTAGTTTTATAGTTTTATTAAGTTTCTTAAATGATTTTAATTTCTTTCCTATCCTGCCACATTTGGGAGGAAAGGTTTGGAAGAAAACTAAGTTTTATTTTCCATCCCTTTCATTTTCCTTTCTTTCCTTAAAAGGTTTCGAGAACATGAGTTTTTTTTTACTTTCCTCCACTTTCCCTCGCTATCCTTTCCTTTCCTTCGTTAAATGAGTTTCAAAAACACAGCGTAAGTGTTCTAGAAATAAATAAGTCATCATTTGCCTAATTTTTTTTATTTAAAAAAAGAAATTAGGCAATGACATATATAGAGTGATTATACCATGCTTGTTATAAAAATATTAAATATATGTAATAAAATATTATTTATGTTTGTAACAGAAAAAAACATTTTATTTTAAATATTTTAAAATTAATTATATTATTAAAATATTTAGTACATTTAATACATTATTATAATTTTTTTTATAAACCTTTAATTTCAATGTTTCTTTGTAAAAATTAAATATTGTTTCTCACTTCAGTTTTGAGTTTGAAAGATTTCTTCATGTATATTTATTTTCAATATTCTCTGTTTTCTCTCTTTATTTTTAACTATAATATAGTAGTATTTGGAGCAAACGTATCTTCTAAGTCTCTATTTTAATACAGTGGCTTGAAAGGTTAACGTTTTAATTACAAATCCGCAAAGCATGTCTAATTGGTAGCCATAATAATTTTCTTTAGAAATACTAATATAAACGAGAAATATGAGAGAAATTGCATAATATAAAATAAAAACCGTATACAAGAGGTCAAGAAATAAATTTGCTTAGTGTAAATGTTTTATGTACAAAATACAAATAGGTATTCTCAATATCATATTAACATGTCTCAAAGTACATAGATATCTAAAACATATTCTACAAAATCTATTCACTACTTAACGATCCGTTGTTGCAGTTGATTCGGTTAAAAGGGAATGGAGGAAGCCGCGGATTGGGTTCAGGTCGAACTCGAACAGATGAACTACCACTTGCCTGGATCGGTTGCTTCCCTTGGTCCAAGGCGATTGGTTTTGCTGCGTGGCACCGGATGCGGGCTCGTGATGACTACTGTCGATGGTTCAACTTGAGCTGAACTGAAGAACAACAACAGCCCTAAGCCGCGGGTTGGGTTCAAGTCAAACTCGAACTCTAACAGATGAACTACCACTTGCCTGGATCGGTTGCTTCCCTCGGTCCAAGGCGAGTGGTTTTGCTGCGCGGATACTGGCTCATGGTGACTACCGTCCATGGTTCACCTTGAGCTGAACCGAAGAACAACAACAGCCCTAAGGTTCGGTTTCCAGTTGTCTACCTTTTTTTCTGAAGAAGAGAAGGCAGTAGCAGGAAAACCAAGAGGCGAGAGACACTGTTTTAACAGGCATTGTTTGAGGAATTCCAACAGATGCCGTTTGAGGAATTCCAACAGGAATTCCGTGCCAACAGACGCCGTTTGTGGAATTCCAACAGGAATTCCAACAAGCACCGTTTGAGGAATTCCAAGTTGGCAGTCACAAATGTTGGAGACAAACTGCCATGGTAAATTTTCGTTAGAAAAATGAAAAATGAAAAATGTTGATGAATATTCGAGTAAAAGATCAAGTACAAGTGGATCGATCAAGCTTACATGATTCGTGACAAATCCACAAGCTCCGTGAAAACTTGTGGTAGAAACACTCTCCTGCCTGTCTCTCCAACCTACCATGGCAGGACCGGACCAACGGACAGACGAAATGGGACCACATAGATGATCCCTGCGAAATGCGATGAACATTGAAGTTGGCTACCTCACCAAAGACATTAAACTGCAGCAATTAAATCAGGTACATGTCAGAACAAATTTGAAGAAATTGAAACAATAATAGATCCTTTTCGATTGAATTGATTCACAAGATCGAGCAACTCATGTAGACGACTGAATTTTTTTTAGGCAACACGATTGTGGAGGAATAGATTTTCGGATTCCTATATCTAACAAGATTTCGATTTTTCATTTAGACAACAGACAACAAACACATCTAGGATTTTAGATTACCATAGCAACAAAAATTCAACAAAACGTCAATCTGAAGAAAATAATTTCATATCGGTAGAGAAATCGGATTCGACAATGAATTTGAAAACGATATGTGAATGATTTGCATTCTAAATCGATTCAACAAAAGAATGGTATGCAAAGAGCGAGTTTAGATCGACAACAAATCAAAAGCAGAAAAAATAAGTAAGGGTGGCTCACTGTGATGGGGAGAAGAAGTGAATGGTGAACGACTGTGAAATGATCGGAGGTCACACCTTCTTCCATGGATGAAATCAAGCAAGGTATATAGAATTGAAATGCTGAAACCGATCGAGAGTTTATATATGAAGTTGACATGCCCTAATCTCTGTTTTGATTGGCTGCTTTTACACCCACCGGATCGTCATCCATCACATGTTGCGTGAAAATTATTTTAAATATATTTAACTTTTGATTTTGTATATTATTTAATTAAAGCACAAAGAAAAAAGTGAACCACAAAAAATAAATATAAAATGAAACTTTATTTGTTGTATTTATCTTGAAACAATGAAAATAAATGGTATTTGGACAGAATATTTGTTTTGGTTAACCAATAAACAATGAAAAGTTATTTATCAAATAAAACTTCTAGATGTTATAATAGTATTATTGATTTAATTACTTTTTATTTTAAAGTAGTATTATTTTAAGGTCCCCTGTTGGTTGGAAAAAAGAAACGAAAGTTCGTCTTTTTTTTAACCATCTTTGTTATACGGATTTTAAAATCGGGAGTTATGATGTGTGAACAATACGGATAATATATCGTATGGTTGTTCACTTGTTCTTGAAAGTCATATATGAAGTTATAAGAGCATCTTCAATAGCTATGTTAAAATGGAAAAATGTTGGATTTTAGCATTTTTCTTGCTCCAATAGTTATGCTATCCTCTATGTTAAAATAGAAAAAAGAGGAGAGAGGTTGGAAAAATCTCTAAATTTAGAGAAATCTCTAAAATCCATTAGAAGATGAGAGAAACTATTATTTAATTATTTTCAACCAATTAGAGTGTTTGAGATAAAATATGCAAGAGAGAGAAATAATATTTTATTAGATGTATTGAATATTTTATTAATATAATTAATGTAGAATTGCTAAAATAGAGTAGTTGTTGGAGTTGGATGTAAAATTTTATAGAGATTTTGACTTTTTTTACTCTATTATGAAAATATTATAACATAGCTCGTGGAGATGCTCTAAGAAATAGTTACCTATTCAAGAAACGAGAATAATAGAACTGTTTTTTGTTGCCTGTACTAAAATAACTTTATGGACAAATGTGTAAAAGTCAATAACCGAAGAAACATGAACATGTAAGGAAATTGGTGGATGGATACACCTTATGGGTTGCATACTTACTTGCACTAAAAAACTAATGACTTTTATCCAGAAAAATTACTGAATAAAAATTTCCGTCGGTGATTACCTATTGATCAACCAGAAAATACCAATGGTTCGGTAAAATTCGATGATTTTCGAGAAAATACCAACGGATCACCCAAAGAATCTAGGTAATCTATCACTGATTTGAATTAACCATCAACAATTTACCCACCAACTTTTGTGACACTTTTATAAGAAATATTTCTTTAGCGACAAATTTTCTAGGAAAATGTCCGTAGGCAAATTGCAAAAGACTTCCATTTAGTAGCGTTGGTGTTTCAAGAAGGGTTCATGCATGTCATTACCTACGAACATGGTTGTTATGATACAGTATATGATGAACTTTGCATAACTAAGTCATGTGGAGTTAGCTATAAGGAACTATGGTGGAACCCCATAAAAGAACTTACGTATATATCGTTCATCTAGCAAATGCAAAATAAAGACTAACTTGAATGTTTAAACATACACTAAAATTAAAAGACGAAGCTACAATTAGAAAAATGATTGTTTTCGTCAATGAAATCTTTCTCATATATATATCGACTCCTAGGTTCTCTTGAATAAGTCAACGTTCCTTCATACCCTAGTATTTGTTAGCATTTAGTCTCAGTGTTGGTTTTTGAAAATTAGCACCTTATTTGAGCAAATCATGTACTAATATTATTTTTGATACATTTATTTTCAAAAAAAATGTGTTTAATACAAACGAAATTAATGGTATCAACTTTATTCCTAATATTAATGTATTGCGTCTTTAGACTGAACAATTAACAAATAAAATCAATTGACTTACCATAAACACACAGAATTAAATATATTAGAACAAAAATGTCATGATCCATCAAACATTCTCCTTCAAACCTCTCCTTTCAGTCTCTCTTTTATGTACATATGTAAGGAAATGAGACTCATCAATGTTGTATTGTGCTTTGAGTATGTTTACTTCAAGTTGAATTAAATGTGAAATATGCTTTATTATTAGTTTCATGGTTGTGCTAGCTATTCGAAAACTATGTTTAATTTTGCAAGACAGATTCGATCCTTTCGAATAAAAAACTTACGAGAATGAGTTTACTCATATTCCTATTGTACTTGATATCAACTAGTATTTACATAATATAAAATTCATTTACTAGATTCACTTTGAATAAATTTGTTTAGCATAAAAAATCTATGTATTTTCCCTAAATAACTACCAAATAACTTCAATTCACTCCGATTCGAACGACGTAAAAGTAATCCTCAACTTGAATAGGAACAATTTAAAATACACATACTTAAACAACAACAAAAACAAATACTTGTGACTGAAGATCGGAATATTATTTAATTGTAAAAATATTTCCATTTTTCAAGTTGATCTAATCCATTTTTTCATAAAGTTAATTCTGATAGTATCATAGATTGCATTAATTTTGAGAAAATGAATGCATTTGAATATTATTATGCATTTAGGGTGTATGTGTTGCCGTGGAAATTACATGTGAATAGTATGGGACACGAAAATAGTTTCATATTTTACTTGACACGGAGCAAAAATGAGACGTGACAAGATTGAATAAAATCCTAGCTATTTTAATATGAAAAAAATAGAGTTTATGTATTCTATCCAAAAAAAATGAAATAACATTGGACAAAAAGTCAGAAACACAAATTATTATTTTCTCCTTATAACATAAGAAAATCTAAAATAACTATATATGTAATTTTTTTGTAAAATGTATATTTATAAAATTTAATATAATATTCTATATTATTATGTATACATAAATTATAAGTTATTATATTTTAATATACAAAGTTATTATATTTTAAATTAATATAAAATATTATTATGATAAACTATTATTTGATATATATTTTATTTACATATATATACATGTGTTTGTGTGTGGGGGGGGGGGTTAATATAACAACTCCTTTTTATTACGAACATAAGGCATAAGAGAGCGCAACATGTGTCCTCTGCGTCCATTGGTTATTTCATGAATGAATCATGATTGTTGTATCATATGAACTTCATCTTCGTTATTAATATTGATTTTCTTTCATTATTCATATTGAGCCTATGTTTGAACAAACTAGCGGAGAAGCTAGCGAATGACAGATAAGCTAGCTGGTGAAAAAATCACGTTTGACAAAAACTAGCTTATAAGAATGTAAAATGACCAATATAATTAATCAATTATAATATTTTAGAATATAGATAAGAACAAAGCTTGAATAATATAATATATTAATTAATACAAATAAAATGATAGAAATATTAAAAAATATATAATATATTAATTAAAATGAATTTCAAATAGATTATTATATATACTAAAAACAAATCTCTAATAATATAATATATTAATTAATCCAAAAAGATGATAGAAAGATTAAAAAATATAATATATTGATTAAAAGAATTTTAAATAAGTTATATATATTACAACATTTGAATTTATTAATAAGGGTTATAATTGGAAAAAATAACAATAATTTTCCAAAACGTTACTCCAAATAACGTTTCAATATTCTAGTTTATCAAATAACTTATACGCATCCAAACATGTATTTTGAAAATAAACTAGCTTCTAAGTTAACTTATTTTTGCCAAACATAACCTGAATGTCTTTCGTTATTCATAATGAATATATATGTCGAAAACACGTGTCGCACTCCTTTTTGTACTCACGTTCCCAACAAAAAATGAGTTATCATTTGAATTGATCTCTCTCTATATATAAATAAATAATTCCAAAAATAAATAAATAAGAGTATAAAAGTTATTTGCATGTTTATATACTAGAAGGGTACTCGCGCAATGCAGCGAGACCCATCTTAATTTTAATGTTTTATTTTATTTTTTTGTCTCTACCGATGTTATAATAAGATTTTATTTTTGTGTACTTTTTTTAATTCCGTTTTTTAAATTATAATCTAGGTTTAATAATGAAAAAATATATTTTGGTTTAATATTATAATTTTTTTATAAATATAATAAATTAAACATTTTGTTATAGTTGAATGATTATCCTTATTATATGTTAAATTTTTTATATTTAAAATTAGATATTTATCTATATAGTTAGTTGTATAGTTAGTTACACGAATTCAAACATGAAGCTTTAATAAGTTGTACCAATGCATGTATAACTTGTATTCTTGAATTTTAAGTAATTATGCTTTAATCAATTGTACCTATTGCATAATAATAAGTTTTTAGGAGTTTTTGGCCAAATGCTTTATAATATAGTATAGATAATTTATTTAATTAAGATTATATTTTTACTATATTTGTGATTTTTAATAATATTTAAAATTTTAAAATAAACGTATTTAATTACCATTTTAAGAATTTTTTAAAGCAATATTTTAAAAAATTACAATTTTCGTCCGAATCATATGTGGTTCAAAATTAATTGCTTTTTTTTTTCAATTTTGTTTTCCCAAATCATAAGTAATTTAAAGTAAAAACGGTGGTTTAAATTTAACATTGAAAAGAAAAAAATAATGAACACAAAATCCCATTCAATGTGGAACAAACACATTTAGTATGTATAACATGTATTTCATAATTTACAAATATCACATTTAATTTACATGTTGTAGATAACTTACATTTCATTAAATTTACCATCATCAATATCACATGATATTCGGTTACAACTTATAAGGGAAAGGAAGAAGCCGTGGGTCGGGTTCAGGTCGAGCTCGAACAGAACTACCACTTGCCTGGATCGGCTGCTTGCCTCGGTCCCAAGGAAACTGGTCCTGTTGGGATGCTGGTGTTGGCGCCACCGGATACCTCGTGATGAATATTGTCCACGGTTCACCTTGTGCTGAACCGAACAACCATCTCTTCAGTTTCTTGCAATCGTTTACCTTTTTCTGAAAGGAGACTGCGGTTGCAAGAAACCAAGAGGCGAGATATGGCTAGACACCGTTTGAGGGAGCTAAACAGGCAGTGTTGGCATAGCCCCCAAAAGTAGGAGGCAAACCGAGCTCCGTAGAATCCGGTTTGAACGTGGCCTGCCATGGTAAGTTTTCGTTAGAAAATGAAAAATGTTGTTGGATATTCGAGTAAAATATCATTTCCAAGTGGATGAAGCTTACCTGATTCGCGACAAATCCACAAGTTCCCTGAAAACTTGTCGTCGAATCACTCTCCTGCCTGTAGGACAGGACCAACGAACCGAAGAAAATGGACCACATAGATGATCCTTGTGAAATGCGATGAACATTGAAGTTGGCTACCTCACCAAAGACATTAAACTGCAACAATTAAGAAAGGTACATGTTAGAACAAGTTTGAACAAACCGAAACAATAGCTAGATCCCTTTTTGATTGAATTAATTGTTACACAAAATCAAGCAACTCATGTAGACGATTGAATTTTTTTAAACAACACGATATATATATATATATATATATATATATTGTGGCTCAATAGATTTTCGGATTCATAAAACTAACAAGATTTCGATTTTTCATTTAGAAAACACACAACAAACACATCTAGGATTTTAGATAACCATAGCAGCAAAAATTCAACAAAACGTTTTGGTGTCCCGATCTGAAGAAAATAATTTAAAATCTGTGTAGAAATCAGATTCAACAATAAATTTGAAAAGGATATGTGATTAGATCGAGTATACAGCATTTGCGTTCCAAATCGATTCAGAATTATATGCAAAGAGCGTGTTTTAGATCTATTCAGATCGACAACAAAAAGCGGAAAAAATAAGTAAGGGTGGCTCACTGTGATGGGGAGAAGTGAATGATGAGCGACTGTGAAATGATCGGAGGTCACACCTTCTTCCATGGATGAAATCGAGCAAGGTATATGGAATTGAAATGCTGAAACCGATCGAGAGTTTATATAGGAAGTTGACAGCCCTAATCTCTGTTTTGATTGGTTTGCGTAAAAGGATTAAAATAATTAACCAACTTTTTTTTATTTTAAATATATTTAACTTTTGATTTTATATATTATTTAATTAAAGCAAAAAAAGGTAACCACAAAAAATAAATATAAAATCAAGTTTTATTTATGTATTTGGACAGAGTATTTGTTTTCGTCAAATAAAGCTTCTAGAAATTATAATAGCAGTAATGGAATTATTGATTTAATTACTTTTTATTGTAAGTAATATAATTTAAAATCTCACATTGGTCGGTTAAAAGGGAAAAAAAGTTGCTTTATAAAAGACAAAATATATACCTCTTTTATTAGATGGGTTTTAAAATTATGAATCTAAATATGTGGAGAAATCGAACAATATTTGATACAGTCGGATATATACCTCTTTTATAATAGCAGTATTGGTGTCTTGTTTTGTTATTAATTTCATGTTTTGGCTACTTGCTTGAAGACTATTTAATTTTGTAAATATATAGATCCTTTAGTAAGAACTTATGAGAATAAGTTTACTCATATTTCTATTGAACTTATGAGAATAAGTTTACTCATATTTCTATTGTACTTATTATTAATTAATACCAAAGGGCCTCTGACCTAGCGGTATCGGGTAGTTTGCCTAAAAATGGTGGAGGAGTGGGGGTTTATCCCCTAAGGTGAAGGTTCGGGTCCCACATACTGCCTATATGGATGTCACTGTGGGTCCGAATCACTAACTACTAACTTGCCGTTCAAAAAAAAAACTTATTATTAATTAATACTTACGTAATATCAAATTCATTAATGGATGGCGTAGAAAGTCTATATAGCTTTCCTAAATAACTACCAAGTAACTTCAATTCCTTCCATTCAAACCCTCACATTTGATGTAAAGATAGTCATCAACTTGAATAGGAACAGTTTAAAATACACATATTTAAACAACAACAACATCGAATACATGTGAATGAGGATCGAAATATTGGACGTAAAAATATTTCTATTTTCCATGTTGATCCAATTCATTTGTTTATAAAGTTAATTCAGATAGTATCATAGATTGCGTCAATGTAGAGAAAACCAATGCATTTAGGGTGCATGTATGTGGTGCGAATACTACATGTGAATAAATGGGATTCAAAAATAGTTTTCATATTTAGCATGACATGTGACAAAAATAAGGTGAAACAATATTGGATAAAATCCTATTTTAATGGGACAAACTCTATAGTTTATTTATTTAGACCATCGTACATATCGTTCATCTAGTAAAAGGAAAATTAAAGACTAACGCTAGAATTAAAGGAATGAAGATACAATTGGAAAATGATTATTTCGTCAATCAAATATTTCTCCTATCGAATGACATTTTATACAACTTGAACTCATGGGTTCTCTTGAAAGGGTCAATGTTCATTCATACCAAAAAAAAAACCCTTTTGCTACTAAAATAATTTTATTATAAATAATAGAAGGGTTTTTTTTTTCCAAATACACTCTATTTTATAATAAGACCCTGTTCTATTAGTATATGGTAACACCCAAAAAAAGTCAAAGTATACGTATGCACCATAATCCAACTGGAGATATGATATAGACTAGGGTGCATATGGCAACACCCAAAATTAATTATAATATGTATAAATATTATAATATTTATAGGGTCATGTTCTTTTGTTAACCAAGTAAATAGTTTTAACGTTGTTAACCGGAACATTTTTGTTTTTTTAATTATTGATACCACATTTCTTAAATATCTTATTCACTTAATTATTACATTTTTTTAATTATCATATTCCTTAATTATTTCATTCTATTAATTGTTCACATATGAAAATTTTGATTTCACCTATAAAGTTGTTTGAACTTTTTTCATTATCTCATTTAATTTTTGGTTTCACCTATGAATTTTAAATAAAAATCATTATTTTAGTTTATGATTTACCTATGAACGTTGATTATCTGGTTTCATTTATAAATTTTAAATAAAAATCATTATTTTATTTTTTTGGTTTCATCTATGAAGTTTAAACAAAAATCAATATTTCACTTCACTTATTAACTTTTTAATTTTATCTTTAAACAAAAATCATTTAAATATTATTATTGATTAGTTTCCAGAAATAAATAAAAAATATTATTATTGATTATCTTCCAAAAATAAAATATGATAACTTAATCAAAAATTATCCTTCATTTAATACTATTTAATTCATTTTTTTTATCAGATTATAATTTTCACTTAATCACCGTCATGTGATTAAAAAATAACAAACTTAGATCGGTTAACAAAATTGATACAAATGAGAACTTTTTATTTATAAAGAAACAAAGGGACACTTGTGGACCACATATGATGTAGGTCCACATAATATTAAATCATTTTTGATTTAATATTTTTAATATTAAATCAGAAATGATTTAATATTAAATCAGAAATGATTTAATATTACGTGAGACCCACATGATACGTGGTCCACAAATTGTTCTTTTGTTTCTTTAAATAGGGTGGTTCTCGTATGATCCCTCCTATATATATATATATATATATAGAAGGAGGTTCAAACGAAAACGCTAAATATTTAAGAAAACAAGAAAACCTTTTTTCTTGTACAAAATCACATATGATTTTGTACTAACATGAAAAAATGGACATGGCCGACTTTTGCCGCGAGTTAAGTTGCAGGAAAAGTCGCGGCTAATCATATACGATTTTGTATGTGAATCATATATGATTTTGTATATGAAAAAAGTTTTCTTGTTTTCTTAAATAGGTAGCGTTTTTGTTTGAACCTGCTCCTATATATATATATATATATATATATATTGGTGGCCCTTCTTTTGGGAACCGTAATTATTGTGATAATCGTGAGTTTCATTCTTAGCCACTCATTCTATTTAAAAAAGAAAGTTAATAATTTTGGTAATTTTGAGTTACAAAAATAAATAAAGGACGTTATCGGCATCTGAAATTTTTATCTCCCCTCTCTTCCCTCTTTCTCGGTCCCTTCTTTATTCTCTCATTTTCCCACAGTTGTGCACAAAATGTGAATACAAGTTCAAAATGTGCATTTTGCTTGTGAGCACTGCAATGAGAATACTATGAACATTGTAATGATAACGTGTATGGTGCATATTGTGAACAACATTAAAACCACACTGTGAACACCAAATAACATTCATAAAAATGGAAACATGATGCTCAGATATGTAATAAATCGAACAAAGAGGACTTATAAAGCTGTTTTGTTTTTCAACTTGGTTCATTATTTATTTATTTATATTTCCTAAGTAAGTTGCTTTATGCTTTGCTTTTAGCCAATGCAAGTATTTTATCTGTTTTTGGTAGCATTTGGCTTAATGTGGTTTATATTTTATTGGTTTTTGGAAATTGTATTTTGATGTATATTTTTTACATGAAGGTTCATTAATTTTTGCAAAGTTTTCTTTGGTTAATAATTTCATCAAGTCGATTTGTCATTTTCTGAATCATCCGGTTATTCATCCATCAGAGTTAAACCTTGCTTCTCTTTCTTTCCACATCTGTTTGAATCGCTTTAATCCGAGTTTAGATGGGTGAGATAAGATCAAAGTAGTGCATCAAGCTTATCAATTAGAGGCGGGTTTGATTGTCATTGTCGAAGAAGATGCTCAGTTGTGTTGTCAGAGAAGATGACCCAGGAAAGAGTAAATTACAAGTTTGGTCCATGTATTTTTTTAATATAAAATAAACAATGTGGTTTAAATGACTAAAATGCCTTTTTAATAATTAACTAACCTGGAAAAAAAAAATCTTTTAACGGAGTTATAAGCATGGACCTAATGTGTTATAAATTGGAAACCGCAAGGCTTTCAAGGACTTGATACTTTATAAGACGAATAATGCTTAATATATCTCTATTTTTTTCATTCTGGAGAAGTTGTTGAGTTGACTTGTATTCACCATTGCCGTCTTAATAGATCTTGGTTGCAGAATACGATATTAACAGCTTCTCCATAATTTCTAAAATCAAAATTCAAAATCGCCATAAAAAGTATTACATTAAACTCCGACAACTTTTTCATTATATTATTAAAATATTTCATACTTCTAATAAAATATTATTGATGGAACATAATATTAAAATGTTTCTTTCATGGTAATCAATTTTTGGGATTTCTCCAAGTTTAGAGATTTTTTCACCATCTCTCATACTTTCTTAATTTCGGAGAAAGTTTTGGGAAAACTGTTAGAGCAAAAAATTGCTCAAAATCCCTATTTTTTCCATTTTAAAAAAGTTGTTGGAAAGCTATTGATCATCTTCAACAACTTCTTTACTGTTTCTCTAAAATGGAAAATCAAAGTTCAAAATTTCTAAAAAAATATCACATTCAACTTCAACGGCTTCTCCATTTTAAAAATTACAATATTCATTATATTATTCAAATATTCCACAATTTTAATAAAATATTATTTATCTCAGTTAAACATTTAATTTCAATATTTATTTTTGGTGGAAATAATAAAAAAATGTTTCTGTCTCGTGGTTATCATTTTTGTGGATTTCTTCATATTTGAAGATTTTTTTGCACCATATCTCTTACTTTCTCCATTTGGAGCAAAAATTGCTCAAAATCGTTATTTTTTTCCATTTTAGGAAAGTTGTTGGAATGCTCTTAGTAATTGAGTTGGGTTGTGTTAATCATAGCCATCTCAATAAATCTTGGTTGCACAATCTATAATTTCTCCAAAATGGAAAATCAAAATTCAAATCTCTAAAAAAATATTACATTAAACTCCAATAACTTCTTCATTATTTTTTTTTGAACGACAAGTTAGTAGTTAGTGATTCGGACCCACAGTGACATCCATATAGGCAGTAAGCGGGACCCGAACCTTCACCTTAGGGGATAAACCCCCACTCCTCCACCATTTTTAGGAAAACCACCACTCCCAAGGCTCGAACCCGAGACCTTGTGGATGATGTAAAAACCCCGGTACCGCTAGGCCAGGGGCCCTTTGGTACTTCTTCATTATGTTATTAAGATATTTCATACTTCTAATAAAATGTTATTTCTCTCGACTAAACATTTAATTTCAATTTTTTGTTATTGATGGAACAAAATAAATAAAAAATGTTTCTCTCATGGTAATCATGTTTTGGGATTTCTCCAAATTTCGAGATTTTTGCATCATCTCTCCTACATTGTCCATTTTGAAGAAAGTTTTAGGGAAACTATTAGAGCAAAAAAATAATCAAAATTCTTTTTTTAGATAAGTTGTTGGAATGCTCTAAAAGCATCTTCAAAATGGCAAATCAAAATTCAAAATCTCTAAAAAGTATCACATTCAGCTCCAACAACTTCTCCATTTTGGAAATTACAACCTTCATTATATTATTAAAATATTCCATATTTCTAATAAAATATTATTTTTCTCGCTTAAACATTTAACTTCAACATTTTTATTGGTGGAATTAATAAAAAAATGTTTATCTATCATGATAATCATTTTTTGGGATTTCTTCAAACTTGAAGATTTTTGCACTCTCTCTCCAACTTTCTCTCTTCGGAGAAAGTTTGGTAAGTTCGTGCAGCAAAAAGTTTGCTCAAAACCCTTATTTTTTTCACTTTAGAAAAGTTGTTGGAATGCTTTTAGTAATCGAGTTGGGTGGTATTAATCATAGCCATCTTAATAGACTGTGGTTGCGAAATCCGGTACCAACATCTTTTCCATGGTTTCTTAAAAAATGATAATCAAAATTCAAAATTACTAAAAAAATATTACATATAATTTCAACACTTCTTCATTATATTATTAGAATATTTTATACTTCTAATAAAATATTATTTCTCTCACCAAAACATTTAATTACAATATTTTCTTATTGGTAAAACATAATAATAAAAAAATGTTTCTCTTTCATAGTAATCATTTTTAGAGATTTCTCCAAAATTGGAGATTTTTACATCTCTACTACTTTGACTTTCCGCATTTTGGAGAAAATTTTAAGGAAGTTGTTGGAGCAAAAAATTGCTTAAAATCTATATTTTCTCTATTTTGGATAGAGCATCTTCAACAGCTTCTCTACAATTTCTCCAAATTAGAGAATCAAAATATCTACAAAAATATCACACATCCAGTGAAAGTGGAAATCCAACAAGTCTTCCGGCTTTGGAGTCTTCCTCGAGCAGTGAATCATGGGCTACGTTTAGAGCCGAAATAGCAGCCGAGAACGAAGCTGAGATTTATGCTCGCATACGAAGTCTCCAGAGCCATTATTACTACAACCTTCCTCCCCAGAATAATCCTGGGGAGTATGAGGGGCTTGTTCGCGATCACTTGGATCAAGCTCTCGATGTTCCCCATTATAGGACCATCCTGGATATGGAATATTTTGAACTATTCAACTACAACAGTTTATCTATTTTGGAGATTACAACATTAATTATATTATTAAAATATGTTGGTCCCAAAGGAGTTTACAAGAGTTCAAGGATATAAAAACAGTTTGTAGAAAGGGGGTTGAATAGAAGCACACAGATTTTTAGTCTTTAGTTTTTGAATTAATTTATATTGAATAAACAAATTTACAATTAAAAGCGTAATTAAAACAAGTAAATAAACTTATTCTATTGTAACTTAAGAAATCACACAGTTTGATGCACAAGGAGTTGAGAAAGAAAAGAGGCAGAGGTTTAATAAATAGAGAGTAGCATGCATAAAGATGAAGAAAGGATCTTCATCTATTTATACCCGTTTGCAATTAATGCAAGGCAAAAGGTATATGTCACGTGTCAAGCTCTCATTGGAAGCTTGTCCTTTAGACAATCTTTGCTATAGACTTCAACATTGATCTTGCTTTATAGACTTCAATTGATCGCTGAACTTGAAACTTCAAGGATGAACTTTCAGAGTATTGCTGAGACCTAGCAAGACTTCACACTTCTATTTAGACAATCTTTGCTATCATTGAACCGCTTCAGATCACTAGTTGATTATCTCTATCTTCAGCTTGGTCTTCGACTTTCGCTGAATGTTCTTGTGGTGTGAATGTTGTTATTCAGATCTTCAGAGACAAAATTAAGGTTCCTGAGTTTCAGCGATCGTTGAGTGCAATCAGCGTGTGCTATCGCTGAAATTGAACTTAAACTTATAAACGAAGTTTTCACTAAGTATACAGAGAAATCATATTCAAATCACTGAGAGTAGTTATGATCAACAAAATATTTCATATTTTTAATAAAATATTATTTTTCTCATCTAAAAATATAATTTTAATATTTTTTATATGATGGAACATAACAAAAATGTTTATTTTTAATGGTAATTATTTTCGAAAATTTCTCTAACTTTAGATATTTTTGCACTCTCCCTTCTACTTTATTTATTTTGAAGAAAATTTTGGAAATGTTGTAGAGTAAAAATTGCTTAAAATTCCTATTTTTTTCATTTTAGAAAAACTATTAAAGATGCTTATAAAGATAAACTTTGAAATTTTTCTAGACAGTGACACAATTTGATTATAAAAACAAACATGTAAAATTATCATACAATATTAATATAGATTGATTGGTTAGTTCCTTGTTATTCTACAAAATTAAGGTACCCATGTTTGAGGTATGCTGTATTTTTTTTTCTTAAAACATATAAAAATACACCTAAATTTAAGCAGAATACTATGAAGTTTAACATTTTGTGGCATAAAAGTGATTTCGTGGCCATCACTACCTTTTCTTAAATACATACATATATACATATAAGTATATATTTCAATAAACACTGATTCTTGGTTTTGTTTTCAAGAATCGAAAGAATTCGTACCACCCCCTTAATTACTATAATTTAATTTCCTTCGGAAAGTAGAAACATTAGTATATGGCCAAATTGCACAAAAATGTAACGTACTTTGATATTATTCTTATTTTGGGTAACGTACTTTCAAAAGTTTAATTTTGGTACCTGAAATACAAAATCTCAAACTTTAAGGTACCTGGTTTACCTAGACAACAGGTAACCGGTTTACTAATAATGACGTGTAATTAAAAAAAATATGACGTGGAGAAAACAATGACATGGAATATGTTTTATAAATGACATGGAAAATCATAAAATTAATAATACTAAAACCTTTCTTCAGTTTGCTTAATCGCTTCTTTCTCCCACCCCAAAATTCAAATCACGACTCATCATCTCCGCTTTCTTCCTCCCACCCCAAAACCCTAATCGCATCTTCGTCTTCACCGCCTTACATTCGACATCAATGTTTTGTGGTTTTGGGTATGTGAAATTGTGAATCTCTTATGCATCATCATTCGAGCCTTCAATTTTAGGGCTTTTTTTGATCTCCGTTCTTTTTTATTTTTTAGAGTTGTGAGTTTTGAGACTTAGAAGCTGCTCTTTTGGATTGCAAATGAATACCAGGTTAGTTTTCTAACTTATTATTTGAATAATTTCTGTGTTTTTTTGGGTTCATGACAACTCGTCTATAAAAAAATTGGATTCACGATTTACATTTTTTGATCCTATGGAGACATGCAATATATGGAGTTGTGCACTAAAGGGATTATTATAATATATTCATTTGTTAATTTTTGTATACCACTAGTGGAGATGCTTTATTTGGAAGAATGCTCTCGTCTCGATATGTATTTTTTTTATATGTTTTTTGCTTCTTTCAAAATCTTATTAGTGGAGATTTTTGCTTATCAATTTCATGTGTACCACAGTGCTCTGTTTGACGTTTATCAATTTTATGTTTTTACTTTTACATTAAAACCTTTTATTTTTCCAGTTGATTATGGTTTATGTTTTTATATTAGAATTTTTTTTATAACTGGCAAGGAGCATGAGGAAGTGGAAGTTAGCAGTGATGATAATCTTGGAGGTCCAATAGACTTGAATGAAGACTGGTTCAATGATAGGTTTTCCGATGACGATCAAGATGATGTGGCTAGTTTAGATAATCTATCTGACGGAGATGATGAAATTAGGGAGATTCGATTGAAGATGATGAACAAAGATAGTAAAGAGAAGAACATAATTGTGGAAGATATTGAAGATGGTAATCAAAATGTGACCGTCGACGTAGAAAATAGTCTAGAAGTGGAGGAGGATGTGTATACACAATCTTACCAACATGATGATTTTTTGACCGAGACATGTGAGGGGTATGATAGAGATGCATTTGTGGAAGAAGAAGTTGATTATGAAAATGAGGCTATCCAGGCGAAGTCAAATGAATTTCCTATACATGATCCCAATGTTCCTTGGAACGTAATGAAGCCCCACCCCGGTGAAAGATATGCTTCTGCTTCCGAACTAAAGACATGTTTAACTAATTATGCTCTTGCAAACGGGCTTCAACTTAGGTATGTTCTTTATGTTCTTTAAATACATGCATTGTCTATGTTAGCTGACACATTGCCATCAATTTAGGTACAAAAAATTGCAAGGACAAGTTACTTGTTGTGTGTGGATCGAAATCTGATAATTGTTGTTCTTGGAGGTTGTGGGCTAGTTGGATGTCAACGGAAAGATCATTTCAAGTAAAGTCATTGCATGATGAGCATAGATGTGGAAGAAGTTACGAACTAGGTTCACTTGTGAACTCTAATTGGATCGCAAAGGTGTATGGTAGGAAGATTAGACAAAATCCTTCTATAAAGTTAGTTGAATTAAAAGAATCGATTTTAAAAAAATACAAGTGCATAGTTGAGATAAGTCAATGTAGTAGGGCCAAAGCAAAGGCTTTGGGGGGGTTGGAAGAGGCCCTAGTTGATCATTATGGAAGATTGTGGGACTATGGAGAAGAAATCAAAAGGAGCAACCCGTGGTCATTGTTAAAATGAGTGTGGAGGTAGGACTGGATGAGAAAAATTACTTTAAGAGATTTTACGTTTGTTTCAAAGGTGTGAAAGATGGATGGTTAGCAGGTTGTAGAAAATTCATTGGACTGGATGGATGTTTTTTGAAAACCCATTGCACGGGAGAATTATTAAGTGCGGTAGGCAGAGATGCAAATAATCAAATCTACCCACTTGCATGGGCCGTAGTTGAAGTTGAATGTAAAGATAGTTGGAAGTGGTTCTTGGAATATTTGATGCAAGACATTGGATTGATAGATGGATTGGGGGTGACATTAATGTCGGATCAACACAAGGTAACCTACTTCTATTACTTGTTTTAATTATTTTGTTATCTACTAATTAATTATCTACTTATACATTGTAGGGGCTTATTGAAGCAGTAAAAGAAATCTTCCCATTGGCTGAACATCGACAATGTGCTAGGCATATTTATGCAAATTTTAGGAAAAGATTTACTGGAATCCAATTCAGGTCATTATTTTGGGCTGCATCAAAGGCGGGTACACCTGAGGAATTTAGATGTGTAATGCAAGAAGTGAAGGACTTGAGTCATGAAGCTTATGATCATTTGATAGAAAGAAATCCAAACACATGGTCAAGAGCCTTTTTCAAGACTGATACAGCATGTGATGCAGTTGAGAATGGAGTTAGTGAGTGTTTCAACTTATTAATTGTCTCATCAAGAAGGAAGCCTATAATAACAATGCTTGAAGAGATAAGATTGACCATCATGGAAAGATTTCAAAAGATGACTAAGAAAGTAGAGAAATGGAATAGTGACATTTGTCCGGCAATCAAAAAGAAAATAGAGATAAACAAAGATCAAATGAGGTATGTTTTGTGTTATTTTGTTTCATAAATGCGATAAATTAGTAACCTAATATGTTCATTACAATATTTGCTTAGGTTTTGGCATGTTATCCCGAATGGTGGGACTCTTTTTGAAGCAAAAAAGGGGCTTGATGGATATGTTGTTGACGTGGATAAAATGACATGCACTTGTAGGATTTGGCAACTCTCAGGAATTCCATGTGTTCATGCAGTTGCGGCTATCTATTTATTAAACGGGACCCAGATAAGTATGTGTCTCACTTTTTTTCAAAATCATGTTTCTTAAACACGTACAACCATAGGGTCAACCCATTGAATGGCGTCAAACTTTGGCCGACCACAAATTTTGTCAAACCTTTGCCACCAAAAATTAGAAGAATGCCCGGTAGACCTTCAATATCCAGACGGAAGGATGCATGTGAAGGTGGTAGTAGAAGTAGGACTAATAACTTTGGACATGATGAAGTACGAAGAAAAGGGAGGCAAATGACTTGCAAAAATTGTTGGGAGGTTGGACATAATTCAAGAGGTTGTAAAAACCAGAAAAAGGATCCACCATCTAAGCAAATAAATCCGGTTGGTAGGCCTAGAGGCAGTAGTTCAAGTAAGGTTTCAAGAGGCAAAAGTTCAAGGAAGGATTCAAGAGACACTAATTCAAAAGGAAGGGGTCAGTCCAATTCCACCGGTTGTGGTAAGTAAATTTGGTGATTCTATATGTTTTTTTATTACATTTGCTTGAATTGCTATTCAAAAAGTCATGAGGTGATTAACGTAGTTTTTTTTTCTTTTTATTTGAAGTCGAATCAAGAGAAATGGAAGAAGCTCCATTTAAGAGGACCAAATCGAGCATGCCAAATATAACATTCATCGAGCATTGACGAGGGCATTTAATTTTGATCGGGCATTAAGGATGTATCGGGGCATTTTTGGACATCTGAAACATCATCATGCTATTGTTCTTTTTTTTTGCTTATGGAAGATATAGCCATGCTAGGGTATTTTTGTAAAGAGTTTAACTATTGTCCGGAATTCTGTTTATAACCCGTATTTAACTATTGCTCGTATTTTTTGAAATTTTACCAATGGTCGTAAGTAATTGATAATTTTGTTCACGTTTATCTGTTAATAAAAATGCATTAACAGCAGT
Organism: Silybum marianum; assembly: GCA_036898165.1. NCBI lineage: Eukaryota > Viridiplantae > Streptophyta > Magnoliopsida > Asterales > Asteraceae > Silybum > Silybum marianum. The sequence goes on along the minus strand of CM072537.1, from coordinate 9,689,816 downwards.
TGTATTTTAGAATGAGGGTGATGACATTTTTCTTGTTTGGTAGAAAAAAATATTAATTTATATCTTCTTATCTTGTTTTATTATAAATTTTACCAAAATATTACGTGAATTTGATTTTTTTTTTGCTTTAAAAAATACTATTACAAATTTGACAGTTTATTAAAAAACTTCAAATCTTGATGACGTGGATTTTTTTAAAAAATTTGTTTTGATTAAGATTTTTATAAAAATTGATGAAGTGGAATTTATAAAAAAATCTGTTAATAAAAAAATAATGACGTGTAATTTTTTTTCTTAGTTGGCACTTAATAAATAAATAAATAATGCCATGTCAATAAAAACTTGATCCAAGTCAGCATTTGTAGGTCATTAAATAAACCAGGTACCTTAAAGTTTGAGATTTTGTATTTCAGGTACCAAAATTAAACTTTTGAAAGTACGTTACCCAAAATAGAAATAATATCAAAGTACGTTGTTTTTTGGTGCAATTTGGCCTTAGTATATATACACACACACGAAAAAGACAGTGAGAGAAATTGTAAAAATAGTGTACAAGAAATAAATAAATTATTTTACGTATTTGATATAACAAAACAAATAAGTGATTTATAATAAATTGTGTTCATTTCTTTTGTGTAAATGTTTTACATACAAAATGCCAAATAAGCATGGTCAATATCATACTAACATGTATTGATCGATCCTATACTAGTGGACAAGGAGCTTTTCTGTTGGTAGAGTTTGGTTATTCTTCATCTTAGGATTGAGATAAGATCTATATATCCTCTCAACTCGGATGGAGAAGTAACTCCTATGTTCGAAAAGGAGCTAACGGCTAGTGACGTTGGGAGGATAGGCCGTCTGGTAAGTAGCTTCTATGTTCGAAAAGGAGCTAACGGCAAGCGAGCTGTGCCAAGGTAGGTGTCTATAATTCATGAGGTAAATTCTTGTGAAATGCTATGAACATTGAAGTTGTAAAAACATTAAACTGCACAACAACAAAAATTCTGTCAGAACAAAAGGAAACAAAGAAAGTGTGATTAGATAGAGTATAACTCATTTCTAATCTAAATCCATTCAAAGAATGAAGAATGAAAAGCTAACAAGGATTTTTAAAGACCTGCTCAAAAGGACAACAAAAACTACGATGGCTTGGCTGATCGGGAAAAGTGAATGAGGGGTCGAATGATCGGAGCTCACCCCTTATTCCATGGTGGCTACGATGGTAGAATGAAAGAGCTGAAAGTGAGTTTATATAGCAAGTTGTCAAACCCTATTCTCTGTCTTGATTGGCTAGATTAATGCCCACAGGAGCGTCCAAATAGATTTAAGGCCCACAGGGTTTGATTTCAATGTAAGGATTAAAAAATAAACATTTAACAAATACTTTTCCTTTTTTAATTCGATAATTTAACTTGAAATATTATATATAACTTAATTTAAACACAAAGGAAATAAAGTATACCAAAAAAATTATAAATGGAATTTTACTGTTTTATTTATTTTGAAACAATGTAAATGAAAATTGAGCATCTTCGATAAATTTTTTAAAATAAATAAAATAGAAAAAATAAAGATTTTAAATTAAAATTAAGGTCCAACAAATTCTTTAAAATGAAAGTAGGGAAAATAAGATTTTTTTTTCTAAACGGAAAAAATAATAAATATTTTATAATATATTTTTATCAAATGGAAAATTTTGAAAATAATTATTTAAAGAAATATAATAATATTTTAATATATAAATTAAATATTTTAACATTACAATTAATTTAGGATTATCCAAGATTACGTCCACATGATTTACATATGGATTAAAAAAGAAATATTTAATAAAGACTTTACCTTTTTAAATTTTAAATAATTTAACTTTAAATATTATATCTTTAAAAGTTAAAACACAAAAAAACCGAAAGTGTACCAAAAAAACGAATTGTAAATGAAATTTTATTGTTATATTTAGTTTGAAACAATGTAAAATGAAAATTAGAGGTAATGGACAGAATATTTATTTTTATTAAACCAAGAGACAATGAAAACTTGTTAATAAAATAAAGAGTGAATTACATACTTCGTCCCTAGGGTTTATAGATTTTAACACTCTGGGTCCCTAAAATAAAATATCTATGACTTGCATCCTCGTGGTTTCTATTTTATCACGTGTTGGGTCCCTAAAACTAACTCCGTCCAATTTGTCTCCGTTAAAGTACCCATGTACAAGGCACATGATGGGTATTTTAGTCATTTTAAGGTTTTTATATTTTTAATAACAATAGGGACCAAACATGTCATTTAATATATATATATATATATACACACATCATATTATAATATACTTATTATATATACATATATATATTATATCTCTTCACAAATAAAGCTGTCTACCAGATCCAACCCACACGCCGGAAAAATGCGAAACCACCCCTATCTCCGGCGACCCAAATCCGCCGTCGTGACTCCTTCCCTCCAGAACCATAGGGCGGCAACCCTACTCGCCACATCTCCGTCCCTCAAGTCGATCCTCGCCTAGTTCTCGAACGAAGTAGATCCACCGACCCTCACATCCGTCTCCAGATCCATCGTGGGTTGTGTTCTTTAAAACGCCCTTCTACTTCTGCAGTTCACCGGAGAAACCCACGACCACCGTCCTTCTACTGCAATTCGCCGTGAGAAACCCAAACGGCCGCCGGAGAAACCCAAACGGCCATCGACCGGCTTACGATTCGTTGTACACCATCATACCTCCTTATCCGCCCTTCTACTTCTACTTCTACTTCTTCCCTGTGGCGGAATCTGTAGATCGAAAGGGTTTTTTTTTTTAGATTTTTAACTGGGTTTGAAGATAGTGATACACAATTTTGATTTCTTGAGTTATGTTCTTGAGTTGATTATGAATGTTCTTGAATATGGTGTTATGTTCTTGAGTTTGATTTAAAAATCTGCATAATTTTTTATTATTTTGTAATTTTTAAACTGGGTTTGAATATAATGGTACATAATTTTGATTCTAGAGTTGATTATGAATGTTCTTGATTTTGATTTTAATTTCAAAATCTACATAATTTTTTATTATTCTGTAATTTTTTAACTAGGTTTGAATATGGTGGTAGTGTGTCAGTCGGAGAAGATGACCGGTGACGAAGGTGGATCGTCGGAGAAGATGAACCGGTAGGGAGGGGGGTTGCTGTTTTCCGGAGAAGAAGACGAATATGTTGAATTCTGATGGGTTTAAAAGATAGAGTAAATTACATATTTCGTCCCTGTTAAGTGATATATCCTTAAATGACCAAAATACCCATCATATGCCTTGCACATATGGGTTTTAATGGACAGAAAACTAACGGAGTTACTTTTAGGGACCCAATACGTTATGAAATTAAAACCACGAGGATGCAAGCCATAGATATTTCATTTTAGGGATCCAGAGTGTTAAAACCAATAAACCATAGGGACGAAGTATGTAATTCACTCTAAAATAATTTTTTTGGAATATCAATAGTAATGATAATGAGGGTACTAACATGGTGTTTCAAGAAGAGTTCATGCTATACTTGCAAACATGTAATTCGTGTCGTGAAATATGTTATGTTTTCTAGAAATAGCTCGTGCATATCGTTCATCTAGGAAGGGAAAATTGAAAGACTTGTTTGAATGCTTAAACATACACCTAAAACAAATGAAGCTTCACCTAGTAAATGTTTGTTTTTATTAATGAAAGCTTTTCCCTGACGAGATACGTTTTTACTTTACTTGAACTCCTAAATTCTCTTAAAATAACCAATGTTCGTCCGCACCCTAATATTTGCTAGGTTTAGTCACTCTCAGTGTTTTCACTCGTTAACGAATTCTTCGATTAAACTTATACTTTGATTGGTAATCGATTTTTGGAAATTAATTCCATGAGATTTATGTAAGTTCTTTTTCCACCAAACAATTAAGCAAGTAGAATCAATAATCTTGTTGTTAACACGGATAATAAACATGCACGAACAAAACTAAGATTATCCCAACAAACTTGCTCCCTTAATCCTCTTGTGTCCATCTTTTTACATATGAAATGAAACAAGAGCCATCAACGTTGCTTTGTACTTCGAGTAGGGGTTTTTCAAATTAAATTAGATGTGAATTAGGTCCTATCATTAATTCGTGTTTCTCTTTTTTGCTCAAACACTCTGTTTCTTTTTGGAAAAATATTTGAACCTTTTGAGTAAACTGCTTATGAAATCATTTTACTCGTATTTCAATTGTACTTGTTTTCAACACGTATTTATGTAATATTAACTTCGTTTAAAAGATTTTTTGCAAATGAATTTGTTTAGCAATCTTTGTAGTTTTCTTAAATTAACGATTTCAATTCCCTCCAATTCAAACATTTACAATTGACGTGATCATAATCATCGACCGAATAGGAAACAACTCGGAATAGCAATATATATATATATATATATATATATACATTCAAAGAGTATTAACTTGGATACTACAATTTCGAATATTCGTAAGCGAAAATTTGAAACCAATAGATCTAATTATATATGATTTGTAACACCAAAATGTCGAAATATACCCATTAGTACTAAGAGACTGAATATATACCTATTTTATTATATGCGTTATAAAATCGTAAATCCAGATGTATGGACAAAACAAACAATATCAGATGTTGTTGGTCCAAAAAGTTACAATTATGAAGTGTTAAATAAACAATTACCTATTCAAGATATGATAATTATTAGAATTGTTTTTTATTGCCTCATATGGTACAAAAAAACCATATGGGCAAATATGTAAAAGTCACCGAGTGAAGAAACAAGAACAATGTAAGGAAATCCATGGATGGAATACACCTCATGAGTAGATATGAACATACAAAGACATTTGTGAATGGAATTCACCACACGGGTTGCATAGGGTACTAATGTGGTGTTTCGAGAAGAGTTCATGCCATCACTTGCAAACATGTATATATGTCGTGTCGTGACATATGATGTACTTTGTAGAAATAGCTCGTGCAGAGTTAGTCATAGAAATAAATCCAAACAGAAGCCTATAATGAAACTTACGTCCATATCCTTCATCTAGGAAGGTAAAATTAAAAGACTTATTTGAATGCTTAATTAACATACACTTCAAACAAATGAAGCTTCAACTAGTAAACGTCTGTTTTTGTTAATGAAAACATTTTCCTAACCATATACACTTTTACTTTGCTTGAACTAACGTTCGTTTGTACCCTAATATTTGCAAGGTTTAGTCAGTCTCAGTGTTTTCACTCATTAACGGATTTTTAGATTAAACTTTACTTCGATTGATAATCGAGTTTTAGAAATTAGTGTCTTTTTAAACAAGAAAACATTTGACATTCATGTACTATATTAAGTTTGATAATGTTTGTTCAAATAACCATCTTTGACACAAATGAAATCAATTGTATCGACTTTCTTCAATGAGATTTATGTATTTCCTTCTTCAGCCAAACAATTAAACAAGTAGAATCAATAGTCTTGCTGCTAACACACATAATAAACTTGAACGAGAAAACTGAGATCATCCCAATAAACTTTCACCCTTAATCCTCCTTTATCCATATTTTCACATATGAAATGAAACGAGGGACATCAACATTGTCTTGTACTTCGAGTAGGCTTTTTTCAAATTGAATTAGATGTGAAATTAGGTTCTATCGTTAATTCCTATTTCTTTTTGTTGCACGAAGACTCGGTTTATTTTTGAAAATATTTGACCCTGTTGAGTAAACTACTTATAAAATCATTTTACTTATATTCTAATTGTACTTGTTATCAACACGTATTTATGTAATATTAATTTCATTTAAAAGATTCATTCCAAATGAATCGGTTTAGCAATCTTTATGGTTTTCTTAAATTAATAATTTCCATTCCCTCCTATTTTGATATGATATATCATAATCATCGACCGAATAGGAAACAACTTAGAATAGCAATATATATATATTCAGAGAATATTAAATCAAATTATAAATAAAAATTATGCGTAAGTGAAAATTTGAAATCAATAAATCTAATTATATATTATTTGTAACACTAAAACGTTGGAATATACCCATTAGTACTAATTAAAAACAAAGAAGATGATGTCGACCAATATGCTCACAAATCAAATGCCCTAACATGATAATTGAAAAATCTAAGTGATATATTGAACTCCTTAGATTAATGAAAAAACACAGATAGTAGAATAAAAAACTATAACTAATTAAACTAAGTTCAGAAAATTGATGACTCACTAAAAAGTTATAATTATGATATCTATTAAAATGAGTTGGATTCCAATGAAAAATAGACTTAAGGTGACACTGTGTAACACCCTAAAAGTTAGAGTAAAATTAAACCAAAATATTAATGCGGAATATAATAAAATCACCCATAAATGGGAAAAGAGTATGAGAGTTTACATCTGCAATTAGAATACTAAATGACAACCTAATAATCTATATAAATCAAGAACATAGATTACATTCGGGTGTCACTAATATCCTCAAAATAAAGTTTCTATCATCTCCAATATTTACACACTAAGGTGCAATCCCAAAAGATGTGCCTTCACCGACACGCCACTCCGATCCTCTCTAAGAAGCCCCAGTAGCCCGATTACCTGCTAAACACGACATTTAAGAACAAGTGTTAGGCTTACGCCTAGTGAGAACAAACAGGTAATATTCGAGGCATATAAAATTCATAAATGATGGGTGTAGCTTTGATTCAAGCACGTGCACATTGATTCATCCTTGCTCTTTAGAGGGGTAGAGCATCTGGTATCCCTATCTGGGATTTGTGCTAATAGCATCAACCTTATCTAGGTATTTAGCCAACTTTAATATATGTATATAGCCTCAACCCTATCCAGGTATTTAGCCAAACATCATCATAAGACATCAACCCTATCCAGGTATTTAGCCAAACATCATCATAAGACATCAACCCTATCCAGGTATTTAGTCAAACATCATCATAAGACATCAACCCTATCCATGTATTTAGCCGAGTCTCATTTCATAACATCAACCCTATCCAGGTATTTAGTCAAACGTATTTCATCGCGTCAACCCTATCCAGGTATTTGATCCAGTTTCATCATATAGCATCAACCCTATCCGAGTATTTAGCACAACACTATAATCTATAATTCAAGCATACGAATTAGGACATTCTTGGAGTTCCCAAGTGTCATAAACCTTTACATAACAATTTCCATTGAAATATAATCTTACCCAAAAATTAAGTCAAATAGGTTTGGTTCCGTATACAAAGATTTTCTCATCTAGAGACATTTCCATGTAAGATAAAACCATTTAAATTACCCATTTCATAACTAAGATCAAAATCCCTAAAATCCTCATTTTGACCTAAAATACCCAAACTTAACTAAACGCGATAATACTTGAAATCATAACTTACAAAGAGTAAACATTAGCATTTAGAACAAGTATTAGGTTTGTAGAGGGTTGGAAATGTACTCATGTAGCTAGGGTTAGGAAAACCCTAGAAAATCTCCTAAAATGGTTGAAGAAGATGAAGAGGTGAAGACCCTTGAATCTCAAAGCTCCAAACCGAAATCCTCAAAGTGCAAGCTCAATAAATGCTCCTAAGTAGGTTGGAATGGTGGTTCAATGCATTAAAATTGCCATTAATGTGGAGGAGAAGGTTTTTGGTGAAGAAAACGATTTTGGGGAAGGATGATGGAAAATCCCGGCTGAGATCCGATTAAAAGGACCTTACTGCGCCCAAAATCCAACCCGCGCGACCTATGGCGCGACTTCAGGTCGCAGAATGTACCGCGCGCGCGAACAGGAGGCAACAAACAGAGAGTTGCACGACAAGCCGCGCGACCCCAGGTCGCGGACCAAGTCGCGGCGGAGCCATTTTTCGCCTGGTGGCCTCCTTTTTTTCAGATTTCAGCTGCACTTTTTCATTCCCTTTGATCCATAATCACTTCTACTTATAAACTTCACTCAGCAACATAAAAATTCACCCGAATCAATTCTAAAATTCACCAAACTAAGAAATCAATTCTTATATTATACTCGAGTTTTACAGACTGGATGCATATGAAGATAAGATGTACGGAGATGTACCGAATTAATGTATGTATGAATAGCAATTCATAGATGAGTTTGCGATTAAATGTGATCAATGATCCAGATTCCTTAAGTTTCTCACCTTAACTCAACTTTTCACATAATCCCATCTCTTATTAGAATTAACGGTTTCTTGATAACTTTTACATTTGCAATTAGGTTTTCTTAGTTTACACGGTACCAACCAATATACTAGTTTATAAAGTTAATAACTTAACCTCGTTATGAAATTTCTTTGGAAAACAATTCTTTATGTTTGTGTGTGAATGTCAAAAGCATCTTCAATGCAATGTTTTTATAAGCAAAAAGTGTAATGTCTTATAAGAAATACCTTGAAAGTATCTCCAATGGAGGTTCTTATAAGAAACCTCCTATTTGCACCTTTTGTCGCTACCTCATGTATAATTCATCAAATTAAAACTTTTCAGAAACTCTAAAATGGTAGTTTTTATAAAGACCTTTTTTTATGGGTCCCATTTATATCTCTTTTACTTAATTATTATATTGCTTAGCTATTATATTTCTCAATTATCTCATTCACTTAATTGTTTCACCAATAAATTTGTGTCAACTTTCTTAAAGCATCTTCAACAGAATCTTCAAAATTGAGAAAATAGAGATTTTGGAGATTTTGAGCATTTTTTTTGCTCCAACAGCATCTCCAAAACTTTCTCCAAAATGAAGAAAGTACGAAAGAGATTACAAAAATCTCCAAATTTAGAGACATCTCCAATAGTGATTATCTTGACTGATAATTTTTTTTTTATCAAGATCCTCCAATAAGTAAATTTGAAATTAAATGTTTAGATAGATAAATAATATTTTATTAGAAATATAGAATATTTTAATAATATAATGAATTTTGTAATCTTCTAAATAGAGATGTTGTTGGAGTTGAATGTAATATTTTTTAAAGATTTTGATATATGATTCTCCATTTTGGAGAAAATTATAGAGATGCTCTTAATTACCCTATTGACTTTCCGGTTTGGCCTATGAAATTTAAATAAAAATTATTGTTTCATTTCTGCTTTCATGTATGAACTTTGATTATTTGGTTTCACCAATTAACTTTAAACGAAAACCGTTGTTTTATTTTCTAATTTCACTTGAGAATTTTCTGATTTTATCTTTAAACAAAATAATATAAATATTATTATCGATTATTTTTTAAAAATAAAAAAACCACTTAAATATTATTATAAATTATCTACCAAACATAAAATATGCTAATTTCTAAAAAAAAACATTACATTCAATTCTCACACTTCTTCATTATATTATTAAGATATTTCATACTTCCAATAAAACATTATTTCTTTCACCAAAACATTTAATGTTAATATTTTATTCTTGGTGGAACATAATAAAAAAATATTTTTCTCTCATGATAATCATTTTTTGAGATTTCATCTAAATTTGAAGATTTTTACAATATTTTTCCTATTTTCTCCATTTTATAGAAAATTTTGAGGAAAACTGTCGGAGCAAAAATTGCTCAAAATCTATATTTTTCTCCATTTTGGAGAAGTAGTTGAATATTTTTTATAATTCTTAATTTCAAAATATCTAAACAATATCACATTCAACTACAACAGTTTCTCCATTTTTTAGATTACAACATTCATTATATTATTAAAAATATTTCATATTCTAATAAAATATTATTTCTCTCACCTAAACATTTGATTTCGATATTGTTTATTTGATAGAATATAATAAAAAATGTTTTTCTTTAATGGTAATTATTTTTGGAAATTTATCTAATCTAGAGATTTTTGCACCTTCTATCCTATTTTATTCATTTTGGAGAAAATTTTGGAAAACCGTGAGCAAAATATTGTTCAAAATCCCTATTTTCTTAATTTTAGATCGAGAAACTATTATAGATGTTTATAGTGACAAACTTAGTAAAATTTTAAGTGCCAACACAGTTTAATAAAAAAATATGTTAAATAATTTTACAGTATTAATATAGATCTATTAACTCGTTCCTTGTTATTGTACAGAAGGAACCCATGTTCGAACCAAGGTATCTTATAATTTTTCTTCTTCTTAAAACATATAAAAATACAATTAAATTTAAGCTGAATACTATAAAGTTTTATACTTTGTGGCATAAAAATGATTAGGTGGCCGGCACCACCTCTTCTTAAATACATACATAGAGGGGTCCCCCCCCCCCTCTCTATATAAAAAAAATACATACATAAAAGTATGTTTATATTTCAATAAACACTGATTCTTGGTTTGTTTTCAAGAATCGAAACAATTCGTAGCACCATTAATATAATTTAATTTCCTTCAGAAAGTAGAAACATTAATTAGTATAAAAGAAAAAGACAGCGAGAGAAATTGTAAAAAGACTAAAAGAGTGAATATGTTAATATATATACAAGAGGTAAAGAAATTATTTTAGGTATTGATATAACAAAACAAATAAGTGATTTCTAATAAATTGTGTTCATTTCCTTAGTTAAAATGTTTTATATACAAAATGCCAATAAGCATTGTCAATATCATACTAACATGTATCGAGTCCTATACTAGCTAGTGGACAAGGTGCTTTTCTGTTGGTAGAGTTTGGTTATTCCATTTGTTGTCTTCACCTTCTTCATTTCTATCTTCCACTATTAATTTTTAGAGATTTTCCTAAACTTAAAAAATTCCAACTTTTTTCTATTACAGAGAACAATATAGCAAAACTGTTGGAGATGTTTAGAAAATAAAAAACACATTTTTTTATCTATTATAGCAATGCTGTTGGAGATGCCCTTATACTTCTAGGTCGACACAATGCATTGGTTTTAGCAAGGCCGTTGCCTTCATTAATAGCAAGGCAATTAGGAGAAACACATCTCTCAACTCTATTTTTTCAGGTCATTTAATCTAAATATATAAGTTCGGATGGAGAAGTAACTCCTATGTTCGAAAAGGAGCTAACGGCCAGTGACGTTGGCAGGATAGGCCGCCTGGTGCTGCCAAAGCGCTGTGCTGAGGTAGGTGTCTATCATTCATGAGGTAAATCCTTGCGAAATGTTATGAACATTGAAGTTGTAAAAACATTAAACTGCAATAACAACAACAACAAAAATTCTGTCAGAACAAAAGGAATCAAAGAAGGTGTGATTAGATAGAGTACAAGGCTATATTTGGCAAAAATAGCTTATAACGTAACTTATCAAAACTTTATTTTTATTAACTTCTCGAAAAGATAACTTATAAGGTACCTTATAAGTTAACTTATGGTCATCCAAACAACTACACTAAAAATAAGGTACCTTATAAGGTGACTTAGAAGCCATCTTATTTTTGACAAACAATGCCTAACTCATTACTAATCTAAAACGATTTAAAGAAAGAAGAATGAAAAGCAAAGTGAGAGTTTAAGACCTGCTCAGAAGGACAACAAAAACTAGTAAAAATAACGATGGCTTGGCTGATCGGGAAAAGTGAATGAGGATCGACTGTCGGATGATGGGAGCTCACCCCTTGTTCCATGGTAGCTAAGATGGTAGAATGGAAGAACTGAAAGTGAGTTTATATAGCAAGTTTTCAAACCTATTCTCTGTTTTGATTGGCTAGATTAAGGCCCACAGGATCGTCCAAGTAGGTTACGGCCCACAGGGTTTGATTTTGACGTAAGGATTAAAAAAGAAACATTTAACAAATACTTTTCCTTTTTTAATTAGATAATTTAACTTTATATAGAGTTAAATTCAACTTTGGTCCCTGTGGTTTACAAATTATAACGGATAAGGTCCCTTAATGATTTTTATAACGAATAACGTCCCTGTGGTTTCCATTTTATAACACGTAAGGTCCCTCCATCTAATTTTTCCGTTAAATATAACATTTTTAACATAATTTCTTTATTTTTCCATTTTTCAAACCATATGGACCAAATCTGTAATTTACTCTAAACTATTACATATATTTATATTTTATGTATTGTATAATTATATTTGTATTTCATTAATTATATAAATTACATATTTTGTTAATTGTATAATTTTCTTATTTTATAAATTATACTACATATTTATAGGCACCTTATAATTTTATTTAAAAAAAATTTATATATAAAACTTTATATATTTATGATATATTATATTTATTTTTATAAAATTTATTTTGTATTTATATTTATATATAAAATATAAATGATTTTATAAAATGTATCGAATGTTCAGTTTATGTTAAAAACACTAAATCAGTTCGTTATACAAATTATATATATATATATGGAAGATTCAAATAAATAAAATAAATACAAATATAAAATATAAATACAAGTACAAAGCAAATTCTATAAAATATAAATATAAATATAATATAAGATGTTGGTTCATTTACAAACTGAATGAAGAGTACAAACTCGTACAAGGCAATGTAAAAATATTTTTTTTTCATCATATGCTATGATTTAAGATGTTATTACACATGTTTGTTTCATAATGTAAAGTTTCACATGTATTTATTTTCATAAGTTAAAAGTTTATCATATATTTGTTTCATAATGTAAAAGTTTTATATGCATTTTTCACATGTAACTTTTTCATAAGGTGAAACAAACATATGTATAATAACATCTTAAATCATAGCATTTGATGGAAAAGAATAATGAAAAAAATTATTTTTATATTGGTTTGTGAGTTTGTATCATTTATCCAGTTTGTAAATGAACTGAGATCTATAATATAATATAATCTTAAATATACAAAAAATTATTAACCTATAGATATAAATATATACAGTAAATATAATATAAAAATTAAATTCAAACACGTACAACATCAATGTAATCAAGATGATTCTCCTGAAAATCTACTGTCTAACTTTCGTTACCACCTCTATTCAGTTCATATATGTATATCTATGAATTATTAATTATTTGTATATTTAAATTATATTACATATATATTTTATAAAAAAATTATATTTATATTTTTATATATTTTATGTATTTAAATATTCCATGCATGTAATTTGTATATTGACATGATTTAATGTTTATAGCATAAATTGGATCTTTCATATATTTTATTAAATTATTAACATTTTATAAAATATAAATGTAATATATTATATGAATATACAAAATATAAATAATTTATAAAATATAAATGTAATATAATTTATAAAATATGAAAATTATATAATTAATAAAATAGGCAATTTATATAATTAATGAAATAAAAATATAATTATACAATACATAAAATATAAATCTATGTATATAGTTTAGAGTAAATTACAGATTTGGTCCATGTGGTTTGAAAAATGAAAAATAAAGAAAATATGTTAAAAATGTTATATTTAACAGAAAAGTTAGATGGAGGGACCTTATGTGTTATAAAATGGAAACCACAGGGACGTTATCCGTTAAAAAAATCATTGAGGGACTTTATCCGTTATAATTTGTAAACCACAGGGACCAAATTTGAATTTAACTCTATTATATATAACTTAATTAAAACACAAAAGAAACTACAAAAAAATTATAAATGAAATTTTACTGTTTGATTTATTTTGAAACAATGTAAATGAAAATTGAGCATCTTCGATAAATTTTTTAAAATAGAAAAAAAATAAAAAAATTGAATTAAAATTGAGGTCCAACAAATTCTCCAAAAACATCTTCAAAATGAAAGTAGGAAAAAGAAGATTTCTTTTTTCTAAATATGAAAGACTATCCAAAAGATAATTACCAAATGAGAAAAATATTTTATAATATATTTTTACCAATTGAAAATTTTGAAAATAATTATTTAAAAAAATAAAATATTTTAATATTATAATTAATGTTGGATTTTCCAAGATTAGGTCACATGATTTGCATATGGATTAAAAAAGAAATATTTAATAAAGATTTTTCCTTATTAAATTTTAAATAATTTAACTTTAAATATCATGTAGGGCAATAATCAAATAAAACCAATAAAATGTTGCAAACTCGTGAAACCGATATAAAAATAAAATTTTACATGATTTTTTTTCATCAAAACCTATAATTTAAGATAGTGTTTCACATATGTTGGGGTTCACCTTATGAATTAATCACATGTGATTTTTTTTTAGATTCATCTACTGAAAGAAAAAATATGGATAAAAAATATTAATATGGTGAAACAAATACATGTAAAGGTTTCATGTTACGAAACAAATATATATAAAATAATATTTTAAATCCCAATATTTTATGAAAATAAATTATGAAAAAAAAATATATTGATTTTTTACGAGTTTGTAACATTTTTGTGGTTTTTATTTGATTATCGTCCATGTTATATATTTACAAGTTAAAACATAAAAGAAAATCGAAAGTGTAACACTAGAAAACAAATTATAAATGAAAATTTATTGATGTATTATATTTTGAAATAATGTAAAATGAAAGTTAGTGGTAATGGACAGAATATTTATTTTGATTAAACCAAGAGACGATGTGAAAAAATATTTATTTTGATTAAACCAAGAGACGATGAAAACTTGTTGATCTGATAAATTTTTTGGAATAACAATAGTAATGATAATGTTGAATTAATTACTTTTTAAGAAATAGTTGTGTATTTATAATGATGAGGATTATAGCTGAGTTTTATTTATTGCCTCGTGGAGTGCTAGAAAACCATATGTACAAAGGTGTACAAGTCACAAGTCCATAGATACGAACATACAAGGACATGTGGATGGAATTCCCGTCACGGGTGGCATAGGGTACTAACACGATGTTTCGAGAAGAGTTCATGCCATCACTTGCAAACATGTATATATGTCGTGTCGTGACATATGATATACTTTGTAGAAATAACTCGTGCATATCGTTCATCTAGGAAGGGAATTTAAAACACTTATTTGAATGCTTAAATATACACCTAAAACAAATGAATTAATTTGTTAATGAAAACTTTTTTTCGGCAAGATATGTTTTTATTTTGCTTGAACTCCTAAATCCTTTAAAAGAATCAGCGTTCGTACGTACGGCCGTACCCTAATATTTGCTAGGTTTCTCTCAGTGTTT
Organism: Silybum marianum; assembly: GCA_036898165.1. NCBI lineage: Eukaryota > Viridiplantae > Streptophyta > Magnoliopsida > Asterales > Asteraceae > Silybum > Silybum marianum. Next base: position 9,674,670 of record CM072537.1, on the reverse strand, counting down.
TCACTCGTTAACGAATTCTTAGATTAAACTTTACTTCAATTGGTAATTGATTTTTACAAATTAATGTCTTTTTTAAACAATAAAACATTTGAAATTCATGTACTATATTAAGTTTGATAATGTTTGTCCAAATAACCATCTTTGACATGAATGAAGTTAATTGCATCAACTTTCTTCATTGAGATTTATGTATTTCCATCTTCAACCAAACAATTAAACAAGTAGAATCAATAGTCTTGTTGCTAACACACATAATAAACTTGCACGAACAAAATTGAGATGATCCCAATTAAACTTGCTCCCTTAATCCTCCTGTGTCCATCTTTTTACATATGAAATGAAACGAGAGCCAACAACGTTGTTTTGTACTTCGACTAGGGTTTTTTCAAATTAAATTAGATGTGAATTAGGTATCGTTAATTCATGTTTCTCTTTTTTTGCTCGAAGACTCGGTTTATTTTTGGAAAAATATTTGACCCTTTTGAGTAAACTACTTACGAAATCATTTTACTTGTATTTCAATTGTACTTGTTATTAACTACAAGGGTGGTGCCTCAATGGTTTGAGCTTGTGGTCCAAAAGGTAAAAAGTACATTGAGGTCACAAGTTCGAATCCAGGGAGGAAAAAAAATCTTCTTTTGGCCACAGGGGTTCAAATACGGTGACTTTGGGCTACCTGCGAAGTGGGTGGTCGCCCTGGGATTAGTCGACTCGCATACCAGGTTGGATATACAGGTTAATTAATTAAAAAAATTATACTTGTTATCAACACGTATTTAAGTAATATTAATTTCATTTAAAAGATTATTTCCAAATGAATTTGTTTAGCAATCTTTTGTAGTTTTCTTAAATAATAATTTCAATTCCCTCTTATTCAAACATTTACGGTTGACGTGATCATAATCATCGACCGAATAGGAAACAACTCGGAATAACAACATATATACATTCAAACAATATTAAATTGAATACTATGCGTAAGTGAAAATTTGAAACCAATAAATCTAATTATACATGGTTTGTAACACTAAAATGTCGAAATATACCATTAGTACTAAAAAACTGAATATATACCTATCTTATTATATGCGTTATAAAATCGTGAATCCAGATGTGTGAACAAAACGAACAATATAGAACATGATTGGTCTGAAAAGTTATAATTATGAAGTTTTAAATAAACAGGTACCTTATTCAATAAATGATAACCTTACAATTGTTTTATTGCCTCATAAAGTACTAAAAAAACATATGGACAAATGTATACAAGTCACCAAGTGAAAAAACATGAACAATGTAAGGAAATCCATGGACGGGATACACCTCATGGGTTGAATAGGCTAATAACTTGGTGTTTCGAGAAGGGTTCATGCATGTAATCACTAACGAACATGGTTTCTTATGATGTGATATATGATGAACTTTGCATAAATAACTCATGTGGAATTAGCTGTATAAGGAACTATAGATGGTGGAACCCCATAAAAGAAGTTACGTACATGTCGTTCATCCAGCAAAGGTAAATTAAAGACTAACTTGAATGTTTAAACATACACTAGAATTAAAGGAATGAAGCTACAATTGGAAAACGATTGTCTTCGTCAAGGAAATCTTTCTCCTATCGAGTGACATTTTAATTTTACTTAAACTCCCAGGTTCCCTTGAAAGGGTCAGTGTTCATTCATACCCAAATATTTGTTAGCGTTTAGTCTCAATGTTGTTTGTTTTTGGAAATTAGTGCCTTCTTTGAAATTTTATTGTTGTGTTTATTTTGAAACAATGTAAAATGAAAATTAGTGGTAATAGACGGAATGTTTGTTTTGAGTAAACCAAGAGACAATGAAAACATGTTGATCAAATAAAATTTTCGGAATAATAATAGTAATGATAATGTTGAATTAATTACTTTTTAAGAAATGCATAATTATACCTAGCTTGTGTTTTATTTATTGCCTTGTGGAGTACTAGAAAACCATATGTACAAAGATGTATAAGTCACAAGTGAATAGATACAGACATACAAGGACATTTATGGATGGAATTCCCTTCACGGATTGCATAGGGTACTAACATGGTGTTTCGAGAAGAGTTCATGCCATCACTTGCAAATATGTATATATGCCGTGTCGTAGAAATAGCTCGTGCAAAGTTAGTCATAGAAATTAACCAGATCGGAAGCCTATAATGAAACTTACGTGCATATATATCGTTCATCTAGGAAGGGGAAATTAAAAGACTTATTTGAATGCTTAATTAACATACACCCAAAACAAATAAAGCTTCAACTAGTAAATGTTTGTTTTTGTTAATGAAAATCTTTTTCCTAACAAGATACGCTTTTACTTTGCTTGAACTCCTAAATTCCTTTAAAAGAATCAACGTTTGTCCGTACCCTAATATTTTCTAGGTTTAATCACTCTCAGTGTTTTTACTCCTTAACGAATTTTTAGATTGAACTTTACTTCGATTGATAATCGATTTTTGGAAATTAGCGTCTTTTAAGACAAGAAAACATTTGAAATTCATGTACTACATTAAGTTTGATAATGTTTGTTCAAGTAACCATCTTTGATACAAATGAAATTAATTGTATCAACTTTCTTGAATGAGATTTATGTATTTCCTTCTTTAACCAAACAATTAAACAAGCAAAATCAATAGTCTTGTTGCTGACACACATAATAAACTTGCGTGAACAAAACTTGAGATTATCCCAAGAAACTTTCTCCCTTAATCCTCTTGTATCCATATTTTCACATATGAAATGAAACGAGAGCCATCAACATTGTCTTGTACTTTGAGTAGGTTTTTTCAAATTGATTCAGATGTGAATTAGGTACTATCGTTAATACATGTTTCTTTTTGTTGCTCGAAGACATTGTTTATTTTTGAAAAAATATTTGACCCTTTTAAATAAACTACGAAATTATTTTACTTGTATTCCAAGTATACTTGTTATTAACAAGTATTTATGTAATATTAACTTCATTTAAAAGATTCTTTCCAAATGAATTGGTTTAGCAATCTTTGTAGTTTTCTTAAATTCATAATTTCAATTCCCTTCAATTCAAATATTTATCGATTATGGTTGATGTTATCATAATCATCGATCGAATATGAAACAACTTAAGATAGCAACATATATACATTCAAACAGTATTAAATCGAATACTACAATTTAGAATATCCGTAAAGTGAAAAATTGAAATCAATAAAATCTAATTATATATGATTTGTAACACTAAAATGTCGAAATATACCCATTAGTACTATTTTAAAACCAAGTAGATAGATGTGCGTTTAACAATTAATATACAAGAGTGTATTTAGCTTACCTCATATATAGAGAAAACTAAAAAACACAACTTGGATAAGACAAACTATATTTAGGGGTTGTTTGATTTTTTTTTATTAAGTTCTGAATCTATTAAGTTGTCTTTAAACATTTGACATTTTTTTTGACAAACATAAGCTAACTTATTTTTTGAATAATAATTTGGATGGACATAACTTAGCTTAACTTATGGGATGACTTATTGATAAGTTACTACTTTTTTAACTATATAATACTTATATATGACAAATGAAACAAATAAACTCACACACTCTTCTCACATTTGATGAGATTTGTCCTGGCCTCCTAGCTACTACTTAGAGCATCTCTAACAGCTATTGTAATTTTTTTTCTAAAATAGCATATTAAAAGTCAAAATCTCTATAATAATTTGCATCCAACTCCAACGGCTGCTCTATTTTAGCAACTTTATCATTAACAATATTAATAAAATATTCCATCATTTAATAAAATATTATTTATCTCTCCTACACACTTAACTTCAATTATTCTGATTGGTTGAATATAATTAAACTATTGTTTCTCTCTTCTACATATTTTTAGAGATTCTCTAAATTTAAATATTTTTCTTCTCTTTTTTCCCATTAGTCTATTTTAGCAATTGATATACTATAGCTGTTGGAGCTCTTAAATTGCTAAAATCCTCCATTTTTCTATTTTACAATAACTGTTGGAGATGCTCTTAGTGTAGCTTATGAGAATTTTTTTGACAATTTTTCAATTATAACTCTGACTAATATTATTTATGTATTTATTATTATATTAATTATAAATAAATATTAATGGTTAGCAAATATTAACTATTATTTATAAATAAATATTAATTTATAGTAATTAACATTAACTAAAAATTATTAATTAATTTTAATTATACATTATTAATTAATTTAAATTACACAATAGATATTAATAATAACTATTAATTATGTATAAATGTTATTAATCATATTAATATTTTTTTAATTATTATTCAATATATTTATATATCAAAAACAAATACAACAAATCTAAAAATATTTATGTAAGATGCATAAAAATTAAAGTAATACTTATTTTATATTCATATATAATTAAAATATATTAAATTATTTTAACATAATATGTGATTTAATTATTAAATCTATTTAAAAAAATATTAATTAAATAGGATATGTTAGATTAACCAAGTTTATTGTATTTATAAGGGTTATTTAAAATTATAGATTAATGTATATTTTTTTGAATTTTGTTTTAACAAATTCAAATTTATAATATATGTATATATAATAATCAGTTTTAAATTATTTCAATTAACATATTATATTATTTAATCTTTTACTATCCCTATTGCATTAATTAACATATGATACTATTAGAAATTTGTTTAATTATATTTTTAAAATTTTATTTTGAATTATTATGATATGTTTCCAATCGACTATTTTTCAAGATATCATTTTTGGTCATTTTACATGTTTATAAACTAGTTTTTGTCGAATATAACTTGTTCACCAGTTAACTTATTAGCTAGCAACTAAGTTATTATTTTGTTTAATAGCTTATCAGTCATCAACTAATTTACCAAATATAGTCTTAATCTGCTTAGATAAATTAAGATGAATTGTTGTTTGATATTTGTAATGAATAAATAATCTGAACAACAAAAATTACCATTTTAACCTTAAATCCATATAAGTAGTTGAGTGAAAATAAATTATTCCATAAATATTTAAAATGACAAAAAAAAACTAAAATAATATGAATTCAATAAGTTCATCACACAATATTTAATAACTTAAAATGTGTATTATTGTTTAATTACAAATTTTAATTTATGCACGTTGGGATAGGGACCCGCATGTAGTGTTCTAGTTATTTGGAGGGGTATAAATATAAAAAGAGTAAATTTATGAAATTACTTGGCCATCACTCCACACCGCTCGCGCCCTCTTCTTATGTTTAAACACACAAGAGAGTACCCGTCTCTAAAAAAGGGCAGAAAACCGCTCCACTACCATATATACCCCCTACCCTTCTTACATACACACACACACAAAACACACACATAGGGTTTGCAGAAACTAATTAATCAAATCCAACACGAAATGAGAGGAGCTTACTATACGTTTTACCAGAGAGCCTCCAATGCGTTTCGTGATCATCCTTCTCTCTCCAAACTTGTTGTCATCTGTACTATCAGGTCTCTTCAATTTCCATTTTCTTTTGTTTTTATCAGATCTGTGGTTCAAATGTTTGATTTTATGCTGATCTGATCAACATTGATTTATATGTTTGCTTATCTTGACTAATGATGATATGAGTTAATTTTATGTGCGTACGTTCATATACTTTTTACTGTTGTTCTAATCGGAAAATGCATTCTGTATTGATTATACATTAAATGTGGGGCACAATTCCATTTGTATTCGACAAGATAGGCTAGTGCCTGAATTGATTATGTTAATATATGTATAATGAAATGGTTGGATCTGGTGTGATGATATAATACGAAGATCATAAATTATAATCTCATATATAATTAATGGTGAGTTGCCTGATTAAATTTGGATCAGTAAGGATCTTTCAAGGTGAGCGAAGAAGTTTCTCATGGTGATAAAAATAGTATTTGATGAGCATATAAATTAAATTCGTAAATTAAGACAAAACAAAATATAAAAATCTCCAAATTTAAAGTTAAATGTTTAGGAGGAATTGAAGAAACTTTTTTTTTATCGTCTCCACCGATAACATAAAATGTAATTATTTCTTAAGAAGTTTAAAAATGTTGTGTGATGATAAATTTATAGATTATTTTAATAATATAATTAACATTGAATCTTCAAAATAGAGAACGGTTGGAGTTTAGTATAATTTTTTCTTAAGATTTTAACTTTTTATAAGAAAAAATTTGGAGATACTTTTTAAGATTTCAGTCACATAATATTGAAAACTTTGAGTACCACCATGTATGCATGCGTCGTATGAGCACATACAGGTGCTATGTCATGCGTCCCATTACGGTTGTGCCATTATTTTCCTTGATTAATATCCGATAGTACTAGTTACTTATCATTTTCTCAATAATATAAATTAAAATTCTTTATGTACTGTTTGGGGGTGAACTAATTAAACTCCATTTGAAAGAGAGGTTACCATATGGAGTAATAATTACTAGTATTTTTTTATAAAAAAACTTATATCATTAACAGTGGTCAAAGGTTTGCATATATATATATATATATATATATATATATATATCGCGTGAATCACTGCACTCCTTGATTCACATGGTTCTCGCCGGGTGACACAAGCACGAATACCTTCGTTTAAGAGAATATTTTTGGTGTATAAAGTCTCAATATATATGACTTTGACTGGATTACCAGACTTGTGGTTTTAGCATATCATCCATGACTTCTTTTTGTGTTTGTGTAAATATTTGAATCTGTTAAAATAACTCATATGTACTCTGCTATCCAGTGGTGGTGGACTAGTGGCCTATTCAGATGTGAAGCCGGTTGGTACTGTTTACGCGGATGCAGCAGCTCAACCTACGATCAAGAAAAAGAAAGTGGTAGTTCTAGGAACAGGTTGGGCAGGCACAAGCTTCCTCAAAAACTTGAAAGATCCCTCGTTTGATGTTCAGGTTGTATCGCCTTCTAACTATTTTGCATTTACCCCTTTGTTACCAAGCGTTACATGTGGCACTGTTGAAGCTCGGAGTGTTGTTGAGCCCATCCGCAACATTGTCAAGAAGGTACTGTAAAACTATTGCATTCTTTATTGTTGAATTAATTACTGTTATCATTCAGATAACCCTCTAAATGGATGTAGGGAAATCTAAAAGTAAAACTTCTACCTCGTTTGATGATGATGGTGATGATAGTGACAAATTGTCATTTTTGTATTGCAGAAAAACTTCAATGTCCAATTCAAGGAAGCAGAATGTTTCAAGATTGATACGAGTAACCGCAAAGTCCACTGCAGATCCATCCAAAATGTTAATATAGGAGCGAAAGAAGAGTTCACCGTGGATTATGATTACCTGATAATTGCTATGGGAGCACGTGCAAATACTTTCAACACCCCAGGTGTCGTTGAAAATGCTCATTTCTTGAAGGTGATTGAATTCAGTTGTCTAATCATCAGAGAAACTTGTTTAATGTTAAAACACACATTAGGAAAATGTATGGAAATCCTTTAAGTGAACCAGGACAAGAGTAGGTCACTAACTGTATTAGTATTCTATTAGCGAAAATGAGATATGCACAATCTGTTGATGTTAGTAAAATTATAAGTTTTTATATAATTTAGTTTCAAACTTTTGGAACAAATGGAGATTTAGCTACAGGATGATGATATTTCATCAAGAAGTTTTATTGATTTAACAAATATGGATTATATACTTGGCTGTATTTGAATAGAATTTTCGATGCAGGAAGTAGAAGATGCTCAGAGAATCCGCAGGAGTATTATCGACTGTTTTGAAAGGGCAAGTCTTCCAAGTATAAGTGATGAGGAGAGGAAAAAGATATTGCATTTCGTGGTGGTCGGAGGTGGACCAACAGGGGTGGAATTTGCAGCCGAGCTTCATGACTTTCTCCATGAAGATTTAATATATTTGTACCCGGATCTTGAACAACATATCTCAATAACATTGCTAGAGGCAGGTGATCACATATTGAACATGTAAGGAAGATATATAACAGATTAGTTGATTAATTGCTTGTTTAAAATAATTCTAGATAATTAATTAACCTTGGTATATATGATGATGCTTTAAAATGTCTTGCTTTATAGGTTTGACAAAAGAATTACTGCTTTTGCTGAAGAAAAGTTCCAAAGAGATGGCATTAGGCTGAAAACTGAATCAATGGTTGTCAAAGTATCCGATAAGACGATAACTCTTAAAGAAAGATCAAGTGGTGAAACTAAAGTTTTACCATTTGGAATGGTGGTATGGTCAACTGGAATTGGAACCCGCCCTGTAATTATGGATTTCATGAAGCAAATTGGCCAAGTTTGTTCCTATTTTTTTTTTACTTTGATCATGGATATTTAACTGATTTATTTCCTCTTTGGTTTTCATTAATTGTCATTTTTTAATCAATTCTCTAATTATTGGGTTACAGGGAAACAGGCGAGTTATGGCAACCGATGAATGGCTTAGGGTGGACGGAGTACCGAATGTGTATGCTCTTGGTGATTGCGCCACAATAAACCAACGTAGAGTAATGGTATGCTCTTATTAATGAAAAAAAAGTTTTAACCATCTTATAATAATTAGTCCTATTATGGAAATTTTGGCTTGATTTACAGGAAGATATTGCAGACATATTTGGTAAGGCAGACAAGAACAAGACTGGGAAGCTGAACGTGGAAGATTTTAATGAAGTCATTAACGATATCATTGAGAGGTATCCACAAGTGGAGCTTCACTTGAAGAGTAAAAAGCTGAAGAATTTTGTCCAGTTGCTTCAAAGTGATTTAGGAGATGCTGCAAAACAAGCAACTCAGCTGGATATTGAGAAGTTCAAATCAGCACTTTCTGAAGTAGATAATAAAATGAAGTCTCTTCCTCCAACAGCACAGGTGAATCTAAACATCGATCTCCAGAACAAGAAGATCTTTTAATCTAGTATTAATGGATCAAATGTTGTCACCATTTGTTGTTGTCTATCTTATTAGGTAGCGGCTCAACAAGGTGAATACCTAGCCCAATGTTTCAACCGCATGAAGGAGTGCGATGAGAATCCTGAAGGTCCAATAAGATTCAGAGACAGCGGTCGCCATCGTTTCAAACCCTTCAGGTATATAGAAACTTCACTGGTTTTCATACTCCATCTTTCCCAAAAAGGGTGTTTGCCATTTTGGAATAATATATATAATTTCTATATATGATTTAAGGTACAAGCATTTGGGCCAGTTTGCTCCACTGGGTGGTGAACAAACTGCAGCTCAACTTCCTGGAGATTGGGTTTCGATCGGTCACAGTACGCAGTGGCTTTGGTACTCTGTGTATGCAAGGTAATATTTTATGTGGTTTTTGTTGCTTTCTAGTTTCTTATTTTTGTTGTTTAACTCTTGTTAAATGATGGTTAATTTTGTGTAATAAATGCAGCAAGCTAGTGAGTTGGCGCACGAGGTGCTTGGTGATAGGCGACTGGGGAAGGAGATTTATTTTTGGAAGGGACTCCAGCAGAATCTAAGCGATAATTGAAAGCAGCGGCATATTAACGCCTTGATTAAACAAAGAGAGAATTTTTGTTGTGTTGTTACCACTGCTATTTTCAGTGTTCATGTAGTTCTGTTATGCTTTTTTCAGCTTCTGCTGCCTGAAACTCGTTACAAAGAGTTAGCATATAAGGTTTTGTTTTACACGATCTAGACTATATATGATTTGCTTTAAAGAGAAATTAACAATTTGTATTTTTTGAATAATTTTAATCAAAGTGAGGTTTATTGTTCTTCAATTGGACATTTTGGTGTTGGACCATCTTTATAATTTATATTTCATACGCAGTTGTCGTGCTTTTCTTTTAAAGACCAACATAATATTAGAACAAAACAAAAAAAGCACAACGACAATAGAAATGTTTCTGCAAGAAACAACCTGACCTCAAACTAGTCAAACCCATAGTCAAAATGATCCCAACTCTCTTTATAATGAGAATTATAAAAAAATTGAGGATTGTAGGACTAATCTCCACTGTTTAAAAGTTTTAATTAAAGGTCATAAAAGTTTTATAATGTGTCTAATCTCTGCATCTAATTTAGAAAATGGATGGACATGTTAAGGTTTTGTAACAGATTTAGGGCTTTTTGTTTTTGAAAGTCGTGTTTGATTTTATATGGTGAATTAAGATATAAATGAACATTATGTTTAGATTTCATCAGGTGAAATAGCATATATATTTATGAAAAAATGAAAATTGTGATTTATTTCATTAGATGAAATAAGTGTTTTATCTGTGAATCGATGTGTTTCATCTGATGAATCTTGTTACTAATACGACAATTATGATCTTTTTTAATTAAAAACAACTTTCAATTAAAATCGTAAGATCAAAACCAAATTAAGGCTTAGATCGGTTCTCAGTTCTCATGGTTCTCAACCTTTTTTTGTCCTCACAAGATTAAACCCCTATATATCTAATAATAGTATACATATACAAACACAAACACAAATCGGAGAAACATGAAACACACAACGACTATATTTTGCGGGTGAAACATCAACGGCGAAAATCCCCATTTCCATGGCTTCCCCAACTTCCATGCGTATCCGACCACCCCAGGGGTTTTGATTTCAAATTTCTCGAGTTTTTTTTATTGTTTTAGATGGTGCAGGAGTGGTGAAACGTGATGAGTTTGAATATGCAAAAGTGATCTTCGAAGAAAAATAAGTTTGGTGTTACAGGGTTTTAGTGGTTGGGGTTGGCCAATGTATGTTATTATGTTTTTGAAAAAAAAAATTGCAATAAAAGATCCGAATACATGATCTCACATATAAAAAACAATAAATTAACTAATAGACCAACGATAATTTCATGAGAAATATCCATGTATTTGTTTCTTATAGTCAAATGATGTTACCATTTAAAAAAGATTCTAGGTCCGTCTTTGAAGAGAGAATGTTTGGAGCTATCTTTAAGTATATGTATATGTTTAATGTAATTAATAGAATATATATTATTATATATTCTTTAATATTCAAAGGAAAATGGGTAAAAATGGAAGAAACCAAAATGTTCCTAAGTTAATGAACCTTTTTAACGATAGTTAGTTAAAAGGACCAAAAACATAACAAAATGATAACGACAGTGATCAAAATATAATTATTTCAAATAGGAACTAATGAAAACTACAAGGACCAAAATTGTAATTTACTCAAAATTTTATATTCTGCTACCGAACACGTAGACGTCTAGTCTCTTGACAACGATGAAAATGTGTTTCCTTTTAACTGTTTTCTTTTTTCTCGTTATCCCAGAAAGCAACAAGGGGTTTAGGTAAAATTCATAAAATTAAAGGGTCCATTCTACAATCTTGGCTACTCCTCCCTTCTCCTCGACGGACGGCCACCGGAGATCGTCGCAGATCGATGATTTTCTCTTGATCTAGGTTCGCCTTTTTCATCTTGTGTCATTCTCAAATTTTAATTCTGTATAGCCCAACATCAATGTTATGCATGTAGACCAGCTCCTCCAATCCAAGGTCCACCATCAGCCTTTTTTCAAATCGGCTACAACAGACTTCAACAGTTCGACTCATACATTTTTGGCTTCCCACATCTGCGTCAGTCTGCACTCGGCACTCACGGCCGGCGATCTGTTGCTGCTCTGCTTCTGCGGTCTGTCTCAGTCACGCACTCACTCTCCGTCGTTGGCTTCTCGGTAAGTTAATTTTGATATTTCTAGGGTTTAGTTTAGGATAAATCGGTCGTTGAGAGTTGAGGGTTGAGACGTCTGTAGAGACGCCGACTTTGTCAATTGCAGATAGTGCAGTTCCAAAGTCCATATGTTCATGTCAAAATATACCATGGTTAGTTGGTTATTTCCATTTTGTAATAGACCAGTAGTGAGAAAATTCAGTAATTGATCAAACAACATATGGGTGGAGTAACAAAATTATTGGTGTTAACCTGTTATACATTTCATCATACAATAGAAACTCCTTGATTTTTACTCCAATAAGGAGCTCATTCTCTTGCAGAGTTAAGGTCAATGGATGAATGATAATGTGGTTGCATATATTGAAAAATATGTGTTTTTTCCGACTTTGATAATGAAGGTATCGTGATATGTTTCGTCATACAATAGAAACTCCCTGATTCTAACTCTTTATGTTCCCAAAGCCAAAGCTCACTTAAAGGTTGTTTGGTTGGTTTTCCATTAAGTCCTGTCTGTCTGTGTGTAGATTGAGAATTTTTTTGTTTGGGATGGTTTTTTTCCTATACGGGAGGAGCGTGTTTTTTAATTAGGAGAGGTAGGTTGGAAAAAAACTTTTCCTTTCTGCATAAAGCTCCCCCTAGAAGCTTACTGAATAAGCCACTTATATATCATCAAGCCACTACCAAACAGTCATGTATAGCTGACAAAATAAGTTGTGAATCCCATTAAGCTCATTAAACTGCTAACCAACAGGCCCTTAGAACACATGGAAATGTAACCAAAATTTTGGAAGAGTTAGATACCCAAATGAAAATTTTGAAACACATTGGATTTTATGAACTGAGATGGTAAATTAGGTAAGGTGGCATGTGGAAGATTCAGCGGGTGTTTGAACCAAATTAAAGGTGCACCCGCTCAGCAAAAATCTTGGGTCCGCGGTTAGCCCTGAATCATTCATGTTCTGGGCCTTCCCCATATCATTCAGTGGTCGATTATTTCCATGAGTGCCTTTATCTCGTCTGGTACTACTGTCTCTAACATGGTGTCCTCTGCTACTCGTCTCTTCCTTGCTGGTATCTAGATTTTTCTTCTGTTGATCGGTTTTCTTATTTGGCTTTTCTTCTGATGATGGTTTTTCATCTAGGCTTGCTATGAACTTTTGATTTTGTCACATAAAAGGGTTAGATTCATGGCATTATTTTGGTTTTATGGCCGTTCGTACTAGTTGATATTTTCGGTGTATAGTCTTTGGAAATAAGCCACCACTGTCCTCCTAATGCTATTCGTTTATTGGAGTACCGGGAATTTGCCTGTCTTCATTGTTGCAATCCTTGATGGGTTATATAAATTATTGTTTAGCATTCGTGATTTACATAAATGATTATGGTTTTCTTTTATGAGCACTAACTGTTTGATAAAATTCATCAATGAACAACTCATGTTCAATTTGAAGTCGAACGTGTTATGGAAGCTTGATTAACATTGAAAATTCTTCTGCTAACCCCCTTGAAGATAACCCATCCCCTTCATCACCCTTTCTTGGTGTCTTTTGGGTGCTTCTAATTTCGATTGACAACCCAAGGAACCAAAATTCTGGTTAGGTTAGTAGTTATTAAATAATTGGAAACCTTCCTTAAATAAGAGAAAATATGTTGCCCTTTTATGTTAATGGCCTACAATGATTCTTGATCACATTGATGTACACCGGGAAATAGGACGGAATTGCAAAAGAAATCTAATGATTGATTGGAAATTGAATGGTTACAGTTAGGGTTTTTGGCTTTCGAGAGGCCAAAATCTCTCCACAAACTCACGCCCAAAGGTTTACAAAACAGAATACCTTCTCCTAGCCTCTCACACCTATTTATACTAGACCCATGCATTACTAACTTGTACCATTTAGGCATTAGCTACTTGTACTTTGTTTAACCATATTACTAAAATGTTAAATGACTTGCTAACCCTTAGGATATAACTAATAACACACATGAGTGAAGATGAAGTTGGGTTGGGGATAAGGAATAAAAAAAGATAAGTTCTTCTACTTGATTGATAGCAGATTTGTGTACACAACAGATTTGTCCTGGGTGGCTTTAATTCTGAACTTAGAGGAGCAGTCATCCTCTGCAATGAATTTGTTACTTTTTGCAAAGAAATTGAATTTATATGCACTGGATGTGGTGCGTTTGGCATTCAAATGCCACTTCGCTTACTTGGAACTTAGGTAGGAATACTTGAGAAATCAACTTTCCAGAAAAATAATCATGGTACTCTACATTTTTCTTGTAATGCTTGAACTCTAAGCTCCTGCTTTTTCTTACTTCAACTTTTAGGTTTTGGAAATTGTAATACGGAGAAGATGGATTTCAGACGGCAGGTATTTACGGTAGATCTTTTAGAGAGATATGCAGCAAAAGGTCATGGAGTTATTACTTGCATGGCATCTGGAAATGATGTCATTGTTCTAGGAACTAGTACTGGATGGCTAATCAGGCATGACTTTGGTGGTGGTGACTCATATGGTAATCTCGTTCTTCTTTCTATAATTGCCTACCTTTTTTGTTTTTGCTCATTTCTTTTGTTTTTCTGCTTGACAAAATTATTTCGGTTAAATAGTTGTAAACTTGTAATGACCTCATTACATGCAACTATCTTAGGAAAAATACTAATGAGGTATATTTTATAATAAATATTCTATAGATATTGATCTCTCTACTGGTCGACCTGGGGACCAATCCATCCACAGAGTTTTTGTTGATCCTGGTGGGAGTCATTGTATTGCGACTGTTGTTGGCCCTGGAGTTTCTGATACATATTATATGCATGCAAAATGGTCAAAGCCCAGGGTGTTGGCCAAACTGAAAGGACTTGTGGTGAATACTGTTGCATGGAATAGACAACAGATAACAGAAGGTGGTTATTTAGTATTTTAATCATTTTTTATCGACATCGATATTCAGTTTCACGTATTTGTTCACATATACTCTCTTTTGTTTCCAATGTTAAAACAGCTTCAACACGAGAAGTTATTCTTGGTACAGAGAATGGCCAACTGCATGAAATTGCTGTTGATGAGAAAGATAAAAGGGAGAAATACATAAAGTTTCTATTTGAATTATCTGAATTGCCAGAAGCTTTTGAGGGGTTACAGGTGTCTTACCTTCCTAAACTTTAGTTATTTTCTTGAGGAGTCTTGTTTGCTGATGCACCACAAAAGGGGTGGGGGTGGGGGGTTAAAGGCCACTCAATGAAGTATATCTTAAAGAAAAATTCTTAAAATATTTGAGAAGTATCCAACTTGAGTTATGAGTACAAATGATTTTTTTTCTCATGAAGGAAGCTAAAAAAAAATCAGTAAAAATATACGCTAATTTATTTTATGGATACCTTTCATAAAATTATACGCTATATATTTTAATTTTAGATATACAAAACTTCGAATCATTTTTTCTCCAGCCATCTGAGGAAAAAAATTATGCTTATAATCGGTGCTTTCTTCTACATACAATTGGTACTATATATTATTTATATGTCTATGAAATATCTAATTACAATCCATTGGTTTTAACCTGGTAAACAGTTGTCTTTTGATTCTTTTTAGAATTAGCAATTGTTTCCTTTTTTCTAACTTAATCTAAAAACGGTCTAAAGTGCCTTTAAATTGGCTATCCTTAGATAACTAAATTATGCGGCTTGTTTTTACTCTTCTTCTCTGCTCTACAGATGGAAACAGCTAGCTTGAACAATGGAACTAGATACTACGTGATGGCAGTAACTCCGACAAGGCTTTATTCTTTTACTGGCATTGGGTTGCTGGAGGTAAGTCAACAATTGGTTCTTGTTTGGATGTGGGACCATAGGTTCTTTGCTTTGGTGTCCTTTATATCCATACATGTCTTTATACTTTGGTCATCTTTATTAAATCATTGCATTGCATGTCATCGAGCAGAGCAGCTGATACTTTGTTATCTGATGCTTATGTTCTCTTCATATAACATGCTTAATTTTCTTTACTAACATTGTTGATAATCTGATTTAAACCATTTTTTTTTCAACTTAGACTGTCTTTGCTAGTTACGTAGAACGTGCGGTGCATTTTATGGAGCTTCCTGGAGAAATACCAAATAGGCAAGTGCTCTATATGCTATATAGTTACTTTATGACACTGTGATGTTAGTATGTATCTCTCTCGTCTTATAATTTTGTGAGAACTTATGAGTAGCTCCAAATTTGCTTTTAGCAGTTGGTTCATTTACACGCGTCTTTAGCATCTCTGAAAGACTACTGATGTGAAAGTTGCTCCCATTTTGCTTATCATGCAGTGAGCTGCACTATTTCATCAAACAAAGAAGAGCAGTGCATTTTGCTTGGCTTTCTGGAGCTGGTATCTATCATGGTGGTTTGAATTTTGGAGCACAGAACAGGTGAGGAATATTTCTTACAAATATTTCTTTGCCATATTGCTCGGTTCTTTTTTATTATTATGATTTAACTAATCAAATTCTTTTCTTCAAATCATGAAAAGATCACCAAATGGGGATGAGAATTTTGTGGAGAACAAGGCTCTTTTGGATTATTCGAAGTTAAGTGACAGTGGCGAAGTGGTTAAACCTAGTTCTATGGCACTGTCAGAGTTCCACTTTTTGCTTCTAATAGGAAACAGGGTGAAGGTGCGTGACTACCACTTGTATGATGTATCTAACATCATTTGCAGTTGCTTGCAATTCCCATGATGTAAAACATGCATGGAATTGTGATTCTTAATACAATTTACTGATTTATCCTTCAAAACAAGTACACCATGTACTTCATTATTAAGAAATAGTTTCAGGGAATCCTCAAGTGAATTACTGAGCTTTCTTTATAAATATTTGGCTTGATTTTTTTTGTGATATGTATTTTCTTCTCCCTTTAATGTCCTTCTTTGTTATGGTATCTTTTTAGGTTGTAAATAGAATTAGTGAGCAAATTGTAGAAGAACTTCATTTTGATCAAACATTAGAGTCAGCTTCGAAGGGGATCATTGGCCTATCCATTGATGCATCTGCTGGCTTGTTCTATGCATATGATGAAAACTCAATCTTTCAGGTTTGCTATTATGAGTGCCAATTACTTATTATACACATTCTCTTTCCTCAGTTTTAAACTAATTGCCGACTTTCGAGAGTGAAAATAGGTGTCTGTAACTGATGAAGGCCGAGATATGTGGAAAGTGTACCTGAACCTGAAGGAATATACTGCTGCTTTGGCAAATTGTTCTGATCCTTTTCAGAGAGACCAAGTATACTTAGAACAGGTGTTGGCTTATTAAATTCATTTTGAATGATGCAGACAAATACATTTTTTATTATATTCATATGGATTTGTTATTCTGTGTCACAAAACATATGGTATAGTAGTTATTTCCATGAGCCAGAGCAACAGCTGTATTTTCTATCTTCATAGATATTATTCGTATTTATTTGCACCATTGTTAGCTCAAGGGATTTGTGTTGCAGGCCGAAACTGCTTTTTCAGACAGGGACTTCTTTAGAGCATCGTCATTCTTTGCTAAAGTGAGTGATTATATTTTCGCTTTTAACTATGGGGAATCCTGAAGGGTTGTGTTGGTTGTAATGATGTTTTGCTGGTCCTTATGAGCAAATTTCCTTGAGCTTTGAGCAAGCTTGACTTGTGTTAGACATATAGATAGTTATGTACTTATGTGGCCTATATTAGAGCTTGTTAATGTTATTTATTTACTTTCTTCTACTTTACAATTTCGTTGACTTAAGTAATTTCATTTGCAGATCAATTATGCATTGTCATTTGAAGAGATCACATTGAAGTTTATAAGCATAGGGGAACAGGTGATTGCAATAGCTTTTCTTAGACTTCATATGATTGAATGCCATGCACATTTTGATTTCTATGTTCAAGTACAAACCTCTTGGTTCAAGGGTTTGTGTTTTAACCGCTTAGATAACACATTGTCGGTCATTAAGCAATACTGGAGTTTGGATACCACTTACCATTATTTGGAAATGCATGTAATATTAAACAGTATTATTGTTTGGATACCATACTTCTTAAAATTTAGAAATAAATGAATGTTGTTCATCATTGACCATAATCCAACAGGATGTTAATATGCATTTGCATTTTCTTGTGGCTTGTTATAACTTCAAAAGTTGTTCCTGGTGTAGAACCAGCAATCTAACTTCTCTTCCTTGACTAAAGAAGCAGAAGAAATGGTACCTCAGATGCAAGAGTAGTTTTTTCTCCATTTTTACTTCGTTACCAACTATTTTTCTCAGAATAATAAAAAATTTAGCCTGAAGTCAAGTTTGCTTAAACTTTTTGTAATTTATAAAGTAATATTGTTTAACAAGCAACATGCATGTTTTTCCTAATTATGTGAAAACTACATTGATTTACTGGGTGCGTTTGGTTGGTTAGATTGACTTTCTAGATAATAACTCGTGTTTCTTTTCTCTGTTTCTTGCAGGATGCCCTAAGGACGTTTTTGTTACGGAAGCTTGATAATCTTGTGAAAGATGATAAATGTCAAGTAATGATGATATCTACATGGGCCACTGAACTCTACCTTGACAAGGTTTTTCTTATCTATGGTAGTGTTATTTGGATTGTGTGTCTTGGTAATTCTAATTTAATGGTTTATTGCATTTTTTATATTCCCAATCTAATTAGAGGTTACAAGGAACAAACTATGTCAAATGGAGTTTGTTCCTTTACTCCATCCTATGATGAGAGTTCACATTTGACTTTTCAAGTATCACAGGGGGCTGTCTTTGTGTATTGAGTGACCGCATCTTCTTATTGTTTGTTTTCATTTGTATATTGCTTTAATTATTTTATTTCATCTTAGTCCCGTTCTTTAAATTCTATTTTGAAGATTTATTATAGTCAAAAACTCATTATATATGTGATCTGTTTAATTCTTAGATCAATAGACTACTGCTGGAAGATGACTCGCCAGAGACCCGTAATTCAGAATATCAATCTATCATTCAGGAATTTCGTGCTTTTCTCGGTGATAGTAAAGACGTGCTGGATGAGGCAACTACAATGAAGCTACTTGAAAGGTTAATATCATACTTGATGTATATATTTTCTGTTAGTGACCCCCTAATTTTTCTTGTTTTTTATGTTTTTATACGGTTCAATATTTTGCAGCTACGGTAGAGTTGATGAAATGGTGTATTTTGCTAATCTAAAGGAACAACATGAGATTGTGGTTCATCATTACATTCAGGTTTTTCTTGAACTTCAAAAGAAGAGTTTTAACACACTGCTTTGCAACTTTTTTCTTCAAAAGTCCCAATAATAATCCTAATGCCTTGTTGTATTTTGGTTGAAAATTTTTATATGGTTGAAATTTTCTACATTATTCTCTGACTTCATTATTACCTGCCAGGTTTATTATAATCCAAAGATTAAAATTTAGTTACGTGTTTAAATTTTGAGTTGATAGTGTTTTTTTTACTCAATTTTGTAATACAATTAACCAATCTGCCTATCTTTGTTTTACTTCTGTAGCAAGGAGAAGCGAAGAGAGCGTTGGATGTACTACAAAAACCTGGTGTTTCTGTTGATCTACAGGTACTGGATGATTATTATCACAGGCAATCAGGACTAATAATTTTCATAAATATCATTTTTGTTCTCAACATCTCATTTGCATCATTAATCTTTTCCTTTAGACATTTCACAAAGTGGCCTTTTAGTTACATCTATAATTTGTTGGACTGATCATTGTGTTTTACTTGTGGTGCAGTATAAGTTTGCTCCAGATCTCATCATGCTTGATGCATATGAAACTGTTGAGTCCTGGATGACCAGAAAGGACTTGAATCCAAGAAAGTTGATTCCTGCAATGATGTCTTATTCAAGTGAACCCCATGCAAAGTAAGTGTACTATTTGATAGATATTTAAATATGACCAATAGATATTTAAAAATGCAGTTTTTAGATCGTTATGTTAATTGATTGACATGGACCCAACTGTTTGGATGTTGGAACTATGGCTTTTGGCTTTTGGTGAAATAACAAATGTCTTTTAGGTGATTGGAAGTGCAGTCTTTTAGAAGGTAGTAAACTTATCTATAAATATAATGATTCACCTTCCTTTCAAATTTCATATGCAGGAACGAAACCCACGAAGTTATCAAGTATTTAGAATATTGTGTTCATCGGTTGCAGAATGAAGATCCGGGTGTTCATAACCTCTTGCTTTCTCTATATGCAAAGAAGGTTTGATAACTTCCTTATCAATTTCAAGATGTATTAGGAGGTCAAGTATCTGAATAAAAAATTAAAACATGCCTTTGTTCGATAAATAATCAGGAAGATGACAGTGCCCTTCTGCGATTCCTACAATGCAAGTTTGGGAAAGGGCGAGCTAGTGGCCCTGATTTCTTCTATGACCCTAAATATGCCTTGCGTCTTTGCCTCAAGGAAAAGCGTATGCGCGCCTGTGTTCATATATACAGCATGATGTTTATGCATGAAGAAGCTGTCGCACTTGCTCTTCAGGTAAAATATCTCATGACTTTGGTTCTGTTTGTTTCCAAAATCAACATTTTGGATGTCTGTAACTCATTTTAATAGTAAAATATGTGTTTTATGAAACTATAAACCCCAAAATGATAATAGAACGAATGTAAATACCATTTGTTTACTCTTACCACTAATAGCCAAATGGCCACAACCACATGCAATAAAGTATTCTTTTTGATGGATGGATGTTACCTCATGCGATAAAATCAGGTAGAAGCATTCTAAATTATTTTGTAGAACTTCAAATTGCTGTTCGCATTTGAACTTTCCTCTCTCTCTCTCTCTCTCTCTCTCTATATATATATATATATATATATATATGTTGTGAATCATCTTCTTATCTGTCACCTTTGGTGATTAAGGTTGACCCAGAGCTTGCTATGGCTGAAGCAGACAAAGTGGAGGATGATGAAGACTTGAGGAAAAAACTTTGGCTCATGGTTGCCAAGCATGTTGTTGAGCAAGAAAAGGGTACTAAACGAGAGAACATTAGAAAGGCAATAGCATTTCTCAAAGAAACTGATGGTCTGTTGAAGATTGAGGATATTTTACCTTTCTTTCCAGACTTTGCACTAATTGATGACTTCAAGGTAAGGAGCTTTGATAGTGGAAATAATACTATATATTCAGGGGATGTTTGGATGTGCATTTATTCACAGGAAGTAATTAATGTTTTTCTTTCTGTAGGAAGCAATTTGTTCATCTTTAGAGGATTACAACCAGCAAATTGAGAAATTAAAAGAGGAGATGAATGATGCAACACATGGTGCAGATAACATAAGAAATGATATTGGTGCCCTTGCTCAAAGATATGCAGTTGTTGACCATGATGAGGAATGCGGGGTAATTATTTTATTTTCTTGTAATATTTAATTATTTATAGTTCTCCTGAATCTTTAATTTCAACTTATCAGGTTTGCCGGCGGGTTATTTTGTCTGCGGGTGCGGATTACCGAAGGGCTAGGGGTTATACAACAATAGGGCCAATGGCCCCTTTTTATGTCTTCCCTTGTGGACATGCCTTTCATGCGCAATGCCTTGTTGCCCATGTTACCAAATGCACTGATCAAAATCAAGTAAGTACTTTGATTATATTCAATTCAAACACATATATCATATATATATATATATATATATATAAATGGTACCCAGACTTCCATTTCTTATTTCTGGATGTAGTAAATAGATTTTCTTAGCTTCTCATGTTACTCCTATTATTCCTTCCCAATCATATTTTATGGTAACTAACTTAAAAAATGTCGATAATGTATTGATTTTTGTTGCAGGAGAATATTACATGATAAATATTAAATCTTTTTTGATTATTGTTTCTATTGGTTGCAGGCTGAGTATATACTGGACCTTCAGAAGCAACTGACTTTAATGAGTATCGAACCCAAGGAGGGTGTAAATGGTGGGATAAACGGTGATGATTCCATCACAAGTGTGGCCCCTGTTGATAAGGTCTGTCTTACTCTTACTAAACTTTCTTTTAATATCTGTTGAATCTAAATACTTCCCCCTTTTGGCAAATCTTCAAAGCTAAAGTCATATATTTGGATTAAGATTATTGTTTTTTTTTTATCATTATTGAACTGCCATATCTTTCTTTCCTAATTTGTGAGGGTTGTTGGTTTACATGATGTACAGATTCGATCGCAGTTAGATGATGCAATAGCGAGCGAATGCCCATTTTGTGGGGATCTGATGATAAGTGAGATATCGAAACCATTTGTTTTACCAGAAGAATCATATCTGGTGTCTTCATGGGAGATCATGTCTAAGAATATGGGAAGTGATAAGGGCATTTCTTTTGTTGTATAGAAACCATAAAGATGGAAGTTGAATGTATATTTTTATATTTATATTTGCTTGCTTGCATTCATTAATTTGTTCATCTCCAAAAAACTAAGTATGATCATGGGTTTGGGTTTGGGTTGTTGATATCTCTTGTGGTTAGTTAAGTCATACAAATTGAGCCATTTTGATCTTAATTATTGTCGGATTAGTTATAATCTTTGTTGTTGTCGGTTTAAAATTATATGAAGAAAAAGACATCATATTTTTGATGTTTTTAACTATTTCTTTTACTACCCTCAATTCGAACTGAGAACCATGAAAACAATTGTTTGTCTTTCGAATTAATTTTGAAGTTTTTATTAAAATTGTTTTTTCTTAAGTTTTTTGGGAGTATTGAATGATAAGAATATATATTCCAACTCAAGTTCTATCTTGTTTAATATACCCTTTTATGAATTATGATGAGCTATATCTTTCATTATCAATTTACAAAATTAAGGAAACAACTTTCTTAATAATTTCATTAAAAAACAACCTT
This sequence comes from Silybum marianum, assembly GCA_036898165.1. Lineage (NCBI taxonomy): Eukaryota > Viridiplantae > Streptophyta > Magnoliopsida > Asterales > Asteraceae > Silybum > Silybum marianum. The sequence continues at coordinate 9,652,046 of CM072537.1, read as the reverse complement.
TGAATCGCTAACTTGTTTGGCAAGAAAATGATTTACCTTTCGACGGTTCTAAAACCTCTTAAAGGATTTGTATTTTAGGTCTCCTTTTAACTATTCAGCACCCTAATTTTATTTTGAACAATTATTCTAATTAGTAAAAAGTATGGTGACTTGTAGTTACTCTAATTAGTAAGAACCTCATGTTCACTTATCTTATCATGAAATTTGTAAGAAATAATATTTTTCTTTTTCTTATTTCTTGACTTTATAATTATTATATATACTAAAATAACAATTACTAGAAAAATCAATGACACCCATTAAAAAAAGTTTATATGAGAATTATGATTCTGAACTACTAAAATAGTTCTTAATTTTAATTGTCTATAACGTTAAAGTTGTGAGTATGAAATTTTTAACCTGTCATGCGAATCACACGTGTAGTTGAGCCCATTATCGTGAAGAATGGGTCACACACAGTAGTCTGTGACCTTAACATCAGCGGGGCCCACTCTTAAGCGACTGTTGGGCTACTATTGCTACTCGTTATGACTCACGCGCATCTCTTGTCAGGATAAGTTTGACACCTGTTTTGAAAAACTAAATATTTAATTATTAAAATAAATTACAAAAATCATCCCTACACTTTAGCCAAATTTTAAGAGCATCACCCATAAATATGTTAAAACAGAAAAATGTGAGATTTTAAAAAGAAAATTGGTTCAATATTTATATTACTATCTTATATGTTAAAATTAAAAAAGGATGACAGAAATAATAAAATTCTTTAAATTTAGAGAAATTTTTAAAATCCCTTGTGTAAAATAGAGAAGTAATATTTTATTCAGTCTCACAAATAGTAAATATTGAAATTAAGTGTTTAGGAAAGAGAAATTATATTTTATTAAATATTTTAATAATATAGTTAATGGTGGGATTGCTAAAATATAGTAGCTGTTGTAGTTAAATATAAATTTTTTTAGAGATTCTTATTTTTGATACTTTATTTTGAAAAAATTATAGCATAGTTGTTGGAGATGCTCTAAATATTTCATTAACTATTGAAAAGTACAAAGAACGTCATTAAGATTTCATTTCCGCTGTGAAAATGGTTCACATTCGTTAGGATTGTAAGTTTTTTTCCTTGTTAGTGTATAAACTTCTAAAAATATATGCACAAGTTGTCAATAAAACAATTTAAAAGAAAACCTAATCAACCCCCTATCACATCTCTTCTCATCTTCATCCCATCCCTTAATGTCGGTACCGCAACATATCTCCGTCCCCTTCAGAATTCTAACAACTTTCGTGTAGGATTTGACACACTTAGGCGAAGTTGTATGCATTTATGTGTGTGTGTGTGTGTATATGCAATGGAAGATTGAATGAAACTTTCAATGCTTCTAGATTTCTAATGCTTGTGACTTGTCAGTGTGAGAGTGAGGGTATCAAAGAGTGAGAGTGAGGGTCATAGATACGGACTCATCGTCACAAAATTGAGAAAAATGAACCCCAAAAAGGCTCACTATTTCAAAATCGATTTTGGTTTTTGTTTATTTAGTCTTCTGAAACTCCCATTTCAAAACCTAAAAAGGGTTTCACCATTTTTGAACTACAAAGGGATCCCGAATTTTATTTTTTTGACAGCGGCAATTTTATTAAAACTAGTCATCTGCTAGAAGAAACTTACAAAACGGAAATAGCTAGGATGGGGTTTTGGAGCCATCCCACCCAATTAATTTTAAATCTACAACTCTTATTATGAATCCAAAAGTACGAGTGGGTCAAAATACTACCCCAAATCGTCGACTTTCTAGGTTTTGCGGATCCAAAAAGGGTCCCATTCCGGAAGGTCCATAAACACCATAATATCGTATATATTACCGCCTCTAAACACTCTGATTCTCCTTTCCTTAATCTAATTGATTCTGCCCAAGTCTTCCAATCCTGGAGATTACTAAATCCAGAAATATCGATGTTCCACCACCTTCCAATGTTCCTCCATATATCCTGTGTTATATGACATTCAAAGAAAATATGATTCACCGATTCTACTTTTGATTCACAAATCGGGTAAAGAGAGAAATGCATGTCTATATCTCTTTTAATCAATTATCTTTTGTTGGAATCTTGTTCAGCCCCAAACGCCAAACAAACACGTTGACCTTGATGGGAACCAATTTATTCCAAGTAGTATACGGATGATCAGATTCCAAAAATTTGGAATCTAAGAACTTCTGTGTTGACGCCACAGAGAACTCTCCCGAACCATCTAAAGTCCATCGCCATCTATCCCTTTGATTAGATATATCAACTGTATTTAATAAGACACGAAGGGATTCCATCTGGGCCATTTCCATCTCACCTCTCGACATCCTTCGCAAGAGAGAGCTCCATTCGCCTTCATCTACGCGGTCTTTAACCGTTGCTGATTTATCAACATCAAGAGTAGACCTCCCGTCGCCAATACATTTCCTAAGATGGAGTTTCCTATCCATGTCTCTTCCCAGAATAAAGTAGACCTCCCGTCACCAATACATTTTCTTCACAAAGCTAGTAAATTGATCCCCTTATCTTCCAGTTGTAATACATTTCTTCCAGCCTACACCTGTGCGGTCTTACACAAAGCTAGTACAAAGGGGTTCCGAATTACAAAACTTAGAGGATGGAGGTTGGAGGTGGAGGCTAAAGAATGAGGTTGTCAGAGGAGAAGGTGTGCTAGTGATATATCCTTGTTGGAGTTTTTTTAAGGGGAGGGTGGTGGAGAGTAGTGGCGAGGGCGATTCATGTGGGTGGATGTGGGTAAGTTAGGTGTCGTTTTTATTCGAGAAAGTTTTAGAAAATGGGAAGGGGGGAGGGGGGGGGGGGGTAAAAAGACTAAAACATCTCTCATTTAACAACAATAGTTAACAATCTTAACGACAATGAACAACAATCGCAACGATTATGAAACTTTGATGACGTTATTTATAAATTCCAATTGTTGATTTTCAAGATATGATAACATACAACAAGATCCAATTTCAAATGTAAAAGTTCTCTCACCCATCGAGACATGGCCACCTCATCAACTCCTTCCACCATGCCAACAAGGCCTATGTTCCTCCGCTGATCCTCCACATTTCGAATTTCTACCATTCCATGTCAAAGTAGGATTCTCGTCAGGAAGATACGCGGTCCAATGATTCTCCGACAATTCATGTACTTTGATTGTTTGGACACTAGCTAAAGAGTCAGTTTTGGCGATCGGAGTTTCCTCAATGGAGGAGTGATGATGTGAGTTAAGCAGTAAATTGTGGGGGTTGTGATATCATTTTCTCAAAGAGAAGGAACTCAGTTGTAAACTACCTTGGTCCTTTGCAACCTTGTCATAAGAGAGAGAGAGAGAGAGAGAGAGAGAGAGAGAGAGAGAGAGAGAGAGAGAGAGAGAGAGAGAGAGAGAGAGAGAGAGAGAGAGAGAGAGAGAGAGGGGGGGGATAAACTTTTTTAAACTTAATAAAAGTTCCAATTCATTTATATAAGCTATATACATGTTTTGGGATGTTTCAGTTATAAACCAAACAATTCTAACAAATTTTACAAATCAATCTTAGTCGTTCATCTAGTCTAATAAATATTTGATTTTATTTTGTTTTCTAATTCAAAACTATAGTCGTAATTAATGAACATATTGTCTTTCATATATATCTCAATTATAAGTAATAAATAATTATAATTATCCATGAATATATTAATTGTTTCTTAATATAATGGTTTGCAAACTATAATTAATTAATAATGATAAATGTCCACTTCTATATGTTTTATACGATAAAATATTTAAAGTACCTATCATCATTAATTTTATTAATGTTTTATAACGATTCAAAGTTAGATATTTTTTTAAATATTGATGTCAGATTGATTGCTATATATAAGTTTTATTTTTAATGTTATTAAAAATTAATATGTTAAATTTATTCATTTGAATATTTTTTGAGGCATACCAACTTTGAATTTGACCGGGTTATAACACAATATTGATGATAAAAAAAAGTATCGAATTTAAAATTAAAATATTAAGTCTGTATCACATCAAATAATGGGTTTATATAAATAAAAAAAACAAGAATAATGGAAGACAGAAAGGGTCAGAAGAAGAAGACACTTTGTAATTATTTGAAATTATAATGGGTTTTTGTAGTCCATATTCTTTATTTTTAAGTATTAATTTAAATTGCCCTTTTTTTTGTTTCATATAACTTTCACAACTCTCTTTCAACACCAAACTTATTTCCTTTTCCTTGACTTCTCTTTCCAAAATATTTTTGATTTTTCCTTTCTGTTTCTCAATAGATAATAATCAAATCATTATATCATATATTTGATTTCGGTTATTCCTTTTACACCATACTCTAGAGAAACGTCCTACTTTATTACTAGATGATAACACACACAAGAAGTCAAAATAGGTGCATATACTTTAATCTAATTGGATGAGATGATATAGAGTAGGGTGTAAAAGATAACACCCATTTGATTTTCATCCTGCATTTCTTAACTATCTTGTTAAAAACTGTGTTTTTATTAAATTATGTAACTAGATAGCATAAATGGTAGTTATATCTGGTGGCAAACTTAGGGCTTTGTTGAGCGGTATATCTTAAAAGTTGAACAAAAACTTGCAAAGCCGTTTAATATGTTTTAGAGACGCTTTTTCAATCGATTTTAAAACTTTTTGGTTGATTTCAAAATAACTTTTTGATTTTTGGATTAATTTTAAATGGCTTATTTTCAAGTTTTTTTTGGGTTGATTTTATATTTTCTAATATCTTAGAGCACCATTCAAAATTTTAACCGTAAAAAAATTCTACTTATGCAAATAAGTTAAATGGTACACGAGTGTACGGGGCTCGCTTTGGGACTTAAATAGGTCGATTATTGGTTATATCATTCAATTATGCATAATAAATGTTGATCATTTCACTTGGCCTTATTTGATGTTTTTGTTTTTGGACTTTAGCTCGGTTTTAGCCTTCCACATTGATTGATGTCTTATTTCGTTTTTCTCCCCTGTTTCTGTTTCCTCTTAGTTTTTTTTTATTTTAGAAATGATATTTTAGACATTTGTCTAGACTAATCCCTGTCAATTTTAAGATTGTTAAAAAACTTGCGAGATAATTCTTGATGGCGCAAGTTGTTCTGTACAGATTCGAAACTGAATCTGTTTCCTCTTAGTTGATGTTTTTTGTTTACATTTTATGCCTCTTGCAGAACTTGTATGGATTTTACTGTATTTATGTTGTTAATTTTCTGTTGCTTTGCCTTTAAAAAATGTTTTTCATTTCATTTGATATAGTTCATCATTTATTGTAAGATAAAGATATACATCTTTATTATTTTAACTTATTATAATTAAAGATGTTATATAATTAATACAGTTTTAGAAAAAAAAGAAATATCTAGAATAAATATACAAAAAGATCTAAAAAGAAAATGTAGTTTATACTTTATAGCAAAACAAAACTTGGGCAGGGGGCAAAATTGATTGTTTAGGAAAAATATTTACATTTTTGTTCCAAAACTTATACATCTATTACAATTACACCCCCTCTCTATTTTTTACAACTCACATCATCGATTCCTCATCAACCGAGAAAACTCCGATCACCGTCGCATATCTCCGATCACTCTATTTAGCTTGGTCCCCAGCAGTTCAAGTACATGACTTGCCTCAGAGAATCATCTGACTGATTCAGTACCCTCTCCTTTCCACCCACTTCAGAACCTACGACACCGGATAACGGACGGAAATCGGCCGGATCAGCGCCGGCAGCGGAGGAAGTGAAAGCTTTCTTGCCTTGCTGGATGGATTTGATGCCGGACTTGAGTTTGTGACCTTGATCGGTGTGGCCGTTGACGACGGCAACTCCGGCGGCCATCCAAACACGGTTTAGGTAACTCATATCTTCTAATTTTTTTTCTCTTTTTTGAAAGGAACTGATATCTTATATCTAGAAACCTCTATTCAGGATTTTGTTGAAATAAAGGAAGGGTGAAAAGGGGGTTTTATAGAAGGGGAGGTAATCTGGTGGTTTTTTAAACCGGAAACCGGTTGAGTGGGTTAAAAGGATGTGTCCAAATTTTGATAAATATTCATCTCATCAATATATCGTGATATCTCCTTTTGATTTGTATTGATTTAGAATTTTTTTTTTTCAAAATCTAAAGCTACACAAATGTAGTAGTTTGAGATAATACGAAGGATAATGTTAAAACCAGAGTTAAGGTGAGAAACATAGTAAGATCATTTTTAATTTTATCTTTATTTTATGAATTGCATTTCTTATGATAATGGATTTGATATATCTTGTTGTGTTTTATTAGTGTTGATATTTGATTATGGTTGATCCAAGACTAAATATATATTTTTATCTTTCTCACCATTATAACTTTTAGGGTCGTCCTTTACCATGTTAAATGTGAGATTTTGAACAGGATCCCTAAATTTTTTGGGCGCAATTTTACATGTTTTACGGTGTTTCATCTACTCGTGTAAAACTATAACCGAAATTGTTTAGGTTCAAATTATTAATAGTTTAGGTTTAATTTCAGATTGTTAATCGTTTAGATTTAGGCCATTTGTGTGTTTAATATATATATATATATATATATATATGTTATCTCATTTATGTAATGTACTCAAAAGATTCGGATGTAGCAGGACCTTAAAAAAGATTGTAACAGCCTTGATAACTTTCAATCTCATCGGAACTCAACCCATGAGATGAAGTATTTAAAAGTTTTGTCTTTTTTTATTTAGTGATGATGTTTCGAACGAGAACATAATAAATTTTTGTCTCAAGTCTGATGTAATATTATATTAGGACGTGAAACATTAAATAGAATAAAAATGCATTTTTCTCTTCAAAATAGGTGGAATAAAAATTAGAAACATAAGACACTATAGATAAATTGCTAAACAACTTATATCAGATTAAAATCTAAAACTTTTCATAAATTTTTCATCGGCCTATGTCATTCTTGCTTCTCCGGTCTTTTCTCGTGCAGTTATGTTATATCTCGTTTGCGTACCGATCACATTCTCATTACAAGTGTTCTAAAAGACATGACAAGACAACCTTCAAGACTTAAGGCTAGCGGCCGATTTAGGCTTTGGGTAGGTCCTAGGTGATCCATGTGCACCAGCTCTATATGTGTTCCCTTAAGGTAATAAAAAGAGCAAGTATAGTGTTATTATTGTTGGAGTCTTACATCAACTAGACTTGAGTCATATATATATATATATATATATATATATGTTGGAACATTCTCTTTTTATTGAAAGACTCTTTTAGAGACTTAATAATAGGTTTCACATATTCTCACAATTATATATGTGTATATATGATATTAGGCTTCGATCATGTGAGAAGAAAGGTTAAAGTGAGAAACGTGATAAGATATCTGAACCCTTAATCACTTTAATCTCATGTCTACCCATAAATTGCGCTTTAAAAAAGAATTAATTCGGTGTATCTCATTACATCTCATCCTAGTTTGCATCCAAGGACATATATCTCTTCTTGCGCTTCTCACATGAAGCCAACTACATGATATTAAGGTTGGGTTCCGGTGAGAAGGAGAGTAAAGATGACAAAAAATTGGCCCTGATTCCAAACACTATTCACCGTAACCGGTCCCAGTCCCGCTGGTGAAGGCAAGGCTCGGTTAAGCTTGGGTTGTAACCGGTCCTGGACCAAGCCCAAGCTGGTCTTAAGTTAAAAAATATTTTTTTTTAATTTTAATTGTTTTTTGATAAATTTTTAATAATACTTTAATATATGTAATTGTGTTATTCAAATACACTTTAAAAATACGTATATTATAGTTTATAATTTGTTTCAATCGTAAAAAATTAGAAATACATTTAATAATATATATATATATATATTTATATATATATAAATACATTTATTTTAGAAAAAACCGGTGTTAGGTCGAGAAGGGCCCTGAAAGTCGCTCATATCCATAACCGGTCGTGGACCACGGTCCCATAATCGGGTCTTACCGGTCCCGGACCGACTAGTCCTTGGTCGATCCTGATCCCGATCATCTGTCGGTTCCGGACCGAACCAGCCCCATTTTGCTATCTCTAGACATTGTTTGACAAAAATAAGGTGACTTATAAGTCACCTTATAAGGTACCTTATTTTTAGTGTAGTTATTTGAATGACCATAAATTAACTTATAAAGTAATTTATTGATAAATTAATAAAAATAAGGTTTTAATAAGCTACTTTATAAGTAATAAGGTACCTTATTAACTACTTTTACCAAATATAACCTTACTATTGACCATAGAGCATGAGAAATTGGACGAGTGAGGAGATGTTGAAAATAGAGAGGATGGATATTGGATCGCCCATCAATCCCTAGGACCCACTTTCTTGTTTCTTAGTGGAAGGCAAGCGGGTATGGCTTCACGTGCGAGCCTGCCTACGTGGCAACGGTTCCTTCTGCCCTCGTAATAAGTTTTTCTATTTTTATTTTGATGCTTATTAATTACTTCTGCTTTATGTAAAATGTATATTAATTACTTCTTCCCCTCCCGATAAGTTTTTATATTTTAATTTTGCTTTGCTTTAAAATAAATATTTATTTTTCTCCTATCCTTAGTTTATAAAAGCACAATGTTGTAATTTTTTTCTAAATAGAATACTAAAAAATAAAATATCATAAAAACTTAATAACTGTATGGTTTTCAAAAAAATTAACATTAATTACATTATTAAAATAGATAATATATCAATAAAATATTAGTTTCTCTCTTGATAAAGATAAAACTAATTTTAATTAATTTAAATTGTAATAATTGTATATCTTCAAAATTGTATATCTCGTACATTATGAAACATTTATAAATAAATGGGGTAAATAACACACGAGTGGTTAAATAATTGATGGATATTATGTTTCATTGTGGTAGTAGAAGTAGGGAACAATGGCAAAGGCCTCACGTGTTATGCAAAAACAATTTCAACTTCAAGATCGACACATGAATTTTTTAACACATAGTTCTTAAATAACTCGAATTACAACAAATAAATAAAGTCAAATGATTGAAAAATCTGAATAAATATATTAAGGAGTTTTTTTGTTTAGGATGAAAAATGACAAAGAAAATGTAAATAAAAATAAAAATATAATAAAAATGTTAATGACTTTTCACTCCATACAATTTAATCAAGAATGAAAATTTAAGATTCCCATTAATTATTGTCTAATACTTCTAATCAAACACCCAATAAATACTTTTGTATTCTTTTTCACTATATGTCAACCAGGGGCGGAACACAAGCCTTCTAATTAAGGGGGCCGAACCCAACAAAATATCTTCATTGATAAGCTCAATTCATTATAAAAAAATTGTGTGACAGGAGAATAGAACCTATGACCACATACACAGGGGCCATATACACATAACCACCTGAGCTAAGCACAATTCATTGATAATATTTCTAATATCTAGTATTAAAGGAATATAACGCAGAGGCCATGGCCCCCCTAGGCCCCTATTGTGTTCCGCCTCTGATGTCAACAATTGTATGTTGTTACATTTAAAATATTTAGTTTAGTTGTATAGTAACAACAAACTTAATACATAGTGCATCACAAAAAAAAACATCTAGTAAATGCCAATTTGAGTCCATTAACCAAATTAAATCAAAAGAAGATGCAAACAATATTGAGGAGTTACATTATTACATAGCACATATAAGGAGCAACACCTTGTATGTAGAATGATTTAGAAGACAGTAGATAAGGAACCATTGGAGCTCCTAATTCCTATATATTTTCAAGATCTTGCATTGTTTTTGTTTTTAGTAAAGACCAGGTGAAGTGTGTCTAAATCGGTTTTGATTCGAGGATCGTAATTGGTCGTTACAGAAACAGGACCTTAAAGAGACTAATCTTTTTTCTAAATGTCATTAAATTTATATACATTTTACGCCCTCATCTCTAAATTTTCGGTTTTAAAGAATAGCTTTTGGTCCGGTTTTAAAATTTAAAATCGTTGGTAGATTTTTATTTGCATTAAAATAATCCACCTTAATGACAAATGTAATTATAGATGAATATGTTGTGGGTATATATTGGTGTAATGGTTTGATTATTAGAAGCTTAATAAAGTTGATGAGACTTAAAGTTTATTTTGGACAAATAAGATTGATATCGGCAGCTATAACCAACCCACAATCGACTGTCAGTTTTATAATGTAAAAATTATACCTAATCTAAAATAATTTGATCAACTATAAATAATTGTTTGATAATAAGCTAATTTAAGCCATTAAAGAAAGTTTTATATATAAAACCAACTTGTTTCCAAACATCTCTATCACCTCAAAAACTCTAGAAGTCTAGACACAATATAATAAAAACGAGCCAAACAATAATTTGTTGCATGCATAATTAGAGTAATGGGCATAGGAAGTGGTGATATATCATATACTTGTTTTTGTTTGTGTTGAATTCCGGATCATGTGTCACGTGCCTGAGTGGACACTTGCACACGTGTTTGTGATAGATTGGATAACAGTAAAACTTATACTATTACGTCACGTGTATAGGTGTGGATGCACTGTAATAAACAATCTTCGAAAAAGTTTGTGCGTAAAATCGTCGTGACATATCGTGACTCAAGATTTGTGTCTCACATCACATTATATCCAAGGAACATCAGGGTGTAATGTGTCATTTTTGTTATACGATAATGATTTTACTTATATTTTTATTGTTTTATTTGTTAGTTTTTAATATACAGCTTAATTTAAATTGCTTAGTATCATCGATTTATTCAGTCACAGTAGTAAACATATGTTTTATGTATATAAGTTTATATATGATATATATATATATATATTTGTAATCATAAGTCATGCATTGAAAAACATCGTGACCTTGCTATAGCTTTTAAAGTTTGAGGCTTGACCTTGTCATTCTTAACACAATTTAAAACATTTAAAACATTGATAATAAATAATATGTACCGTAGGAACGGTGCTAACTAGTAACTATGTAACTTTGTGAGACGATATGTTTACATAGAAAATGAGTAACTCAAGGAACGGTACTGAAAGAATAACTTAAATCATAAAAAAACATAAATTTCAATTAAAACTGAATACCAAAAATATGAATGGATAATATGTAATTATATATATTTGTGCATCATCATTAATATTTGGTGCATAAATGATAAAACTCATGGTTTAGAAAAATTGATATCGAGTAAAATGGTTTAAAATGATAATTTTGTTAGAGGTAACGTGGGAAAAGATATTAAGGAATCTTATATATTGATATCAAATAAAATAGTATAATATGATTCAACTCAATTATAGGAAGTTAAACAAATTCCATTATCTTCAAGTGGAAACAAGATACAAAGGGAGAGGGAGATATCAGATATCATTTGTTTAGTACTGATCACATAAAAAAATAATACTATTGTTATTATTATATCTAAAATTATTGATATGTCCCGATCATTGCAGCATTTTAATTAAAGTTTTAATAAGGCTTCAATTTAATTATTCATTAAAATCTAAAAAAGTAGAATGCTTCAAAATAAAAAATAGTGAATAAAATATGTAAATAATTCAGACTTTACAATCTAGTTCCTATCAACACGTGTACCTTTGTCACGTGATATCTATTATTATCCGCGGACCTACGCAAATAAAGTGTCCTCGGCACGTGCCCCCATACCTATCTTCATTTGTTTACACATGTATATAATTTTGGGATAAAAATCACAATTTTTTATTTCAGTTACACCAATAAAATTAAGATACATCATATCTTTATTTATTTTAAATTTATTAAATTTATTTTTATTCTCATTCTCTCTTACGTGTATCTATATAATTGATGGACATAAATGAGACATGAAAATTTGAAACTTGTGATTTTCATCCATAATTTAAGGGGCACACCTGGATTTTTTTACACGTAGATTTATGTTAAAGTGGATTAAAAATTCTTAAAAAAAATTATGTGTTTTTATTTTAATTTTTGAGTGATTTTTAAGGGTTTTTTTGGTTTTTTAATTTATTATAAGTGATTTTTTTGAAACTTTAGTTGATGTTAATTGTATCTTATATATAGTCTTCGAGAGCACCCTCGAACTTTAGTTGGTACATTTTTCATCCTCAAAAAGATTCCTTACAAAAATAAGGTTGACCAAGTGCATGTGTGGGACCCTAATGGGGATCTAATAATACGTCCGCCCCTATGTATAATGCAATACGATGCAATTGAAAATATAATTTAATCTGAAATCCGAAGCAAAGAAGTACGATTGGTTCTTCCGTTTGAAACTGAAAACATGATTCCATTTTGTTTTGTAAGCTGGAAATTCAATCTTCAATATGCTTATGTTTTATTCTATCTTTTTTTATATCTTTTTCAATTTTGCTTTTATGGTTTTGGATGGCATCGAGGAGCAACATGGTCATTAACTGGTTATTCGTTTTATGATATTTACATTAATAAACGGATTGATAAGATTGTGTGAGAAGAAAAGTTAAGGTGAGAAGCATAATAAGGAATCTGGACTCTTGATCACTTTTAGTCTCAAACTCACCCATGAATTGCGCTTCATACGAGGATTGATTCAATACATCGCGGTGCATCTCATCCTAATGTGCATTCAAGGGTGGAGATCCCTTTGTACGCTTCTCACATTAACTTTCGGAACTCAACCCTCAAACGAAAACATTTTTATTTTAGGAAAACATGCGAACATTGTTTTACAATAGTGAATTAAATGTATATTATAATCCATCACATTTGATAGTACTTAATTAGAGACGAACAACCTTTGATGCGACCCTATGTTGAGGCCAAGTTGCCTCACACCGGCAAAGTATCTATAATAAAATGTTTTTGTATTTAAATTAAATAAAATATTCTTGTTTAAACGTTTATTTAATCGAATATACATATTTAATTAGTTGTTTTTTCAGTAAATATTTATTAATATAATTCAAATATCATCATGTATGTCATTAATTTAATATCTTGATATTATTTACATTTTTTGTTTCCCTGTTGTCGACATATCCCATTAAGACTTCCTAGATGAACTATTCAAAGTATCCCATTTAACGAAAAAGGGTCACAAGATGTTGGAAAATATCCCACACGTTTCTTAAGATATTATAATATGAGTAATATCTTTTTTTGTTCTTTTTGATATTAGAGAACGTTTTGAATAATCTATAAAAATAAAAACTCAAATTTTTCATTCTATTAAAACGAAAACAAAATAAAATAATATTTACCAAGGGAAAAAAGGTAATTAGTTGAAGTGGGTCCCACATCATGAATATATATACTATACTATATTTGTCACATGCAATCGACTTGTTTCATTGGTTCAGTTTGATGAGTCACGATTCTAAAAGATAAGCCCTTCACCTGCTCTCTACTACTCTTAACAAGTTTTTTACTCAAACCCATGCCCAATCAATGTTGATTACGACTCAACCTTTCAACAAGTAAATTTAATTAGTAGGATTATTTTATAAAAAAACTAACCGCTTGGGAAAATTTAAAAATTACCCAATCCAATGACAAATCAGGTTGTAACAATATTTATTCTTGGAATGTATCCCAACGTAAAAATAATGGATCTTTTTTACTTGATACTTTTTTTTAAAAGGTATTATTTTATTAAATATGGTTACACCACCTGGCCATCTAGCAAGAAGTGAAACAGAGGGAAAATAGCAACAACAAGTCTATTAAGACCATTTACAAATGGATGATAATTAGGGAAAAGGATCTGAAGATGGAGTGGTCGGCGTGGCTTATGGATCCGTTTTCTGACAGTCACACAGCAGCGTAGAGATGACCGAGACAGAAAGGTCAGCATCAGATCCAACTCGTGGCATATAATCAGAATGGTTGTCGTGACGTGGGATCGTACAGACTCTAGCATCGGATCCACAGAGCAGCCGAAGACTGTTTTACGCTTTGCAAAACAGTGAATTACAAAGTTGTTTGTTTTAAAAGTGCTGTGTTTTTTAATTTGGGTTGGTAGTTGTGTGTGTAAATGGTCTTTTTTACTTTTACTAATGCGACAATCATCAACATACTTCTATATATGGTTCTGTTTGACCCATTGCTTCAAAAACGGATTCAAATTAATAAGCATCTTGGCTATCTATCAATGAAAGCTTATCATGCATCAGTAGTTGAAATCACAACTTTAATGAATGAAAAGTTGGTATAGTCGTATATATAGTTGAACAGAATGCAGAGGCATGCAACATATAAAAGGGTTATCGGGTTTATCAAATTGTGTTAGATTCAAATGAGTGTGGCGCAATTTCAATTCAATAGTACGGTTTGTTGATTTTAACTTGATTATGCATCGAAATGTTTCAGGTTAAGTTATTTTGGGTTAAATTAGGCTGGTTCATTGGATATTTATGCATCCATAATGTTAATGCCTGAAGCTTAATTTGCAAGCTTCATGACTCATCTACATATGGTTGTGCTAAGTCTTAGATGACTAACTACAAAAAACCATGACAAAATAAAATCAAACATCTTAGAATTTAATTAGAGGAACTAAATACAAAAAAAAAAACAAAAAACAAATTCAAAATAAAACAAACATCGTATAATTCAATCTAATACATGTTTGTTCACTCCGATTGAGTTGGTTTATTGAGTAATTCAAATTACTTTTAAAGATATATTTCGAACATAGTGATTTTGTGTTCCAAATAAAGTTAACGTCACTAAGAAACTAATTATTTGCTACATAATTACTAAGTGGTTGATTGGATTCACTATATACGCATAAATACGAAAACGTATATAGACTGGATGGTTCATTTAAATACCTTGTCACTTAAAGTTACTGATGAAGATTTTCTCAGAGTTTGTTTGATAAAAATAATCTGAAAATGTTGATATAAGGATCTGCTTGGTAGCGACTTAAGAAGCTTAATAAGGGATTTAGCTTATTCGTTCAACTATGTAAATTAAAGATGTTCGGTAATAGCTTAATCAGATAGATGATGACTTAATCGCTAAGTTTGAAGGAGGAGGCTTTATTGATACAAACACTCTATTTCCACCTCTACACCTCTAAAAATCTCGCTCAACTCTCCATCCTCTAAAAAGACTCTCAACTCTCAAACCTCTAAAAAAAACTTTAGCTTCTAGCTTCCATCTTCCAGAACCTCTTCTCCAACGAAAATCCTTATCGTGTTCCAACTTCCTCCTTGATCGGAGCTACTCCTATCCGGCAATTTCATGGCTGCTCTCGTCGATCTTCAGACTTGCTTTGCTTTTCTTCATCGTGCATCTGGGTTTGAGAGGTAAACCGAAATCGATGGGTTCTATGATTGTTTATTTTGGGACGAGTTGAGAGGAAAGTGATGATGGATCGAGTGATAAACCAGGAACTGAATCTCTTAAATCTTATGTTTGAGAGGTAAACCAGGAACTTTAGGTTTAGATTTGAGAGGTAAACCAGAAACCTTAGGTTCAAATTTGAATATCTTAAATCTTGTGAACCTTTCAAACCTCTCATTGTGGTTCTTCAATATTCAAGTTATAGTCGTTCTAATCTTTTTGTTCAAATTTGAAAGAAAATATGTGTTTTCGTGATTGTTCATTTTGGGATTGGTTTTCTGGATAATCAAAAGGGGTTGGTTTATAAAGATATTAATAACATTAATCCATGAGGTTTCAATCTGTCATGATATGAATATATGGGGAGGGCGTTCTTTATTAGATCTCTTTAACACATATTTTACAGACGATCAAATTGTAAAATATGTTTTGGTTTGGTGTCATTGTCTTGTTTTCTAAACTTGCAATGGTGTTATTGTTTGGTTTGGGGGCGTTGTTCTTCAAAGATGCTCATTCATGAATTTTGTTTTGGTTTTCTGAAGATCAAATTACCAAATATAAATCGAAGAGTAAATGGTATTTTCGTCATTCAAACAAATTATTCAGTATAAACAATAATTTATTTAATTCATGCAAACAAATTTAGACAATTAATAGAAATACAAACAAAAACCCGCTAAATGATTCATAAATATTCTTAATTTCCAATATCTTTCAATTTAACAATGTGTTACCATTCCAAACAAAAATTAGCATAATATCTCACGATATGTTCATAAGATGAATATATCTCGAGAAGTAGAGTTCGGCCACATCATCACTTTGCACTTCTTAACTGGTATCCGGTATCCGGTTTCCGGTTTTGCTAACACCTCCCGTCTATAAATACCCTCCTTATCGCTTCATTTTTTTCATCTACTAAACAATCACTCATCGGAAAACAACTCTCAGATTTCCAAACAAACATGAGTTATATGAGCCGTGTATTCATGACCGCCGGAGTTGCCGTCGCCAACGGCCACACCGATCAAGGCCACAAACTCAAGTCAGGCATCAAATCCTTTCAGCAAGGCAAAAAGGCCTTCACTTCCTCCGCTGATCCGGCGGAGCTCCGTCCCCTTTCCGGCGTCCTGGGTTCCGACGTCGGAGGTTTTCTCGGCGGAGAGGAGAGAAGAAAGCAATCGGATGATTCTCTCCGGCAAGTCATGTATATGAACTGCTGGGGTCCGAGCTAAAAAAAGTGATCGGAATCCATAAGCGACGGCGATCGGAGTTTTTTCGGTTGACGGAGGAATCGGTGATGTGAGCTGTCGGGGTAATTATTGGGTGTGTGGGACCACATGGGAGATTTCTAGATGGGGTGGAGAAATGAATGACATTAAAAAGTCAAGGGGGGTATAGTTGTAATAGTTGTATAAATTTGGGACATCAATGTAAATATTTTTGCCAAAGGTAGCTTCCTAGCAAGAGCAATGCGAAATAAATAATATATTTATATATCTGTTTAACTTTATCCAATAGCTTGTTTCATTAATTAACGAAAATAAATTGTATAAATTATATTTTCATAAGTATATTAATTAAATTATTTTTAGTACATTAAAATTAAATTGTATGACTAAAAGTAAAAAAAATCTTTTTACTTCAATAATTTGAACAAAATGAAAATTCAGTTGTATAGTTCAGTGGTAAAGTAACATCATGGGGGTCAGTGGATGGTATCCCTTAACTATCCGGGTTCGAATCCCTACGTCTGTAGTGATATCCAGACCTTGGCCTACCATTATGTGGTGGGTCCTGGTCGTCGAGATTAGTCGGGTGTCCGAATGAATCTGGATACCTTGGGAACGTTTGTGTTTTATTGCCATTAAGAAAAATAGTTTCTAAAAAGAGTTGGTGAAATTTACCATCTATCTACTATTAATTTTCTTTTTATAAACACATATCAAAACTTATCTTTACATTACTGAGAATTATTTAATCTAATTTTATAAGGGGTGCATATAGCATTTATCTTTTTTAAATCCCAACTAGAATTTTACAACAGTACAAGGGCGATGCTTGTGTGTAATGCTCATTTCTTCAAAATCAAACCAAACGAGACTACAAGAGTGATATAACACATTCGGAAACGTATTAATGTAATAAGATGTATGTAAAGTTGATCCTTATCTTAAAGTATAAAATGATTAATGTGAACACCATTGGATTATAAAAAGTAAGCGAAATCATGAAAAAAAACTCCCTAAATAGATAAGAGGAAACAACAAAAGAAGGTTTAGAAAAGGAAACTTCCAACAAAAAGAGATTCAAGAATCAAGATAGAAAACAATAACATACAAGCATAAAGAATAATATGAAAATGGCTTCCTCTTTAAGAACTCAAGAACAAAATGAAAACTAGATCAGGTTACCCTTTTTCACAATTGATATTTACAAAGTTTATCACTAAAGGTTAAAATACATACAATGTAAAGGTTATAGGTAATACAAATTAATTTTAATCGTCAGTCTAACATAATGAATATTTAATCATATAAATATCTTGATTAATTTCTAACATCATGTTTATATTGTTTGTAATATTTACATGGTTAGCTAGCATTTGAATCCCTTTAGTTAATCAATTATCATGGACCCTCAAATGTATTATTTGAAAACATGTTCATCGGTATGAAGATTAAACCAAAGTGCATTAACCTTTTCTCATGTATTTTGTGCAAAATAGTAAATAGATACTCTACGTGTCTTAAAAAATAGTGTCCATATTTATATTTTAGTTTGTTCCAAAAAAAATATTATATTTAAAATAAGTGTTTAATTTCTACCTTAGTTAATTACAAAGTTTATTATTCCCTCTAGTATTAAGCAGGGATGGATCCATAAATTTTTTCAAACGGTTGCATTGTTTAACTATAAGAAAAAAATGTCAAGATATTTTTTACAAAATCATAAGTGGTCTATTGGTCAGTTCATTGATTTTCATACTTGAGGTCTTGGGTTCTGAGCATAGAAAAAGTCTTGCAAACCAACTATGGCAAGGAACCCTTGTGTTCATATTGTAGTTTTAAAATACATATGGTGACACACAACAAAACGATATGGTTGCACATTTTACAAACCTAAATTTTTTTACCCTTCTTTGAAGAAATCATACGATGGTCCGTGCCATTGTGGGCACCACTATAGTCCCGCCCTTGTTATTAAGTGTACAAATATATTAAATAAAAAGTATTAAAAATTACACATTGTTAAAAACATATATATTTATATATATGTATAGTATATATACACAGACATATAAACTGGGATCATGTGAAACCATTGTTTTTGTGAGACCACGCAATAACACCAAACATTCATAGTAAAACACACTGAAAATTTTTACAATGTTTTTGTTGTGAAAATTTGGTGTATTTATATACGTGCAAAATACTTTATTATTAAGTTTGAGTGTAATTTGTGGTCTTATCATTTATGGACTTTAAGAAAACATATTGGTGTTACTTGAACCCAACTCTATATATACGTTATAAACATTTATTTTAATTTTAAAACTAAAAAGTAAATAAAAAATAGTTAGGTAAGACTTGAGTGGACAAGTGGTGAGTAGGATGTGTTAAATCATTGATATGATTATGTTTGGAAATTAAATGCACATTGAATTATTAAATTCTTAAGATATTATAGTTTGTGAGATATTGGACTAAAATTTTCATTTGGTCCTTGTTAATTTCCTGCTTCATCTCTAAATACCCTTCGATTACTATAAATCAATTATTGTGGTATGTGTTTCGTTTTAGTTATTTTTTTCTACAACCTCTGTCAACTTTCAAGTTTTTATGTTTTGGTAAAATTATGACTTCTTGTCAAGGGGAAAAGAAAAACATAACGTAGAGGATGTTGCGCCCTTTTTATGACGAAGAAAATGGCACGTGAAAAAAATCTTGTGTAGCATCGAGGATCTCGGATCCAAAATAAACACAAAATTGGTCAAACTGGATCGATTTGGAGCTATGATGTCAAGGTAATTTATATGATGCAAACAAAGTTGGTGATCCAATTATGGTTGTTGTTTGGTCACTTCGATAACCCAAGACTTACAAGGTTGATCCAATCATTGTTGCAACAGAAATACTGACATGTAAGTCAATCTACCTTTAAGTATGAATGATTTAGATTATAGCCTCGTGGAGAGAAAAGGAACTATAATTTCCAATTCTAGCTATAGATAGTGATTTATTAACCACTGAGGTTAGCACCATAATTTCAAAATCCACATTGTCTATTACTGGAAGAGTAGACACGACTTACACCTCAATCAATTGAGTTTGCATTCATCTAGCTAGGAGTGGGTTCAAAAGAGAACAAGAACAAACAAACAAGGAACTCATCATAACCATCCATCCTTCTTAATCAAATGATTGAGAAGAAAAACCTTTTTAATTAAAAAAATTGTAAATTTCACGAAAAGAAAATAACATAAATGCGGGCGTTTACAATCAAATATTATCATTTTCATATCTTTGAAGTTCTGCAATTGAATCTGAAAAATAAACAAACACACGAGCATTACAAGGAAAACTGACACCGAACATATAGAGGAAATGAGATCCGCTTGAGGTTTTGGTTAGAGTTGAGATCTAAACCCTTTTAAAGTCTACATCCCTCCAATTCAGCACACATCTTAAAATGGTAAGCCGTCTCATTGGCTTATCTGAGGCAGACTCGTCGTACAAATATATTCATTATGAATACGTGAGTACCTTCCCAAAAATTCTCATTTTCTAGTTGCATTTAACAAATTTTCAGTTAAAAGAAACTAGCAAGAATCTCCTCCAATTATTATAAGACCAATATATAAACCATTATATGTGTTGATTATTTGTTTAAGAATAATTTGACTCTCACTTTCATATTTCATATAACTTACTCAATACGTTAAATGGTCAAAAAAGTTTCATAATTACACACAAAAAGTTGAAAATGATATGCAATAAATTTTGGTTGAGTAAAGCAATCTTGATTCATACCTAAAAAGTATGCAAGTGGATGTGTAGGACGATGGTGAATCACAGTATAAAGTGAATCAATCTTTTTCACGAAACTGAGAGACCTTTTGTTTATTAAATACCTTATACGAATATCAGAGTTTAACTCTAGTACATTACTTAATCCATGATAAATTAACATGTCATCATGTAGAAATAAGAGTTTGAAAGATTTTAAACATGTTAGTTGAATCATAATGGATACTGAATCATTGGTCATTCATTCTCAGAGGATCATCTACCTTTCTTGAAAACAATGAAGAATCAAATACGAACATGACCCATAAAAAAAGACAACAAACTATCATATAACTTTAAAAGCAATTAAACTCTAACAACTGAATGTTAAAATTTGTCACAAATTTAGAATATCGTATGTCACACTTTCACTAAGGTTAAAGTCATGGCTAGGTTGAAATCTAAACCCTTCCATGTAACATGACTCGATTGAATCAGATTAAAATAAACACAATTCCCAAAGTTTCATGCTTTAAATTTTCTTTCCTTTTTACTTGTTTTTCATTCATCCATCTCTCCTCCGGCACAAAGTGAAATCTAGGAAGAAATGTTCATGAATACAAACTTCACCTCAAAACGTTTATATAAATATCACTTTCAATTATGTAAGTATTTTGCTCATCTTGATTTAATTTTCACACTCAATGTTGTAATTAGAGGGTATTAAAAGAAACTAAATAATAATTGAAATGCTTAATTAATTAATTAATTAATTAATTAGAAGGTGTGGGGGTGGGTAGGTGATAGTGAAGTTGCGTGTCAATATTGATTGTGTAAAATTGCATCCATCTCTTTCAAAATTAACAACGATGTTTTTGTTTTGTTTTTATTTTAATAAAATAAATTTAATTATAGTTTCGTTTTTTTCGCAATTATCCATCTGAATTGAATCTACGACACTAAAAAGATAAGAGGACACAATATCTTTGAATCAAAATATGCAAACGGACCACAAAAATTAATTCGTTTAATGAAGGTCAAACATATTTTGTTTATCTTATATTATTTATTATCATCATATATAAATATATCTATGGTATACAAGCTAGTACGTATATGCAGCTGGGTTCAAATAGAAATAATAACCGTACGTTGTTATATACTCATAATACATGTCACACAAAAATAGTACTCTTAGGACTTAGATGTGTGTAAGCTTAGAGTCCCATATAAAGAACATTTACTTTCATATGTGGAAACCCAAATTAAATGGATATAATTATTCTTGGAGGATAATTATTAAAATATGTGTTGAAACGTAATTATGATAATTACAAGGTGTTACATGTAAATATGTATAATTATAATAAAGTTTAAGATTAGTATGTATATGTTACAGATAATAGTAAACTTTTTTTTGAACAATATTTTATTTATAATTCAAACCATATAAATAAGGTGTTAGACTAACGTGGCGTTTGTTTTTTAAGAGGTGTTAAGTCTGAAGTCTGATTTCAGTTTTGAAATGGTTATGAAACGTTGAAATAAATCAGACATAAGTGATGATTAAAAGCTTAAAATGAAAAAACAAACAAGGCCTAAATGAATTCTAATTTTAACTGATTCAATTAGAGTTTAGTCTTTCAGAAAATATTCAGAAAAGAAACATTTTTTTATGTATTACACATATAGATTTAAGGTTCCTGGACTAACACCTGATAGGAGATCTGATTATATTCGTGTGTGGATCACTAATAAAGGAATCCTATTTTGGTTTCTAAGTGATGCATTGTGTTCTATTGTTTAATTAAATACATCATTAGATTCGATTGAGTTTATTAATTGGAAAAGTTTTCTGATATCATTGTAACCAAAATTCAAAATTTCCATTTTGTTTATGGTTACCAATTTGATAAAAACCCAATAATAACTAAATAAGAGAATAAGAAAATGGTCAAATCACATGTGATTTTAGATTAAACTCATGTGCGATTATGTGTGACCTAGGTCGTGCGCCAAGCCTCTCGTTCACCGTACATTGACCATGTTTCATAATCACATGCGATTTTCGTGTAAAATAACATATGTTTTATCATGTTCTCTTATTTTGACCATGTACGTTATTGTTTAACCCTCCCTATGTGTGTAGACACACACACACATATGAGTAGACAAGTTTCATTAAGGGGGTGTTTGGGATTGCTTATTTGAAACTAACTGATTGATTTTCTACAAAAGTGTTTATCA
This sequence comes from Silybum marianum, assembly GCA_036898165.1. NCBI lineage: Eukaryota > Viridiplantae > Streptophyta > Magnoliopsida > Asterales > Asteraceae > Silybum > Silybum marianum. The sequence continues at coordinate 9,629,391 of CM072537.1, read as the reverse complement.
AAAGTTGATAAGTTAAAAGTTTTAACTTATTAAAAAACTACTTATCACTGGTTTGGCACCGGATAAGTTGTTTTTCCCAAACGTTCAAAATAACTTATTATCGGTACCACACCGGAATAAGTCAATAAGTTGTTTTTATAAGCAATCCCAAACACCCCCTAAGAATCTAAAATTGATTAGGAACTCAAGAATTGTTCACACCGCAACATGTGACTTCAAAAGCATGAATATTTTATTCAACATATATGTTCTAACATATTCATCATTAATTGGCTATTCATAATTAGTATTTATCCTAAAGAGAGACACATGACATGGTGTAAACAATTCTCAAATAAGAGTTGAGTTCTGGTGAGAACTAGGGTTTAGATGAGAAGTGTAAGAAAGAATTTCCACCACTGGATGTATATGATGCACTGTGATGAGATACATCAAGATGCACTAGATCAATCCCCGTATCAAGCACAATTCACTCGTGAGTTTGAAATTAAAGATGATCAAAGATCCAAATCTCTTTTTACATTTCTCATCTTTTAACTTTCGTTCTCTCAAAGACCGGATATCTCAAATAATCAATTTTAGGTCTCGAACCTAACTTCCCTCCGTATAGATATACAAACAAATATAAGTTAGTCACATTGATAAAAGAATATATAAATTAGTCACATACGATATTTGATCGTTGGAAACCTTGTACTTAGAAATCATAATTCTTATTTATTTTAAACCCAATTCAAGTTCCACCCATTTATATCATCAGTTACTCCCACATAATTGTAATCATTAATAATCATATATAATTTAACTGGGGCCAAATTAAATTTTATTTTTCAACAAAATTTTCATCTTCAGAGCCAGAAAATGCTATTATATATAAATCTATATCCATTAATTAATTTTACGATTTCAGTCTTTAGCTTGGTCCCCAACAGCTCAGGTAGATGACTTGCCGGAGAGAATCGTCGGACTGTGTTTTCCGGTCCACTCGGTCGACGGTGGATCCTAGGAAGCCGGAAAGTGGTCGGAGATCGGAGGATGGATGATCGGTGGAAGAAGAAGAAGTGAAGGCCTTCTTCCCCTGACGAAATGACTTGATTAGTGGTTTTAATTTGCAGGCCTGATCGGTGTGTCCGTTGATAACAGCGACGCCGGCGGCAATCCATACACGGCTTACAGAACTCATCTTTGGTGATTTGGCTTTTGAAATTGGAAGGGGTTATTCAATAGTATTTATAGGGGGAAATGAGGAGGTCAAGTAGTTGTACCGTACAATATCTTGATGCATAACACGTAGTGGTTTTGGGCCTTTTGGGTCTTTTGGCTTTTAAAGATGTTGGATACCAGCTGGAATATAATAAATAATTAGTAAATTTGAATATTTCAATAATTCGTAATTGGATTTGCATTCGACTTAAACCTATCATATTCACATTGGTGTATGTTATTATCTCGAATGTGAATACGTAAGTTGGGGTATAACTCATGAGTTCATTAAAGTATCTGGTGTTATTGTTATATATGTGTTAAAATAAATGGATATTTATAAAGTATCATACTTGATACTATTTTTCCGAAAAGTAACATATTATCAAAAAAAAAAAACAAATTAACAATACAAGAATGTTAGCTCGAGAAGTACTGCAAGGCTAGTGTAGTAATCAAATGTGAGTTAGAAAGGTCTGATTAAAATAAGAAAACTTGTAAACAATCATGGCTACCTCATGGTATGTCCAAGTCATGGATAAAATACCGCTGAGCCCTTAAGGATGATGATTAGATACCGCAACACAACTTATCTGTTGAGGGAGAGTCATGTTGGTTTCTTGGTCAACAACTCCCATGAATTATGCTTCCATTACTGATTTGTCTTTACATCCATTCGAATATTCGAACTTCGTCTCAGCAAATAGCATATTAGCATAGAATGACTTATATATGAAGATTGTGTTTAGGGTAGCCTCAAAATAAGAGTAGCAGCTAGCACAAATGGCATCATACAGAACCTGATTTAACCATATCGACATGAGGAACCACCTTGGTAGTTTAGATTCTCCGACGTTAAGCGTCCAAAATCACCATCAATATTCCACCATTTTTGAAACATATCCTATACCTTCCTACCAATCGAGCAGTTTGCAGTGATCTATCATCTAGGATTCTTAATTACATCATGGACTAAGAATTGTATCCAAATCGGTTTTCCAGTTATCTAACGCAACTGAGAGCCAACCATGGATGACAAGTCGCACAAAGATAATCACATAAATGTTCATGATTAGCCTTCAAAAATAACTATATGTCAAGTTGAAAATATGTATTATTTTTTCTATGAAATATAGTACTAATGTGTAGTATTTTTTTATTATTATTATTAAATGGTAATATGATTAAAAATAAGTATACATGTCCAAGCATTTGTTAATTAGTGTATCGTTTATGATCAAACTAAAATAATATAGATTCTTATATGATAAATCAAAGTTTCAAATGTATAACTCACATCCTTATATTTCCTGGTCAAAAGCAATTTTTTTAATAGTCCAAATAAATATAAAAATGATATGAAATCGTCAACAAACTTTAATAATGCTAGTGGTCGTGTGGGATGATGGTGAAACAATATAAAAGTTCATCCATCTCTCTCACAAATGTAGTTGGTTTTCCAGGCCACTCATATTATACGTGTAATTATTATTTGTTATTATAAAATATTGTTTAATAAATATATAAATGATTACAAAAATGAATATTTTAGTTTTAAGTTTTTTGTCGTAGAAAATAAAATAACCCTTCCAAATCTCAAAAATAATAAACTTGATAATTCACAATTTTCATATACAATTTCCATCATAGAACAAATTGTAACAAAACATAAGTATATGTATATGTTGTGAAATAACCTTTTTCCGACAGAAAAAAGTAATATATTTAAAAAAGAAAAAATATTTTTGCAAAGGTTTTTTAAAAAGTTAAAGGGATCAACAATAAAGTAAATTGTTTCTTTAACTTTTTCTTTCAAGACTTGGAAAATCAAACTTAAACTCAATTTCTTTTAAACAAAGGTTCTGTTTAATAACAAAAAAAAAGTTTTTATTTACTAATTCATCTTCATCTTAGGGGTGTTTCAAATAGCTTATTTGAAACAACTTATGTTTTTTTATAAAAATATTTTATAAACTTATGTGTTGTCAAATTGGAGTTTTATAAAAAGTGTTTGGATTAGCTTATAGCGGTACCAAAACGTAACAAGCTGATAAGTTGTTTTTAAGTGTTTGGTAAATTTTACTTATAAATGTAAAATGACAAAAAGACCCGTATCATATCCAGAAACACCCATTAGAAGCTAAGGACTCGGTCTCTGGATCCATCATCGTAGCTTCACTATGTTCAGCTATCTCCTTCATGACTGACGAAATTGGAATATGCAAATCCATGAACCGATTCGTCTTCTAATTCACTAGATTTGTTTTCTTTTTGTTGCCCATCTGCTGCTGTTGCTCTTTCTCCTTTGCTGCATGGAAGAAGAAGAAGCTAAATATCTTTCTGGATTTTGGGTTTCAAGTGAGTTCTTCATCTCTTTCCTCGATCACATGTATTTCCCGTGATTTTATCCCATTTCCTTTTTCCAATTTATCGATGTGGGTTTTTGAAGCTCTACAGGGACAAATGCATCGCCTTAACCCAAAACCCTAATTGATCCATGGAGTGACGATTAGGGGTGAGCACGGTTTGGTTTTTGGCCGAAACCGAAAATTGATTTTGACGGTTTGGTTTTCGGTTCTTGGAGAAACCGATATTTTCGGTTCGGTTTTTTCGGAAGGTATGGAAAGCATACCGTTTGGAATTTTGGTTTCGGTTTCTTGGTTTTTTCGATTTCGGTTCGGTTTTTGCTCACCCTTAGCATCGATCACCTCTATAGGGACGAAGGATCGATCTCTGGTGGGGATGAAGGATCGATCTCTGATGTGTATTGTTCGTAACAGATTGGAAGGATGAAAGGGTAAATTTTGGTTTCCAGAACTCATAAGTTGATTTTGATAAGTCACAACTGATGAACTTATCAAAAACAAATTATTACCGGTTTGGCATCGGTATAAACCTATTTTTGCCAATCCAAACACTCCAAAATACTTATTACCAACGTGTAGCAGAATAAGTCAATAAGTTATGTTTAAAAGCAATCCCAAACACCCCCATACTTTAAATTAAAAAAAACTAAATAAAGAAGAAGGGTAAATTATGTTTTTGTCCTTGTGGCATGTTCACAACGGCTATTTTTAACTTTCGTATTTTTAAGATTATATTTTAATTCCTTTGGTTTATAGTTCATTGTCGTTCTTCTTATTGTTACTTTTGTTATAATGGTTTACAATTTATTGTTATTTTTGTATCTAATACTTAGAGGTATGAGTTAGCTTAACAAACAAAAATAACAATGAATTAACAACCATAAAGATGAAAACCACAATTTCAAAATCACATAAGGTCTCAATTTTAAAAAATTATAGGGAATAAAATATAATTTACTCAATGAAGAAGAAAGTAAGAAACTCACCAACAACATATTAGTTCTCTCTTTGAATATTTATTTTCAAAGCTTCATAGGGATTGAAAATATATTAAATAATATTTCTCTCTTATTATAATTATTTTTGTGGTGTTCTCTGAACTTAAAGATTTTTACACTCTCTACTACTTTCTCTAGTTTGGAAAAATGTTTTGGAGAACTTGTTAAAAAAAATCTCTATTTTCTTTATTTTGGATAATCTGTTGGATATACTCGTAGTGCATCTGTGCATGTATTTAAGAAAAGAAAGAGATTCTATGTCAAACTAAAACTTAAATGTGGGAAATTGTTTAAAATAGACAAAATTTACGCAAAAATTTGAATCCTTATGCAGAAAATTGTTTTCTGGAAAAAAACAAAAAGAAAAAAAAACACGGAAATTTGAATTCTTAAGTAGAAATTGAATCTTTATGTAGAAAACTGTTTTTGGAAAAAAAGAGAAGAAAACACAAAAATTTGAATATTTGTGAGCTGAAAGTTATTTAAAAAGGGATTTCCGCGTAAACTTTTTTGGTCGAAATCAAATAGCACATATAATGCGTAAGATTTCTACATAAACTAGCACTATATTAAGATTTCTACAAGTGAAAAGATTTTTTGGATCTATTATTTTTATTTATTAATTTCCCCTTAAACAAGGTTGATAGCAGCTTACTTGAAAAGATTTGTGTTCATAAAAGTTATTTAATGAAGAATTAAAGATGAAGACCACAACATTTGCCTATATTTAAAATCGAAGTATGGTTGATGAAGTTTGAATAATGGATCTAAAAATGCGAAGACACGTGATGCAATTTTGCATCATAGGAAATATTATACGATAAAAATGCAAATTTGTTATATTGGTAATACCAAGATTGTACATAATCCACATAATTAGATGTAAATTTCATATATCCAATCTAATCTAATCTAATCTAATCTAATCTAATCTAAAATAAAAATAACTGGAGTTCAAATTAAAGATTCATCAATTGGGACCCCAACAGCTTAAGTACATGACTTTTCTCAACGACTCCTCCGATTCACTTATTTTCTCTTCCATCCCTTTGCTAGAAGCCATGGCCGCCGGTGATGGGAGGTTCTTGGTGTGAGAGAATGATCGGAGATTGGACTTGGCGTGGTGGTGGATGGTTCTGATGGCGTAGTTCCACCGTGTAAAGCCTTGATCTTTGAGTGCCTCCACCAATTCAACGCTTCCAGCCACCATCCATGCTCTGCTACTTGAACTCATTCTTGTATACCCAAATTTGCTTAAAATTAAGTGGATAGCAATTAAGTGTTTGATGAAAATAAAAGAGAGAATAGGGAGGGTATAAATAAGAGGGTTGAGATTGAGAGCACCAAGTTTTAAGGAGTAAAACCGGTTGGCTGAGGTGGTTTATTTATTTATTTAGGATAGAATAGAAAATGGTGGGTTTGATGAGTATTATTTACTTGTACACTGCACCAGCCCCACTTCTTGTCCTTACAGGGTAGGGGTAATTTGGTTTCTTGTCCTTTTCTCTCTTTTTGCCTTCTTTCTTCCAACCTTCCTTTTTCCTTTTTCTATTTTTTTTTAATTATTCTTAAAAATATATTTAAATTAGCTTTGTCAAGTGCACACGAATTATGTAAAGAAATGATTTATGAATAGGGTTGTTTATGGGGAAGGATGGGTTGGACGAATTTCTTAGCTCAAGATCCCATTTATTAATTGAAATCAAAGAATGAGTAGATCTGTTACGTCCAAAATAAAAATAAATTTAGGTTATGATCACGGGTGGATTTATTCTTAAGCAATAGGGGTCCTATGACCTCAACTAAAATATGTGGTCGATCAAGGGTAAAAAAAATTCTTTAAAAATAAGTTTTATTAATAGTCCCAACTTGAATATGTAAAGGGACCCCAACTACTAAAATATATGGCTAAGGGTAAAAAAAAAATCTTAATTTTTGAATAAATATGATAAATTGTGTATTTTGTTAGTTGTTAAATGGTAATATTATGTTGATTTTGCAAATTGTGATTTTGTCTAGAATATGGAGAATGTAATGTCCAATTTTGTATAGAATCTAGAGACCCCAATGTGCAATTTTGTTTAGAATTTGTTTAACTTTTTACTAGGTTTGTGATTAATTGGTTAATACCAAGTGCAAAATTTTGTTTAATGGTTTGTTCCTCCAGCCATCTGCTTCATTCTTATGAAGCACTCGATTTTTTTCTCGAAGTATATAATAATTATATACAACAAATGCAACAAATAAACTCACACACCCTCCTCACATTTGGTGAGGTTTGAATCCTTGACCTCATACGAGAACAAGAACTACGATGCCGCTAGGCCAAAGACCCTTTGGTAAAACAGCCAAATTTTGTATTAGTTTGTAATGTGTTTATTTGCTTTAAGTTTAAACAAAATAGAAAAAATATATGAATAGTGCTATAATGTGTTGGTTTAACCAACATAGTAAAAAGTTAAATGAAAAATGAACCGAATAAGTTATATTTATTCAGTAAACCGAACTGTTAAGGCCAAAAATGAATAACCCGAAACCGTTTTCGTTTGGATGAATTATTCAGTTTTAGAAGTTTTTTGACACCCTAAAGTGTGCCCCCAACTCAAAATGTTTTTGGATCCGCCACCGGTTATGAACTAGCTCAGGGCCTACAAGAAATAGGGGTTCCATTTTTTTTTTCATATAACTATACAATATATAGTAGTAGTTCAAAATATTAACAAATAAAATGAACATAAGTATTTTTAGTTTCTAATATGATCTAAAAAGAAGTTGGCATTGGATTAATGGCCCAAGCATATTTAAATAATTATACCGGTAAAGAAAATATATGACAAATAATTAGTTGTTTATTTTATAATATTCCTTTTGTTTTCTCTAAAATAATTTATCTACTATTAAAATCTAAAATTATTTTGCATATAAAACATTGATATAATCTTTATCATTCATCTACCACCAAGTCTTTTAATTAATCCCTCTACATAAACTATATTTTTGTATTACAGTATGGTATTAACCATACAAGAGATCCAACTTAAATCTACAAGATTTCAAACCCATCCTTGGTTTTTCATATAATTGACGGGTTATTTCCTAATATTGAAGGAATGAATTTTAAGTACTCCTATATTTCTAAAATAAAAATAAAATATCAAACCATAATAAAAAACACCTTGAAATGAATCCTATTATTTTTATCAGTTTCCCCTTAAAAAAGGGTGATAGTAGCTTACTTGAAAAGATTTGAGTTCATAAAAGTTGTTTAATCAAGAATTGAAGTTGAAACCCACAACATTTGACCATCTTAATTAAAAAATCATGGTTGATGAAGTTTTAAGTATTAAAATGGATCTGAAAATGCGAAGATACAATGATGGAGTTTGCTTCATAGGAAATATTATATGATAAAAATGCAAATTTGTTATATCGGTAATGCCAAGATTGTACATGATCCACATAATTACATGTAAATTTCATATATCTAATCTAAAATAAAATAATTGGAGCATAAATTAAAGATTCTATCAATTGGGACCCCAACAGCTTAAGTACATGACTTTTCTCAATGACTCCTCTGATTCACTTATTTTCTCTTCCATTCCTTTGTTAGAAACCATGGCCGCCGGTGAAGATAGGTTCTTGGTGTGGGAGATTGATCGGAGATTGGATTTGGTGTGGTGGTGGATGGTTCTCATGGTGTAGTTCCATCGTGCAAACCCTTGATCTTTGAGTGCCTCCACCAATCCGACGGTTCCAGCCACCATCCATGCTCTGCTTGTTGAACTCATTCTTGTATACTGAGATTAATTTGATTAAAATGAAGTGAATAGCAATTAAGTGTTTGATGAAAAAGAAAGAGAGAATTGGGTGGGTATAAATAGAGGGTTGAGATAGAAAGAGCACCAAGTTTTAAGGAGAAAAACCGGTTGGCTGAGGTGGTTTATTTATTTATTTAGGATAGAATTAAAAATGGTGGGTTTGATGAGTCATCAGATTCTATCCAACAATTATTTATTTTGGAGTGAATTACATATTTCGTCCCTAAGGTTTATTGGTTTTAACAGTCTGGGTCCCTAAAATGAAATATTTATGACCTGCATCCTTGTGGTTTTCATTTCATAACGTGTTGGGTCCCTATTTTTAACTCCGTTAATTCTTTTCTGTTAAATAAGATAAGTATGGGGGTATTTTAGTCTTTTTAGCATTTAAAAAAAAAATTCTTTTGATTTTTACTTTTTAATGTTAAATGAGTTAAGAGAGAGACACGTCTGACTTCGTATGTGACCCCCAACTCCGGCGAATACAGCCTCCTCCGGCGAACACAGCCTTCTCCGACGAACAGTGAGCTTATCCCTTCTCCGGCGAATACAACCTTCTCCGACGAACATATGGACGATTTTCTCCGGCCAGACTCCAAACATTTCTCCAGATATGCCCTTAAGAGTGCAATCTGCTCTTCCGGATTTCGTTCAGTCGATCTGTCTTTCTCGTACCAACACCCGAACACATACCAAATCATTTTTTTTTTTTTTTTTCTGAAAGGCAATTTATTTATAAAAAGCAAGAAACCATCAGTACATGACCAAGCAAGTTCACCAAACACAAACCAATACCAACCAGTGGAAGGGTAACAACAAAGCATGAGGAAGCTAAAAATAAACATCAATCCACACTGTGCAGAACTTATCCACCCCACTGTTCCACCCAAACAGACCTGGGCACTGTTTTGACGGTTCTTGAAGGTTGCCGTCACCAAATTTCCAGATTCTATTGACGGTCCAGGGGGCTTCGACAGTAGTCGTGGGCTGAAGAGACGGGTGGTGGCACATGGCCGGAGAGGCGCTCAGATCCAAATAACAACGATGATTTTGGGTTTCAAAGTCGTTGATTTGCCTTGTGGTTCGATGGCACATGGCTGAAGACGACGACATTAGATCCATACAGTGGTGATTGTGGGGAGGCAGCAGTAGTCGATGGGAGGTGGCGACGGCGGTAGGAAGGACGGTGGTCTCCGGTGAATAGGTAAGCTAAGGAAGAAGGCATCATATAATATATAATTAATTAATTAATAGTAATAATAATATTTAATGTAATATACCTTTTATATTTTTAATAAAAATACAAAATTCTGTCAAATGACCTAATTGCCCTCTGATTTAACATACTTAACTGAATTTTTTGGACGGAGTTAAAAATAGGGACCCAACACGTTATGAAATGGAAACCACAAGGATGCAGGCAATAGATATTTCATTTTAGGAACCCAGACTGTTAAAATCAATAAACCTTAGGGACGAAGTATGTAATTCACTCTTTATTTTGTACACTGGACCTATGCCCCTATTCTTGTCCTTATCCTTACAGGGTATGGGTAATTTGGTTTCTTGTCCTTTTCTCTCTTTTTGCCTTCTTTCTTCCTACTTTCCTTTCCTTTCTATTGTTATTTTGTTTTTGTTTTTTTAAATCATCACTCTTAAAAACAGTGGTTTCAGCATATATTTAGAAAAATGAATATATTTAAAGGTTTACAGATACCAGACTCTAACTCAAATTAATTAGCTTGGTAATTTGCGTAAAGAATTATTTATCATAACAATTAACTCATTACTATCCAAATACGCTCTCTAATCAACTTTCATGATCAACAATTAAAGATGAAAGTGAGGTTACCTCTCTTGTCCCTTTTTTTTCAACTTTAGTTTTGGCTTTTACTCTTATTCCAATTGATCTAGAGATTTAACCACCCTCTTCATTAGATACAGTTACGTTTCTCTCTCGTTTAAAAAATATTAGTTTTATGAAATATACAAACATATTGTAATGTTGGGTGTTATCATATATATTTTAAAACTAAAACAATAATAAAAGTTCATGTTGACAGAGTTGGTTTAGATGACTTTTCTCTAATACGTTTTAAAAAAATTCAAATTTATTATGTTTTTGGAAAAATTGTGATGAAAGATTCAATGACAAGATCTCATATATGAAAACTAAGAAAGTAATCAATAAACCAAAGATTTACTCTTAAAAAAATATTCATAGCTTTGTTTTTTTATATAAAAAAATTTATAGACCCCCCTCCGAATTTTACTACATAATTACTTGTTAAAATATTGTGTCTCATCATTTAAGTTATAATCTTTTAAATAAAAAAAATAACAAGAATTATAAAAATCAATTTCTTTATTTATTTAGTTACAGATGTAAAGGTTTTACATCATGGATAATAACATGTACATTTCATATAGTTTCTACGCTAAACCTAAATCATCTACAAAAGATTCATTAATTAATTGGGACCCCAACAGCTCAAGTACATAACTTTTCTCAACGACTCCTCCGATTGATCTATTTTCTGTTCCATGCCTCTGCTAGACGCCATGGCCGCCGGCGAAGACAGGTTCTTGGTGTGAGAGATTGATCGGAGATTGGATTTGGCGTGGTGGTGGAGGGTTCTGATGGCGTAGTTCCACCGTGCAAAGCCTTGATCTTTGAGTGCCTCCACTAATCCCACAGTTCCAGCCACCATCCATGCTCTGCTTGTTGAACTCATTGTATCTTTAATGACTTTTCAGATGTTTGTTTTTCTTAAAAGTGTTTGATGAAGATGATTAAAAAAGAAGAAGGGTAGATTGGGGGTTAAATAGATAGAAGCAAACCACCGGAGAGATTGAAGCAGCCCCAGGTTTAGTGGGGAAAACAGTAGGCTGGGAGAAGGATATGCCAATGGTTTTTGGGACATATGAGTTCCCCTAGAAATGGGTAGCATTTGCAATACCCTTTAAATTATTATTTATTTTGAAATAATAAAAAAGTGAAGGTGTTTTTGGTGTTATTTGTTTATATATTGATAAATTTCACCATCCAACTCTCTATTTAATCTATTTATATTTTAATATAAATTGTACTCCTTATAAAAATTAATTAGATATATTTCATTAGTGTCGATAAATTTTGATTCAAATGTCCAAATCTCTCCTTACTCCTCTTCATAACTTATATTCTCACCGGACCTAAACCCTATACAGGTAAAAGATCATGTGAGAAAAGGAGTTAAGGTTGGAAACCTAAGAAGAGATCTGAACCATTGATCACTTTTAATCTCATGCACATCCATAAATTACGATTTAGAAGAGAATTGGTCTGATGTATCTTGGTGGACTTCATTAGTGTTGATATTCAATTATGATTGATCTAGTGGTAGAGATATTTTAAACTTACGCTTCTCAACATAACTTCGATTTTCACCGGAACCAAACCTACACACACATATATTATACCAAAGGGCCTTTGACCTAACGGTATGTAAGCCATTGGCCTTCTAGGAGGTCGGGGGTTCAAACCTCACCATATATTAGGAGGGTATGTAAGTTTTCTTATTTCGTTTGCCATATATAAATATTATATATTTAAAAAAAAGTAACATATATTATATTCTTAATGTCCTCTTAAGTTGATCTCAAATGTTTATTCATGGTATAATACTCTTTTCTAACCACGCGTATTCTCCTCAATTATATTACTTTAAACTTAAAGAGTAAATAATAGTGATATATGAAAGACTATCTTTGTACTTATAAAAGCTTCCCACATATATGTGTTTATAGAATCTAGCTTCTTATATTGAAGCATCAAAATGATCAAATGTGATACATGATACAACTATATATTTGCTTATTTGATTAGTTAAAGATTAAAAGAAATATATGAGTGATACAACCTTCAACATCTTTTTCTTAATTTCTTATACCTCATCTTTGATCATATATATTTTCAAAGCTATTAAAAAAACCCGTTGGGTCCTCAAACGAAAAGAGATTTTAACGGCTATAGAAAAGATATAAAAGGGGAAGTTAAAAGAAAAAGAAAAGTATCGTCCGGTTAAATACAAGAAGAATATTGGATGAAACAAGTAGATAGGTGGAGTGGATAGCGAACTAGACAAAAAGAAATGCGTATAAGAAAATGAAAAATGAAAAAACAAACTAACATAAAAATATCCTATATAGGACTAGATATGAGGTAAGATATATACAAACTTTGCTCTATTCTTAGGGGTTTATGTCGTATACATATAAAACGATGACACATGTAATTAATGAAGGTAACTAGGTAAGTAAATTAACTAACATATTGAGAGTAATGTACGGAAATAGATAGAAGGAGTTGCATGTAGGATATGTATCGTATACGCATCTCACACTTTCATATTTCTTATAACTTATCTATTTTGTAGACTATCTATGTTGGTTATGGTATTATAGATATAGAAAATTTGAAAAAGACGTATTATTGATTTTCCATTAACAAAAGTAAATCTCGATTCTTTTTTAAAGTCTATATGCAAGTGGTTGTGTAGGATGATGGTGAAATGCAAATATAAAAGTCCATCAATAAAACTTCAAAAAATTGATAATTTATATGAAGACGTATTTGTTGTTGTTAAAGTTATAACAAATTTTTTTGACCAAAATACTTATGATTTACATCTTTATCTTTATTTTCGAAACTTCAACATCAAATAAGTTTTAAAAGAAAGTGTTTACAAAAGCATGACGTTCCGTCTTTTTATATATTAAATCGTGTGTCTATTGTTCAAAATCAATAAATATTGTGCATTACTATCTAAAAACAAAAGAGAAAAAGAAAAAAAGTGGAAATAATTAATTTACATGTTTAAAGAGGTAAGATTAACTCAATCATACAAATCACAAAAATAAATAAATATCATATATTATAATATATATGTTATTACATGTAGTTAAATAAAATAGATATTCTTGATGAAAAATAATTATAATGAACTGGATAAGATTAGGATTAGGATTAGGATTGGGATTAAGGAGTGCACTACAAATTGGAGGTTAGAGTTTGGTCTTAATTTGTTTATTTATTTAAAGGTAAAATACAAGCTAAATTTTATAATTTATTATTTCTTTCTAAATTGATTTTGATCAAACAAATTGAACCATTTATTGATTTCCATCGCCATTATTAATTTGGTGGTGCTTCAAACAAAACCCAAAAAAAATTAATTTATCAATGAAGTAGATTTAGAGACGTGTATGAAAATAATTTAAAAAACACTTAAATGTACTTACTCATGGATATCAAAAATCTGCATGATTTTAATCAGAGGTGACACACTTATAAAAATCGATGCAATTTGCATAATAAAAATCATTATTGTCTATAAGAAAAAGATAAGAGTGGAGTTGTAATTTGTTTTATGCCATTTGAATAAAAAATTAAATGAACAAAAGCTTATTGTATACTCATGTCGCATATCCTCGTTTTTATAGTGAAGGTGTTACGTTTTCTTCAATAAAATCTTCAATTATATACAATGAAATAATTACCATAAAAAATTAAATACAAAACTCTTAATTATACAATGAAATAATCACCATAAAGTTAAATAAAGCTCCGAAACCATAATGGGAGTCTTTTGCAAATGATATATTAAACAATGTCTAAAACTCATACTTTGTTCTACACTGATCGATATTATCAAGTTTTTTAATGATGTGAGTGGTAGTGTAAAGTCAAGGTCAAACTCTAGCCTTAATTACGAACCATAACGAGACCATGATATTTTATGATACATGATTTATAACGACAAATATGTATATCATATATATCATTATATATAAATACATGTTTTTATTACCATTATTTAATGAGAAAATAATATTAAACAATTTAAATTAATTTATATAATACTAAAAGCTAAAAAACTAACTCTAAAAAGTATTTAAAAAATCAAATATGTTATACAAATCGCAAGCGACTGAGGTGCCATTAAGTAACAAACTTAATGGGGTGTTTGGTTATCTTTTAATAGTTTTATTAAGATATGGTTTTTATTAAGATATGGTTGTTGTTATTTAAAAGGTCTTAATATGGGGTTGTTTGGTTATCTTTTAATAGTTTTATTAAGATATGGTTGTTATTTAAAAGGTTTCATTAAGACGTAGCTTCTAAATCTTCAAGAGATGAATTATGTTTGACCAAAAAATAAATATATATCTCATAATAGTTCCAAATGTTTTCTAGTTTTTTTTTTAAAATGGTATCCTAAGTATTTAGACTAATTTCTGACAAATTTAACACTGTTAAAAATGAATTATCTAGCCTCATCCTCACAATACTGTTAAAAATGAATTATCTAGCCTCATCCTCACAATGAAATATCTAGCCTCCTCCTCTCACAGGACTTAACGAGTATACCAAAGTCTTAGTGGTTTCCAAATGTTCTGTAGTTATTTCTTTGTATGCTTCAAAAGTTTCTATACCATGATTTAATTAGCTATTAAAATCAATAAGTTCATGATTTCATAAAACGCATACTCGTAATTAAAATTTTTGACAAATTAACCGATCCATTTAAATGAAATCGTCCAGGTGACCTGCCTGGCCAAGGACCAAGGTGCTAATATATTATGGATTTATGGTTAACACTTAACAATATAAATAAATTATTTAAAACATAATATAAATATTAACATCATATATCGGCAAAAATGGTATATTATCGGGAGGGAAAGGGATCTCATCTAGCATGCAGTTGCCTGCTTACAAGAGCCAATAACATTTACAATTTGCAACCCTAGCTCCTTTTACAGGAAATCATATATATATATATATATATATATATATATATATATATATTCTCAATGACTCTCCCAAACCCTGGAGTCAACTGGCCTGCATGCATCATCGATTGATTAACGAAACCCTTTTGGATCAGCTTGGGGCCCAGCAGTTGAAGTACATGACTTGCCGGAGAGAATCGTCTGACTGTGTTTTCCGGTCGCCGACGTTGACGTTGGAGCGTAGAAGAAGGGCAGAAAATGGACGGAGATGGTGGTTGGCATGTCGGAAGAGTGATCTAAGTTTGTAGCCTTGCTGATCGGTATGTCCATTCACAATGGCTACTCCGGCGGCCATCCATACACGGCTCATGGAACTCATTACTTCTTTTATTCTTGTTATTATTATGATTATAGATGATATGGTTTTGAATATGAAAATAAGAGATGAATGAAGGGGGTATATTTATAGTGGTTTTGTGAACCCCCATAACTTTTTAAATTATATGAAAGGCAGGTGCATGAACATAGTGCAGTGGTGAGTCACGAGATATGTGACCCATATACATAGATGCTCTCCATCTGTCCCTTTGGGATTACACATCAAGATATGTGGATGGACAATGAAGCAGCTGCTGCCTTCTTCTAAATTTGTTTATTGGATTTAATTATACTACAACCAATAACAGTATTTGTCCCCCTTCTTAAAAACAATGCATTGCAATAAAAAAATCAAAGGTTTTAATTATTTTTTTAGAAGATATGAAGTTGATTTTAAGCTATAAATAGTGATTTAATTAAGTGAATTTGGTTGCATTGAGGGAGGACATCTTGAGGTCAGTCGGTGGGAAACAGAGAACATATAATAAAAGTATTTCACAACTTTATCAAATATATATATATATATATAGGGTTAGGTTCAAATGTGAACTCATTTTTTGTTGTGAACGTGAGGACGAATCTCAGCCACACATCTTCTAGTAGTGTCCCCTTGTTAAATATATACCTTTTTTTAACAACGACAAGATTTTATAGAAAAGAAAAAAAAAAAGACTAGCAAGACGCTAGAATAAACAGTTATACACGGAAAATAGCTAAAAAAGGGTTATGAAGTCAACTCATCCAATTAATCTTAAACTTGTAACTCCTATTAGAAACCCAAAAACACGTCTAAGTCGCAATTCTTTTGAAGATGTTCGCCTCATAAAAAGTGGTCACATTCTGAAACGACCATATGTACCAAAGTATACTGAAAATACATGCCTTAAAGCACAATTTCTCTCCGCTGTTCAACCGTAAATTAAAAAACCATGTAATTCAAGCCACATAGGAACTAAACGACTTGAAAATAAAAACAAAAATGACTTGAAGAGTTGGTTCAAGCTGGGATCATAGTTTAACATTTGTATAGTAATATTAGCATCATCTAGTGGAATTAATCAAGTTATCTTCATCAAAACAGCTTGATGTTTTGTTTATTAGTTAGGATCCTAACAGCTACATTATAAATAGATTCCAAGTGAAAGAGCCCCAAGTTTTATGAGATCAAAACTGAAAGTAAAAGCCAATGGTTTTAGAGCATCCAATTCCCAATAATACCCTTCCACTTCACTTGGTAGTTGGCACATATGCTTTCAATATTTATTATCTTCCTTACTATTTTAAAAATCGAAAACTTTTATTTGGGAGAGTATTTTCATACATCATCGATCGAAGGAAGCCCCCATATGTCATCAACCCTAAAATGATGATATAGCGGATGAAAGTCTCCTTATATTCAACAGTCAAAGGATCCAATTTGATAAGTTTTAGAAGTCGATCCCTTCGTATGTGAATCATGTAAATTGTAACACCCTTTTTCTTTTGTTATCACTTATCTACATCCCTGATGCTTCATTATTATCCAAAAGAAAAAGGGAAAGGAAACAAAAGACATTCAATTTTTGAAAAAGGAATCTTGAATCATGCTTTTGAACATATATATCTTTCTCTATAAATTGATTGGATGATAGTGGAATACCCATCTGAAAAAAGAAAATATGATCCAATACAGCTGTGTGAAAATGGATTGGAGACATATGGATTAATTTCGTATCATATAAACACCCATCTGTAATTAAAAGAATTCATCATAATCGAAAGGTCTCTTTCAATACCAAGATCTTACATAATTACAAATAAAATTCAAGTGATATCTATGTATTTAGCTACAAAAAAACTAAAAGAGTTGATTAATTGGGACCCCAACAACTCAAGTACACGACTTTTCTCAATGACTCCTCCGATTGATTTATTTTCTGTTCCATGCCTCTGCTTGAAGCCATGGCCGCCGGCGAAGATAGGTTCTTGGTGTGAGAGATTGATCGGAGATTGGATTTGGCGTGGTGGTGGATGGTTCTGATGGTGTAGTTCCATCGTGCAAAGCCTTGATCTTTGAGTGCCTCCACCAATCCAACAGCTCCGGCCACCATGCATGCTCTGCTTGTTGAACTCATCGTATCTTTAATGACTTTTCTAATTCTTGTTCTCTTTTTCTTGTGAAGCGTTTGATGAAGAAGATGATTTGAGAAGCTTAAAAGTGGAATGAGGGTTAAATAGATGAAAGCAAACCACTAAAAAAAAGAGACTGAAACAGCCCTAGGATTTAGGGATAAAAACAGTATGCTGAGATAAGGGATTGCCAATGGTTTTGGGACATATAGTGTTCACACTTCAATAACACATGTGGTATAGCATTATTTGCTCCCCCCCTTAATTTATTATTTTATTTTGAATAATAAAAGTGGAGAATTTGTTTGGTGTTATTTGTTTTATTTTAATAAATTTCACCATCAACCCCTCATCCGGGTGTCTTTGAAGATGGATTCTGTGTGAAATCAATTGAGGTTATCGATGAGCAAGTTATTTTTGTCCAAATATATAAATTCTTAATGTCCTTTTAAATAACACCTCGAAGCAAAACTCACAACAAATGTTTATTCGTGATATAAAACTTTTTTTTCAACCATCAATTGTTTTCAGACGTTTTCTCCTCAATTATATTACTTTTAACTTTTTGTTTATATGATTGGATCAATTAGTAATGATGTAGGACAAGACTATTCTTGTAGTTATCCAAGCTTTCCACACATGTATATACTTGTGTCTAGAATGAAGCTTCCTATATTGAACCATTGGAATGATCTGCTCGATACATGATATGATATATTTGCTTATTTGATAAGTTAAAGGTAAAAAAAAAACCTACTTTTATATATATCACTTATACAACCTTTAACATCTTTTTCGTTTATTAGATCTTATCGTTGATCATATTTATTTTCAAAGCTATTCAAAAGAATTGGTGGGTCCTAAAATGAAAAAGAGACTTTTGACAATTATAAAAGGGAAAATGAAAAGAAAAAGAAAAGCATTATCCATTAAACAAGGAAGAATCTTGAATGAAACAAGTATATAGGTACTGGAGTGGATGGTGAATTAAAGAGAGAGATTTGTAAAAGAACAGTAAATTAAATAGAAAGATTTAAGGTGCCATAAACATACCTTAAAGTGTCATTAACCTTACCTTTATTTATTTGTACGCTGGACGTGCCCCTATTCTTGTCCTTATCCTTATGTATGGGCAATTTGGTTTCTTGTCCTTTTCTTTCTTTTTGGCTTCTTTCTTTCCTTCCTTCCTTTCCTTTCTATTGTTATTTTGTTTTTGTTTTTTTAAATCATTACTCTTAAAAACAGTGGTTTCAACATATATTTAGAAAAATGAATATATTTAAAGGTTTACTGATACCAGACTCTAACTCAAATTAATTAGCTTGGTAAATTGCACAATAATTGTGTAAAGAATTATTTATCATAACAATTAACTCATTACTATCCAAATACGCTCTCTAATCAACTTTCATGATCAACAATTAAAGATGAAAGTGAGGTTACCTCTCTTGTCTCTTTTTTTTTCAACTTTAGTTTTGACTTTTACTCTTACTCCAATTGATCTAGAGATTTAACCACCCTCTTAGATACAATTACGTTTCTCTGTCGTAAGTTAAAAAATATTAGCTTTATGAAATATACAAACATATTGTAATGTTGGGTGTTATCATATATATTTTAAAACTACAACAATAATAAAAGTTCATGTTGACAGAGTTGGTTTGAATGACTTTTCTCTAATACGTTTAAAAAAATTCAAATTTATTATGTTGTTGAAAAAATTGCGATAAAAGATTCAAAGACAAGCAATAGGGCCGGCCCCGGCCACGTGCAGCCCGTACGGCTGCACATGACATCATAGCCCAACGGGCATCAAATTGTCATCTATTACTAGTTTTTAGTTTAATACTCCATCCGACCCAAAATAAGTGTCTATATTACTATTTTAGTTTGTTCCAAAATAAGTGTCCACTTATAAAGTACAAGTGCATACTTTCCCACTCTACCCCCTAATTATGAGACGGTGAAATCAAAGATACAAATCTCGAATGACCGATTTCTATTGTTGAATGAACCTGTTGAGTTGTTGTGTGAGTCATTATGAATCTTTAATTTTTTTTAAATTCTAATTGATTATAATAAGTAGTGTCATATGTGGTCGTGTAGGTTAGTGATTACTAGGCTAAGGGGTTTTTGTCAATATGATAACGAGTAATGAAATTTGAAAATAAAAATTTGCAATGCACATGTGCATATTATTGTATGGGCACAGTTGGAGCATGTTGCACAATAATAACAAAATATTTTAATATTTACTTATTGGACACTTGTTATTTGCAATGCACAGTAAAATAGATATGAATTTTACGATTTATCATTGCTCTTGTGACTTTTCTTTATTTCGAGGTTTAACGTTATCGTATTAGATTTAGACTTTAGTCTTTAGATTTGTAACTTTATGAGTTTAACTCTTTGTTTACTATGACACTAACTTCGATGTAAGTTACTATTTTGGTTCAACTTAGTTATAGTTTTCCTTGTGAAGTTTCATATATTAAAGTATATGTCATATTATTCTAATTTCAACATGATGAGACATTTAGCTTAACTAAGTTCCAAACCCTTTAAAACATCGCATCTTTCGTCGCTATATTATTCTTTAGCTTTTTCGCACAAAGCATCAAAAACCCTAGTACCGACCCTAAAGATAAGATCTCATATATGAAAACTAAGAAAGTAATCAATAAACCAAAGATTTACTCTTGAAGAAATATCCATAGCTTTGTTTTTTTATAACAAAAAATTATAGTCCCCCCTCCGAATTTTACTACATAATTACTTGTTAACATATTGTGTCTCATTTATTTTAAGTTATAATCTTACTTTATGAAAATATTATATAAACTGAGGGTCCATCGATGCACTTTTAAGTATAACTAATAACAAGAATTATAAAAATCAATTTCCTTATTTATTTAGTTACAGATGTAAAGGTTTTACATCATGGATAATAACATGTACATTTCATGTAGTTTCTACGCTAAACCTAACTCATCTACAAAAGATTCATTAATTAATTGGGACCCCAACAGCTCAAGTACATAACTTTTCTCAACGACTCCTCCGATTGATCTATTTTCTGTTCCATGCCTCTGCTAGACGCCATGGCCGCCGGCGAAGACAGGTTCTTGGTGTGAGAGATTGATCGGAGATTGGATTTGGCGTGGTGGTGGAGGGTTCTGATGGCGTAGTTCCACCGTGCAAAGCCTTGATCTTTGAGTGCCTCCACTAATCCCACAGTTCCAGCCACCATCCATGCTCTGCTTGTTGAACTCATTGTATCTTTAATGACTTTTCAGATGTTTGTTTTTCTTAAAAGTGTTTGATGAAGATGATTAAAAAAGAAGAAGGGTAGATTGGGGGTTAAATAGATAGAAGCAAACCACCGGAGAGATTGAAGCAGCCCCAGGTTTAGTGGGGAAAACAGTAGGCTGGGAGAAGGATATGCCAATGGTTTTTGGGACATATGAGTTCCCCTAGAAATGGGTAGCATTTGCAATACCCTTTAAATTATTATTTATTTTGAAATAATAAAAAAGTGAAGTTTTTTTTTGGTGTTATTTGTTTATATATTGATAAATTTCACCATGAACTTTCTATTCAGTCTATTAATTACCTATAAATTTAAGGTTGGGTTTTGGTCTAAAGTCGAAGTATCTTGTGAGGAAATGAGTTAAGTTGGGAACAGCAATAGAGATCTGAATCCTTGAACACTTTTAATCTTATATTTTACTATAAATTGTGCTCCTTTAGGTACACTTCATTAGTGTCGATAAATTTTGATTCAAATGTCCAGATCCCTTCTTACTCTTTTCACCATAACTTGTCTTCTCACCGGATCCAACCTCATACACGCAAATGATCATGTGGGAAAAAGAGTTAAGGTAGGAAACGTAAGAACCCTTTATCACTTTTAATCTCATGCATCCCCATAAATTGTTATTTAGAAGAGAATTGATTCGATGCATCTTGGTGTATTTCATTAGTGTTGACATTTAATTAGGATATATAGTGGTAGAGATCTTTTAAACTTACGTTTTTCAACATAACTCTAATTTTCACCGGAACCACACTCTACACACAGAAGTAACATATATTATGTTCTTAATGTCCTCTTAAGTTGACCTCAAATGTTTGTTCATGGTATAATACTTTTCTAACCGCGTATTCTCCTCAATTATATTACTTTAAACCTTTTGTGTATATAAACGAATAAATAATAGTGATATATGAAAGACTATCTTCGTACTTATGAAAGCTTCCCACATATATGTGTTTATAGAATCTAGCTTCTTATATTGAAGCATCAAAATGATCAACTCTGATACATGATACAACGACATATTTGTTTATTTGATAAGTTAAAGATCAAAAGAAATATATGAGTCATACAACCTTCAACATCTTTTTCGTTAATTTCATATACCTCATCTTTGATCATATGTACTTTTAGAGCTATTAAAAAAAATCCATCGGGTCCTCAAACGAAAAGGGACTTTTAACAACTATAAAAAAAAGACATAAAAGGGAAAATTACAAGAAAAAGAAAAAGAAAAGTATTGTCTGTTAAACATAAGAAGGATCTTGGATGAAACAAGTAGATAGGCGGAGTGGATAGTGAACTAGACAAAAAGAAATGCGTATAAGAAAATGAAAAATCAAAAAACAAACTAACACAAAAATATCTTATATAGGACTAGATATGAGGTAAGATGTATACAAACTTTGCTCTATTCTTAGGGGTAGAGAGGTTTTTTTATGTCGTATACATATAAAACGATGACACATGTAATTAATGAAGGTAACTAGGTAAGTAAATTAACTAACATATTGAGAGTAATGTATGGAAATAGATAGAAGGAGTTGCATGTAGGACACGTATCATATACGCATCTCATACTTTCATATTTCTTATAACTTATCTATTTTGTAGATTATCTATGTTGGTTATGGTATTACAGATATAGAAAATTTGAAAAAGACGTATTGTTGATTCTCCATTAACAAAAGTAAATCTCGATTCTTTTTTAAAGTATATATGCAAGTGGTTGTGTAGGATGATGGTGAAATGCAAATATAAAAGTCCATCATTAAAACTTTAAAAAAATGACAATTTATATGAAGACGTGTTTGTTGTTGTTAAAGTTATAACAATT
This sequence comes from Silybum marianum, assembly GCA_036898165.1. Classification (NCBI taxonomy): domain Eukaryota; kingdom Viridiplantae; phylum Streptophyta; class Magnoliopsida; order Asterales; family Asteraceae; genus Silybum; species Silybum marianum. The sequence goes on along the minus strand of CM072537.1, from coordinate 9,606,583 downwards.
TTTTTATGACCAAAATACTTATGATTCACATCTTTATCTTTATTTTCGAAACTTCGACATCAAATAAGTTTTAAAAGAAAGTGTTTGTAAAAGCATAACCTTCCATCTTTTTACATATTTAAATTGTCTCTCTGCTATTCAAAATCAATAAATCTTGTGTATTACTGTCTAAAAAAGGAAAAAAAAAGTGGAAATAGTTTGTTTACATGTTTAAAAGAGGTAAGATTAACTCAATCATACAAATCATACAAATCATAAAAATGAATAAATATCATATATTATAATATATGTTATTACATGTAGTTAAACAAAATATATATTCTTGATGAAAAATAATTATAATGAACTGGATAAGATTAGGATTAGGATTAGGATTAGGAATGCACTACTAATTAAATTGGAGGTTAGAGTTTGGTCTTAATTTGTTCATCTATTTAAAGGTAAAATACAAGCTCAAATTTTTAATTCGTATTTCTTTCTAAATTGATTTTATCAAACAAATTGATTGATTTCCATCGCCATTATTAATTTGGTGGTGCTGCAAAGAAAACCCAAAATAAATTACTGGGAAAAGTCTGAAAAAACCCAACGAACTATGTGATTTTGAATGATTAAGTCTTTAAATTATTTTTTTGAATGAAAAAACCCTTAAACTTTCTGAAACCGGTTAAATACATCATTGTAACCAGTAAAAACAGGTTAATGTTATAAAAATTTGGAAAAAGTATAAAAAAATCCAACAAACTATTTGATTTTGAATGATTAAGTCCTTCATTTTTTTATCGAATAAATCCCGAATTTTTTTACTAAATCTTTTTACCAAATTAATTTTTGAACTTTCTTTTAACAAATAATCCCAAACTTTTTTTGAAACTAAAATCACGAACTTAATTTTGAACAAATAAATGCGGAATTTTTTTTGAATAAAATCACAAATATATATAGAAATAGTAATGGAAATGGTATAAGTAGTGGATGTCTGGATGGCATCAGTGACTACCCGGGTTTGAATTCTCGCGGCTGCATGTGGCGATCCAGACTTTGGCCTACCACTTTGTGGTGGATCCTGGTCGTCGGGGATTACTCGGGTGCCCGAATGGATCCCGGATACCCCGGGAACGTGTGTGTGTTATTGTCGTTCAAAAAAAATTATGTATAAATATTTTATATATATCTAATTATGTTTAAGTATGACTTTTATATGTTTCATAATTAGTAATGGAAATGCTATAATTTTTCTTCATTTAATTGGTTCATTGTACTTTGTCGTCGGTAAGAGAAATTACATATTTTTTGTTTATGATCTTGTTCAAAAAATGTTTCGGATTAATTTGTTCAAAATTAAGTTAATGATTTTATTTCTTGAAATTTATTTGTTTAAAGAAAGTTAAAAAATTAATTTGGTAAAAAGATTTAGATTTTATTTTTGGAATTTATTCATTAAAAAAAAATCAAAGACTTAATCATTCAAAATCAGATAGTTTGTTGGGTTTTTTTAGACTTTTTCCAAATTGTTATCACATTAACCTGTTATTATAGGTTACAAGGATGTATTTAACCGGTTTCAGAAAGTTTAAGGGTTTTTTCATTCAAAAAAATAGTTTAAGGACTTAATCATTTAAAATCAGATAGTTCGTTGGGTTTTTTTAGACTTTTCCCAAAAACTTAAATGTACTAATGGATACCCAAAATCTGCATGATTTTAATCAGAGGTGACATACTTATACTACTAGAAAATTGAGTATTTTCAACAGAAATTAATTTTCAACGGAAAATGTCGTTGAAAATTTTCTACGAATTTTAGATGATTATTGACAGAACATAAATTTTCTACGAATTTTCAACGAATTTCTGTTGAAAATCTCTCACAAACATACATGCATTTTCAACCAAAAATTTTTCAACGGAATGTCTCGTCAAAAAGTTTTTGGTTGAAAATGCATTATTTGAGAGATTTTCAACGGAAATTCGTTGAAAATTGGTATAAAATTTATGTTTTGTCAATAATCTCTTTAAAATTCATAGAAAATTTTCAACGACATTTTCCGTTGAAAATTTTCGTTGAAAACACTCAATTTTCTAGTAGTGTTATAAAAATCAATGCAATTTGCATAATAAAAATGATAACTGTCTATAAGAAAAAGATAGAGTGGAGATGTAATTTGTTTTATGCCGTTTGAATAAAAAATGAAATGAACAAAGCTTATTGTATACTCATGTAACATACCCTCGTTTTTATAGTGAAGGTGTTACGTTTTCTTCAACAAAATCTACAATTATATACAACAAAATAATCACCATAAAAGTTAAATACAAATTGAACTCTAATTATACAATGAAATAATCATCATGAAGTTAAATAAAGCTTCGAAACTATAACGGGGGTCTTTTGCAAATGATATATTAAACAATGTCTAAAACTCATACTTTGTTCTACACCGATCGATATTATCAAGTTTTTTAATGATGTGAGTGGTAGTGTAAAGTCAAGGTCAAACTCTAGCCTTAATTACGAACCATAACGAGACCATGATATTTTATGATACATGATTTATAACGACAAATATGTATATCATATATGTATCATTATGTATAAATACATGTTTTTATTACCATTATTTAACGAGGAAATAATATTAAACAATTTAAATTAATTTATATGGTACTAAAAGCTAAAAAAATAACTCTAAAAAGTATTTAAAAAATCAAATATGTTATACAAATCACAAGCTACTTAGGTGCCATTAAGATATAGTTGTTATTTAAAAGGTTTCATTAAGAGATGAATTATGTTTTGACCAAAAAATAAATATATCTTATAATAGTTCCAAATGTTCTCTAGTTTTTTTTAAAATGGCATCCTAAGCATTTAGACTAATCTCTGACAAAGTGTTCGTAGTTTTCAAATGTTCTTTAGTTATTTAAAAATGGATTATCTAGCCTCATCCTCTAGAAAAATGGATTATCTAGCCTCATCCTCACAGGGCTTAACGAGTATACCAAAGTCTTAGTGGTTTCCAAATGTTCTGTAGTTATTTCTTTGTATGCTTCAAAAGTTTCTATACCATGATTTAATTAGCTATTAAAATCAATAAGTTCATGATTTCATAAAACGCATACTCGTAATTAAAAAAATTGACAAATTAACCGATCCATTTAAATGAAATCGTCCAGGTGACCTGCCTGGCCAAGGACCAAGGTGCTAATATATTATGGATTTATGGTTAACACTTAACAATATAAATAAATTATTTAAAACATAATATAAATATTAACATCATATATCGGCAAAAATGGTATAATATCGGGAGGGAAAGGGATCTCATCTAGCATGCAGTTGCCTGCTTACAAGAGCCAATAACATTTACAATTTGCAACCCTAGCTCCTTTTACAGGAAGAAATCATATATATATATATATATATATATATATATATATATATATATATATACACTCAATGACTCTCCCAAACCCTGGAGTCAACTGGCCTGCATGCATCATCGATTGATTAACGAAACCCTTTTGGATCAGCTTGGGCCCCAGCAGTTCAAGTACATGACTTGCCGGAGAGAATCGTCGGACTGTGTTTTCCGGTCGCCGACGCTGACGTTGGAGCGTAGAAGAAGTGCGGAAAATGGAGGGAGATGGTGGTTGGCATGTCGGAAGAGTGATTTAAGTTTGTAGCCTTGCTGATCGGTATGTCCATTCACAATGGCTACTCCGGCGGCCATCCATACACGGCTCACGGAACTCATCATTGCTTCTTGTTATTATTATGATTATAGACGATATGGTTTTGAATATGAAAATAAGAGATGAGTGAAGGGGTATATTTATAGTGGTTTTGTGAATTATATATATATATATATATATATGAGAGGCAGGCAGGTGCATGAACATAGTGCAGTGGTGAGTCATGAGATATGTGACCCATATACATGCTCCCCATCTGTCCCTTTGGGATTACACATCAAGACATGTGGATGGACAATGAAGCAGCTGCTGCTCTCTTCTGAATTTGTTTATTGGATTTAATTATGCTATAACCAGTAACAGTATTTGTCCCCCTTCTTAAAAACAATGCATTTCAATAAAAAAAATTCAAAGATTTTTGTTATTTTTTCAGATGATTTGAAGTTGATTTTAAGTTATAAATAGTGGTTTAATAAAGTGAATTCGGTTGCATTGAGGGAGGACATCTTGAGGTCAGTCGGTGGGAAACAGAGAACAATACAGTAAAACTATTTCACAACTTTATCAACTATATATATCATTATATATAATATATATATTCTGATATAAAGCAATCCTCTTTCAAGCATCCAAGCTAGGAAAAACTAAAGAAGATCTTGGTTGGCATATAAAACAGGCACTTGCATACCTATTTTTTTTTTGACAACGACAAGATTTTATAGAAAAGAAAAAAAAAATAGCAAGACGTTAGAATAAACAGTTATATACAGGAAATAGCTAAAAGAGGGTTATGAAGTCAACTCATCCAATTAATCTTAAACTTGTAACTCCTATTAGAAACCCAAAAATATGTTTAAGTCACAATTCTTTTGAAGATATCCGCCCTCGTAAAAAATGGTCACATTCTAGAACGACCATATGTGCCAAAGTATAGTGAGAACTGAGAATAAATGCCTCAAAGCACAATTTCTCTCCACTCTTCAACCGTAATAAATTAAAAAACCATGTAATTCAAGCCACATAGGAACTAAACGACTTTGAAAAAAAAAAAAAAAACAACTTGAAGAGTTGGTTCAAGCTGGGATCATAGTTTAACATTTGTATAGTAATATTAGCATCATCTAGTGGAATTAATCAGGTTATCTTGTTCAAAACAGCTTGATGTTTAGTTTAATTTAGTTAGGACCCTAACAACTACATTATAAATAGATGTCAAGTGAAAGAGCCCAAGTTTTATGAGATAAAAAATGAAAGTAAAAGCCAATGGTTTTAGAGCATCCAATTCCCAATAATACCCTTCCACTTCACTTGGTAGCTGGCACATACGCTTTCATATTTATTATCTTCCTTATTTTCTTACTGATTTTAAAAATCAAAAACTTTTATTTGGGAGGGTATTTTCATACATCATCGATCGAAGGAAGCCCCCATATGTCATCAACCCTAAAATGATGATATAGCGGATGAAAGTCTCCTTATATTCAACATTCAAAGTATTCAATTTAATAAGTTTTAGAAGTCTATCCCTTCGTATGTGAATCATGTAAATTGTAACACCCTTTTTCTTTTGTTATCACTTATCTACATCCCTGATGCTTCATTATTATCCAAAAGAAAAAGGGAAAGGAAACAAAAGACATTCAATTTTTGAAAAAGGAATCTTGAATCATGCTTTTGAACATATATATCTTTCTCTATAAATTGATTGGATGATAATGAAATACCCATTTGAAAAGAGGAAATATGATCCAATACAGTTGTGTGATATTGGATTGGAGACATGGATCAATTTCATATCATATAAACACCCATATGTAATTAAAAGATTTCATCATAATCGAAAGGTCTCTTTCAATACCAAGATCGTACATAATTACAAATAAAATTCAAGTGATATCTATGTATCTAGCTATAAAAAAAACTAAAAGAGTTTATTAATTGGGACCCCAACAGCTCAAGTACATGACTTTTCTCAATGACTCCTCCGATTGATTTGTTTTCTCTACTTCCATGCCTCTGCTAGAAGCCATGGCCGCCGGCGAAGATAGGTTCTTGGTGTGAGAGATTGATCGGAGATTGGATTTGGCGTGGTGGTGGATGGTTCTGATGGCGTAGTTCCATCGTGCAAAGCCTTGATCTTTGAGTGCCTCCACCAATCCAACAGTTCCGGCCACCATCCATGCTCTGCTTGTTGAACTCATCGTATCAATTTAATGACTTTTCTAATTCTTGCTCTCTTTTTCTTGTGAAGTGTTTGATGAAGAAGATGATTTTGTAAGGCTTAAAAGTGGAATGAGGGTTAAATAGATGAAAGCAAACCACCAAAAAAAAAGAGACTGAAACAACCCCATGTTTTAGGGGTAAAACAATATGACAAGGAATTGCCAATGGTTTTGGGACATATAGTGTCCACACTTCAATAACACATGTGGTATAGCATTATTTATTTGCTTCCCCCTTAATTTATTATTTTATTTTGAATAATAAAAGTGAAGGATTTGTTTGGTGTCATTTGTTTATATTTTAATAAATTTCACCATCAACCCCTCATCCTTGTGTCTTTAAAGATGGATTCTATGTGAAGTCACTTGAGGTTACTGATGAGTAAGTTATTTTTGTCCAAATACATAAATTCTTAATGTCCTTTTAAATAACACCTCGAAGCAAAACTCACAACAAATGTTTATTCGTGATATAAAACTTTTTTTCCGGCCATCAATTGTTTTCACGCTTTTTCTCCTCAATTATATTACTTTTTAACTTTTTTGTATATATGATCGAATCAATTAATAACGATGTAGGACAAGATTATTCTTGTAGTTATCCAAGATTCCCACATATACTTATGTACAAAATGAAGCTTCTTATATTGAACAATTGGAATGATCTATTCGATACATGATACGATGTATTTGCTTATTTGATAAGTTAAAGGTCAAAAAGAACGCACTTTTATATATATATTAGTTATACAACCTTTAACATCTCTTTCGTTTATTAGATCTTATCATCGATCATATTTATTTTCAAAGCTATTCAAAAGAACTTTGTTGGGTCCTTAAATAAAAAAGAGACTTTTAACAATTATAAAAGAGAAAATGAAAAGAAAAAGAAAAACATTATCCATTAAACAAGGAAAAATCTTGAATGAAACAAGTATACACATGGAGTGGATGGTGAATTAAAGATAGAGGTTTGTAAAATAACAATAAATTAAAAATCATGTGGCGCAATATATCCTACAAAGGATTAAAGTTTTAGTGGTAGGATAAATGTAGACCTTGTTACATCTTCACAAGTAGAGTTGTTTAATTAATTTCGTATATATTAAAAATGATGACACATAGAATTACTGAAAGTAAATAATTAATTAGCCAATTAAGAGATATGTAGGGGAGATAGATAAAAGTAGTTGTGTGTGGGATATGTATCATATACGAATGTAAAGCAACTCGTACTTTCATATTTCATATAACTTATCTATTTTATTTGTCTATGTTGGTTACAACATTACAGATAAAGAAATTTTAAAAAAGACATATTCAAGTGGTCGTGTAGGACGATAGTAAAAAGCAATATAAAAGTCTATAGATACAACTTAAAAATATAATGAATTTCAATGAAGATGTTTTTTCATCAAAAAAAAACCTTAGATGTATTTATTGATAGACATAATCTACATGATTTTAAACACATCTATAAAACTAGTACAATTTATAAGGGAAATAATTACTACTGCCCAAATTAAACAAAGTTGATGAAGTAGATTATATACTCATGTTACATCCTCATTTCCAATGTAAAGGTGTTACGGTTTCCTCAACAAAATTCTTAATTACATATAATAAAACAAATCAAAGTTAAATAAGACTTTAATGATATCATAAACAATATTTAAGACCCATTGTTGTTTCATATCGAACTAAACTATTAATTGAAGATAAATATGAAAACATGAAATGCTTAAATTTAAAATATTGTATACGGTTTTAAGAATTAATTGGTTTGTAATTGAAATCTCCTATATATATAAATACATATACAGGGGCAATTTCAAATGAGAACTCAAATTTGGTTGTGAACGTGAAAATGGGAACGCGACAAGTGTCATATTTAGACTGAATAATCAAAGAAATATTCAGACTCAATACAACCGAATATTGTTTATATACATCCAAAGAAAAACACAATTAAGAAGCTAGATCTTGGTTGGTATAGAAAACAGGCCATTTGCTTCCCTTCCCATGTTAAATATCTCATTTACAGCTAGCTGCTTAATTTACAAGAGCATTAAATCAGAACAAAAACAACTTCCTTTGGTTGGTTCAAGCCTGCAGTACCTATAAATAATAGTACCATATATCATCTGGTGGAACTAATAAAGTTATCTTCAAATATGGATGTTTAATTTAGTTTAGTTAGGACCCCAACAGCTCAAGTACATAACTTTTCTCAAAGACTCCTCTGATTGATTTGTTTTCTCTACTTGTACTTGGCATCTGCTAGAAGCCATGGCCGCCGGTGAAGGTGATGACGACAGGTTCTTGGTGTGAGAGATTGATCGGAGATTGGATTTGGTGTGGTGGTGGATGGTTCTCATGGTGTAGTTCCATCGTGCAAACCCTTGATCTTTGAGTGCCTCTACTAATCCAACGGTTCCGGCTACCATCCATGCTCTGCTTGAAGAACTCATCGTATCTCAAAATTTTAGTATCTTTTGTTTTTAAAATTGAAAGTATGTTGCAGGTGATTGATGAAGAAGCACAAGGATGGAATGGAGGTATAAATAGATGTCAAGTGGAAGAGCCCCAAGTTTTTATGAGATCAAAACTGGAAGTAAAAGCCAATGGTTTTACTTTTAGAGCGTCCTATTATTAATTCCCAATAATACCCTTTTCCCACTTGGCATTGGCACACAGACTTTTATATATATCATTTTTATTATTGATTATAAAATACAAATTATTTTTTAAACATGAGTTTCAACCTTTTATTTTGCAATGCTATTTGCTATTTTGCATCTACTTTAATTTCATGATCTAAGTGAAAGCGGTGTTTGGAATTGCTTATTTGAAACTAAGTTATTGACTTTCTGGAAAAATGTTTATCAAAAGTTGATAAATTAAAAGTTTTAACTTCTTAAATAATGACTTATCACCGGTTTGACACCAGATAACTTGTTTTTCCCAAACACTCAAAATGACTTATTACCAGTGTCACACCGGAATAAGTCAATAAGTTGTTTTTATAAGCAATCCCCAACACCCCTAAGTTATGCACCACGAATGTAAAAAATGGATTTTGTCGTTGATGTATGTAAGGAAGAAAATATTAGGTAAAATGCATTTAGCAAATGTATAAAGATGCAATTAGCCATTTTTTATGCTTTATGCATGTTAAAATTATGTTCCAAATCCAATTTGTGAAAAATATTTGTTTATTTTTTTAATTATCAAAAACAGAAAAAGTTTCTAACAACATCATTATCTCCATTGATCAATTTTTATTATCTCATTTGGTTCTTTTTTTTAATTGGTACTCCATATTTTGTGAAACACTTTTTTCTAAATTATATACATTGTTATGTCTTTAACTCCTTATATCTAATTTTAAGTTAGAAAATTGTTATGTATTTTGAATTATTTTACATAATTTGTGATTTTATGTAACTTTTGTTTTTTTAAAAATATAAAAAGATTTTTAGGCATGATAGCCCATTGACAAACCCCGCCTGTTTATAGGGTGGTATGAACAAGTTTTCAAATCCGTAAAAAAACTTTGATTTGTCATATTAGACCTGTTGGACAAGAAAATAGGTTACACCCGCCCCGGTCCTGGCTCAAGCCTGCAAGAGATCAACTTTAATTAGTACGGCCAATTCATAGGTTGTTTACTAGGTTTTGACATGTCTTTTATTCCATAACAGGTAACATTTTTTTACCATTGCCTCTGACTCACCCTAAAATCTGACTGAGTAAGTGATCAAAGGGATGCTTACTTGAGTACGAGAGAGATAGCAACAAATTATTTCCGGCTTAATCCAAAACAATTATTTCTTGGCCAAGGCTTACTGATATAACATTCACTAAAATAACACCATCCATGATTTAGTTCGACAACAAATGTTTATTCATAATAATATAGGGGGTGTTTAGATAAGCTTATTGACTTATAATTTATTACCGGTGTGGAAAAGTGCTTATGAAAATCTGATAAGTTAAAAAAATTTACTTCTTAGAAAACAACTTATTTTCGGTTTGACACCGGATAAGTTGTTTTACCCAAACACTCAAAATGACTTATTATCAGTGCCACACCGGAATAAGTCAATAAGTTGGTTTGATAAGCTCAAACAAACACCCTTCTTTCACCCCCACCCCCACATGTCATCAAGCCTAAAATGATGATAGAGAATGAAAGTCTCCATATAATCACTGAAGCATCACACATATATAATTCATCACTTGGAAGTATATGAATCATATGTGAATCGTATCACACCCTTTTTCTTTTGTTATCGCTTATCTACATATACTTGTTGCTTCATACTTATCCAAGAGAAAAAAAAGGGTAAGGAAACAAAAAAAGAGTTTCAGTTTGAAAAAAAAATCTTGAATCATGCTTTCAAATACATCTTTATCTATAAATTGATGGGATCTGAAAATTGAAAATATGATGGAACACAGAAATTGGATTGGAGCCATGGGTTTTTTGTATGCTTTTGAGTCAATTTCACTATCAAATATACACCCATCTATAAAGGAAAGTTCAAATGCGAACTCAAATTTAATTGTGAACGGAAGAACAAATAAGAGCGCGACATGTGTCTGAATGTAGTATTGTTCAGACGGAATAATGAAAGAAATATTCAGACCAAATAATAGTATTATTCAATCTGAATAATACTGCATTCAATATTATTCAGACTGAATAATACTGAATGTAGTATTATTCAGACTGAATAAATACTATACTCAGTCTGAATATTTCTTTGGTTATTCACTCTGAATATGACGTGTCACGCTCTCGTTTGTCCCCACGTTCACAACCAAATTTGAGTTCGTATTTGAACCCACCCCGATCTATAATTATTAAAAGATTTCATCATAATTGTAAGTCTCTTTGAATACCAAGGAATTCGTATATAATTACAAGAAAATTCTTGTGATATCTATGCATCTATCTATCTACCAAAAACTAAAAAAGTTGATTAATTGGGACCCCAACAGCTCAAGTACATGACTTTTCTCAATGACTCCTCCGGTTTATTTATTTTCTGTTCCATGCCTCTGCTAGAAGCCATGGCCGCTGGCGAAGATAGGTTCTTGGTGTGGGAGATTGATCGGAGATTGGATTTGGCGTGGTGGTGGATGGTTCTGATGGCGTAGTTCCATCGTGCAAAGCCTTGATCTTTGAGTGTCTCCACCAATCCAACAGTTCCGGCCACCATCCATGCTCTGCTTGTTGAACTCATTGTATCTTTAATGACTTTTCAGATGTTTGTTCTTCTTAAAAATGTTTGATGAAATATGATTGAAAGGCTGAAGAGTAGATTGGGGGTTAAATAGATAGAAGCAAACCACCCAATAAAAAGACAAACAGCCCCAGGGTTTAGGGGAGCAAAAACAGTAGTAGGTTGGGACTTGGGAAATGCCAATGGTTTTGGGACTGCCCCTGTATTTCAATAGCAAATGGGCAGCATTATTTGCTTTCCACTTATATTATTATTTTACTTTGAAATAATAAAAGTGGAGGCTTTGTTTGTTGTTATTTGTTTATATCTTAATCAGCACTGTCAATTACACGATATATATGTTAGGATTTTATCAATAAATCGATGGCTTCTGAAATAACGGTTATTATTTACATTATAATTTTAGATATATATATATATATATATTTATAAATAAAATATGAAATGGGGTGACTACATTTTTAAATGTTCATCCATTACAATTACAATAAGTACAATACATTAAAGATAAGTTTATTATTAAAGGCTTCTGGCCTAGTGGTACCGAAGTTTTTACAACATCCTCAAGGTCTCGGTTCGAGCCTTGGGAGTTGTGGTTTTTCTAAAAATGGTGGAGGAGTGGGGGTTTATCCCCTAAGGTGAAAGTTCGGGTCCCGCATACTGCCCATATGAATGTCACTGTGGGTTCGAATCACTAACTACTAACTTCTAACTTGTCGTTCAAAAAAAAATTAAAGATTAGTTTATTGTTATTACCTTCTCTACACATTCCTTTTTGGACGCGTATTAAAAGAACAAAAGTGTATCCTTAGTTACGGTAATCCAACTCTTACCCACGTTCAAAAAAGTTTGGCACGGTGAAGTCTATAAAAGGTTTTGTTATGGGACAATATTATCACACATTGTTATCTTTGGGTGAGTAGTACGTAGGAACCCAAAATATTGTATTAACTGGGTGGGGTGGCTTCAAAACCCCATCCTTGCAATTTATGTTTTGTAATGTTTAATCTAACTCCTAGCTAATGTTAATAAAATCTCCGTTGTTCAAAAAAAAAACCTCTTACCCACGTTCAAACCTTTCATACAAATGTATGATACATATATAATATACTTAATGTCCTTTTAAGTAACACTTTAAAGTAAAACTCGGCAACAAACTATATAAAAATTGGTATGATTGATTTCTCTGTGTTTTTGGTATGTAATTGTTGCCGTTGTAACTATGTATGGTGCTTTGGTTATAATGCATGGGTATTATTTGTTGCCGTTCAAAAAAAAAACTCCGCAACAAACATTAATTCATGATATCAAACTTTTTTCACCATCAATGTTTTTTACCTGTTTTCTCCTCAATTATATTACTTTTTGTGTATATGAACTAATCAATTAATAATGATGTAGGACAATACTATCCTTATAGTTATCAAAGCTTCCCACATACATGTGTTTATAGAATCTAGCTTCTTATTTTGAACCATCCAAAAGATAAAATTTGATACATGATACATTGTATTTGCTTACTTGATAGGTTACAAGTCAAAAAGAATGCACCTTTATATATGAGTGATACAACCTTCAACATCTCTTTCGTTTCTTATGCCTTATCTTCGATCTTATATATTTTCAAAGTTATTCAAAAGAAATTTATTGGGTCCTCAAAAGAAAAGAGACGTTTGAGTCGACAACTATATATAAAATGGATGTAAAAGGAAAAAGAAAAACAAAAGCATTATCCATTAAACACAAGAAGAATCTTGAATGAAACAAGTAGATAGGTGGATTGGATGGAGAATTAAAGAGAAAGAGATTCGTATAAAAGCCGATAAACCAAAAATCAAATGAACATAGTATATCTTACACAAGATTAGATTATGAAAGTAGGATGGCCTTGCCTATATTCTTAGGGGTAAAGAAGTTATTTAAGTAAATTTCGTACACGTAAAAAAACAACGATTAAATAAGTTAAGGCCAATTGAGAGTAATTAGTATAGGGTAGATAGAAAGAAGCAATTGCATGTGGGATATGGTCCATATGGATCATGTATATACGCAACTCACACTTTCATATTTCATATAACTTATCTATTTAGTCCATCTATGTTGGTTATAACATTACAAATAAAGAAAATATGAAAATGACATATTGTTGATTCTCTCTTAAGTAAAGTAAATCTTGATTTTTTCTTTAAGTATATATGCAGGTGGTCGTGTAGGATGATGTTGAAATGCAACATGAAAGCCCTTCTATTTATTTTTTTAAAAACAATGAATTAAAATGAAGATGTTTTTTTTGTTAAAGTTATAAAATTAAATTAACCAAAACACTCATCTTTATCTCTATTTTCAAAACTTTGACATCAAACTTTATAGCCAACAAACAAGTTCTAAAATAAATGAGCTTCCTTCTTCTTTATATATAAATCTTGTGTCTTGCTCTTCAAAATCAAAAGGGGAAGAGAAACAGGTGGAAATAATTAATATGATTAAAAAACTTGACAATTCCATCACACAAATCCCAAAAAATATATATATTTAAATACATGTAGTTAAAGAAAGATATCATTGAAAATTAATTATAGTGAACTAGATAGGATTAGGATTAGGATTAGGATTAGGATAAGTGTCCTACTAAATTGAATTGGAGGTTAAAATTTGGTGTTTGTTTTAATTTGCTATTTAAAGGTAAAAATGCAAGCTCACCTTTTAGTTTTCTATTAAACGTAAAAATGCAAGCTCACTTTTTATTTGTATTCCTTTCTAAATTTATTGATCAAACAAATTGAAACCATTTAAAGATTTCCATCGCATGATTACCTTGGTAGTGCTCCAAACAAATTGTTCATAGAAGTGTAATTGATTCGAGCTTAATAATTTTCGAGCTCGAGCTGATTTTGAACACAAAATATGACTCGTTTAATTAATGAGCCGAGCTTTACGAAACTAATGTTCGACTCAGATCGATCAAAAACTCGGTTAAATTTTTTGAGTCGATCAGAGCCCAGACGAGCCGAGCCATTCGAACATATTCTTTTTATCCTTTTTCGAATCAGACATGCTCATATATTTATTAATCATACAGTAAAAATATATAAATTATCGAGGTCAATAACTCAAAATATATTTGAGCTCTAGCCGACATTGAAAAGTTAGTCGAGCTCGATCCCAACATTAATTTTTTGAGCCCAACTCGATTAGCCTACTATTCGACTCGCCTCGGTTCGTTTACATCTCTAAGCCTGTCCGTGCGAAAGGGACGGAGTGAAGAAGATACAATTTATTGATATAATTCCAATTTATTGATATAATTCATATAAAAATATTGTACACACTCAAAATGTTGTACTCTTATATTCGTCATGAAAATTAACAAAATTTTAAAATACACAATAAAATAAAGGGAAATTAATTATTTTAACCATTTTAGAAATCAAAATTATCAAAATGGTCATTTTTTCTCCACTTTTACCAAAATGACCAAGATATAATCGAAATACATCTCAGATCGATTAGGTTTGCTAAACCACCAAAATGACGATCGTTTTGGGTAGAATCCTCCACCAAACCGAGAGTTATAATTTGCCAATTTCTTATTCACGTTTTACATTTTCTACCCTTAGAGTTAATTAATAAATTACTTTAGTTACTTTACTTTTTAATTTTTCGTTTTACACCCTTATCACATTAACACACATACTCGTATATCAATTAAAATACGTCTGAAAAATACGTTTTTATTTTAACAAGTTACACCATTATAATCGTCTCGACAATACCTTCGAAATGAGCCCAATATTGAATATTTTTCGATTTAATTATATACTTTTAAAATCAATTATCCACTTGATCGGTGAATATGAATATTTTTCATAAAATTCAGAATATTAATTAAATTCTAGGTATACAATGAAATAATCACCATAAAGTTAAATAAAGCTTCGAAACCATAACGGGAGTCTTTTGCAAATGATATATTAAACAATGTTTAGAAATCATACTTTGTTCTACACCGATCCATATGGATTAAGTTTTTAAAAAATGTGAGTGGTAGTATAAAGTCAAGGTTAAACTCCACCCTTAATTAGGAACTATAACTCAACTATGATATTTTATGATCCATGATTTATAACACAAATATGTATATCATACATATATATCGTTATGTATAATATGTTTTTAAGAGTTTTTGTCAAATGCTTTATAATATAGCATAGATTTACTCATTGAATAATGATAAAGAAATTTTACACAATAAAATAAAGGGAAATTAATTATTTTAACCATTTTAGAAATCAAAATTATCAAAATGGTCATTTTTTCTCCACTTTTACCAAAATGACCAAGATATAATCGAAATACATCTCAGATCGATTAGGTTTGCTAAACCACCAAAATGACGATCGTTTTGGGTAGAATCCTCCACCAAACCGAGAGTTATAATTTGCCAATTTCTTATTCACGTTTTACATTTTCTACCCTTAGAGTTAATTAATAAATTACTTTAGTTACTTTACTTTTTAATTTTTCGTTTTACACCCTTATCACATTAACACACATACTCGTATATCAATTAAAATACGTCTGAAAAATACGTTTTTATTTTAACAAGTTACACCATTATAATCGTCTCGACAATACCTTCGAAATGAGCCCAATATTGAATATTTTTCGATTTAATTATATACTTTTAAAATCAATTATCCACTTGATCGGTGAATATGAATATTTTTCATAAAATTCAGAATATTAATTAAATTCTAGGTATACAATGAAATAATCACCATAAAGTTAAATAAAGCTTCGAAACCATAACGGGAGTCTTTTGCAAATGATATATTAAACAATGTTTAGAAATCATACTTTGTTCTACACCGATCCATATGGATTAAGTTTTTAAAAAATGTGAGTGGTAGTATAAAGTCAAGGTTAAACTCCACCCTTAATTAGGAACTATAACTCAACTATGATATTTTATGATCCATGATTTATAACACAAATATGTATATCATACATATATATCGTTATGTATAATATGTTTTTAAGAGTTTTTGTCAAATGCTTTATAATATAGCATAGATTTACTCATTGAATAATGATAAAGAAATTTTACACAATAAAATAAAGGGAAATTAATTATTTTAACCATTTTAGAAATCAAAATTATCAAAATGGTCATTTTCTCTCCACTTTTACCAAAATGACCAAAATACAATCGAAATACATCTCACATCGATTAGGTTTGCTAAACCACCAAAACGACGTCGTTTAGGGTAGAATCCTCCACCAAACCGAGAGGTTATAATTTGCCAATTTCTTATTCACATTTTACATTTTCTACCCTTAGAGTTAGTTAATAAATTACTTTAGTTACTTTACTTTTTAATTTTTCGTTTTACACCCTTATCACATTAACACACATACTCGTATATCAATTAAAATACGTCTGAAAAATACGTTTTTATTTTAACAAGTTACACCATTATAATCGTCTCGACAATACCTTCGAAATGAGTCCAATATTGAATATTTTTCGATTTAATTATATAATTTTAAAATCAATTATCCACTTGATCGGTGAATATGAATATTTTTCATAAAATTCGGAATATTAATTAAATTCTAGGTATACAATGAAATAATCACCATAAAGTTAAATAAAGCTTCGAAACCATAATGGGAGTCTTTTGCAAATGATATATTAAACAATGTTTAGAAATCATACTTTGTTCTACACCGATCCATATGGATCAAGTTTTTAAAAAATGTGAGTGGTAGTATAAAGTCAAGGTTAAACTCCAGCCTTAATTAGGAACTATAACTCAACTATGATATTTTATGATCCATGATTTATAACACAAATATGTATATCATACATATATATCGTTATGTATAAATTTCTTTATCATTATTCAATGACTAAATCTATGCTATATTAGAAAGCATTTGGCAAAAACTCTTAAAAACATATTATTATGCGGTTAGTACAATTGATTAAAGCATGATTACTTAAAATTCAAAAATGGTATTATTTTGGTTATTTGGTTAATTTCCTTATTAAACCTATATTATAATTTAAAATAAAATCTGAAATAAAAAAAGTTTACAAAAAATAAAATCTATTTTTTCAAAACTAATAAAATCGTATTATAAAAATGATAAAGACAAAAAAATAAAATACAACATTAAAATTAAAATGGATCTCGCTGAATTACACGAGTACCCTTCTAGTAATATTAAACTGTTTAAATAAATTTATATAATACTAAAAACTAAAAATAATAACTAAAAAATCAAATATGTTATACAAATCATACGTGACTCCTGAGGTGTCAGGAACTTAATGGTTGTCTGTTTATCTTTTAAAAGTTTTATTAATTAAAAAGTTTCATTAAAACGTAAGCTTCTAAATCTCTAAGATAATTATGTTTGACAAAAAATAAATATGTTTCATAATAGTTTCAGATAGTTCTCTAGTTATTTCTTTGTCTGCTTCAAAAGTTTCTGTACCATGATTTAATTAGCTATTAAAATCAATAAGCTAGTTCATGATTTCATAAAACGCATACTCGTAATTAAATTTTTTGACAAATTAACCGATCCATTTAAATGAAATCGTCCATGTGACCTGCCTGGCCAAGGACCAAGGTCAAGGTGCTAATATATTATGGTTAACACTTAAACAATATAAATAAATTATTTAAAACATAATATAAATATTAACATCATATATCGGCAAAAATGGTATATTGCCTGGGAGGGAAAGGGATCTAGCATGCAGTTGCCTGCTTACAAGAGCCAATAACATTTACAATTTGCAACCCTAGCTCCTTTTACAGGAAATCATATATATATATATATATTCTCAATGACTCTCCCAAACCCTGGAGTCAACTGGCCTGCATGCATCATCGATTGATTAACGAAATCCTTTTGGATCAGCTTGGGCCCCAACAGTTGAAGTACATGACTTGCCGGAGAGAATCGTCGGACTGTGTTTTCCGGTCGTCGACGTTGAGGTTGGAGCGTAGAAGAAGGGCGGAAAATGGAGGGAGATGGTGGTTGGCATGTCGGAAGAGTGATTTAAGTTTGTAGCCTTGCTGATCGGTATGTCCATTCACAATGGCTACTCCGGCGGCCATCCATACACGGCTCACGGAACTCATTTCTTCTTGTTATTATTATGATTATATATGATATGGTTTTGAATATGAAAATAAGAGATGAGTGAAGGGGGTATATTTATAGTGGTTTTGTGAACCCCCATAACTTTTTTAATTATATGAAAGGCAGGTGCATGAACCTAGTGGTGAGTCATGAGATATGTAACCCATACATGCTCCCCACCTGTCCCTTTATCAAGACATGTGGATGGACATTGAAGTAGCTGCTGCCCTCTTCCTAATTTGTTTATTGGATCTATACTATAGCCAGTCACAGTAATTTCCCCCCTTCTAAATAAACAATACATTTCAATAAAAATATTCATAGATTTTAATTACTTTTTAGTAGAATTTAGGTTGTTTTATATAAGTTATAAATTGTGGTTTAAGTGAGTTTGGTTGCATTAAGGGTGGACATCTTCAGGGCAGTAGTTGGGAAAAAGAGAACATAAATAAAACTATTTCACAAACCAATCATCTTTCGTATATATGTTAATAATAATTAATAAATTACAAAAAGTATCCTTAAATATATCAATTTTTTTGTAATACAATGGTTTGCAAAATTTATAAAGATGGATGAGTTTGTAATTGAAACATGATCTATATATTTATAGATATGTATAATATATATAATCTGATATAAAGCAACCCTCTTTCAAGCATCCAAGCTAGGAAAAAAACAAGAAGATCTTGGTCGGCATATAAAAACAGGCCACTTGCTTACTCCTTCCCTTGTTAAATATATATCTCATTTACATCTTAATTTACAAGAAAATGAAAACAAAAACAAAAACAACTTGATGAGTTAGTTGGTTCAAGTCTGGGATCATGGAGTATAACATTTGCATCATCTAGTGGAACTAATTAATCAAGTTATCTTGATCAAAACATCTCGCTGTTTAGTTTAATTTAGTTAGGACCCCAACAGCTCAAGTACATGACTTTTCTCAAAGACTCCTCCGATTCACTTGTTTTCTCTTCTACTTCTACTTCCAGGCCTCTGCTAGAAGCCATGGCCGCCGGTGATGACCACAGGTTCTTTGTGTGGGAGATTGACCGGAGATTAGATTTGGTGTGGTGGTGGATGGTTCTGATGGTGTAGAGCAAACCCTTGATCTTTTAGTGCCTCTACTAATCCAACGGTTCCAGCTACCATCCATGCTCTGCCTGTTGAACTCATGGTATCTCAAAATTCGTGTTTTTTTATTAAATTGAAAGAATGTTGGAGGTGATTGATGAAGAAGTAGAAGATGGGAATGGGATATAAATAGATGGCAAATGAAACAGCCCCAAGTTTTATGAGATCAAAACTGGAAGTAAAAGCCAATGGTTTTAGAGCATGCAATTCCCAATAATACCCTTCCACGTCACTTGTAGTTGGCACATACGCTTTTATATTTACTAATTTTCTTATTGATTTTAAAATTCGAAAATTTGACTTTAAAATATGAGTTTCCAATTTCTATGCTTATATATGTGTGTTAAAGTTATGTTTCAATTCCAATTTTATGAGTGAGGATGTCAACTAATGGGTTGTTCGGTTGGTTTTTTATTGAGTTCTTTATGAATTATTTCTGTATCAATTAGAAAAACTTTTGTTTGAAAAAGTATTTTCATAAATTGATGGAAGGAAGCCCCTTACATATCATCACCCTAGAATGATGATAGCCGAAGAAAGTCTCCTTATGGCATCCCAATTCCCACATATTATTCAACACTCAAAGTATCGATCCACTTGGATAAGTTTTAGAAGTCCCTTCATATGGGAATCAGGTAACACCCTTTTTCTTTTGATATCACTTATCTGCATCCTTGACGTTTCATAATTATCCGAAATAAAAATGGAAAAGGATACAAAAGACATTCAATTTGAATCATGCTTTCAAACTGGGATGATAGTGAAATACCCATCTGAAAAGAGAAAATATGATCCAATACAGCTGTGTACATGAGTGTGAAATTGGATCGGAGAAATGGATCACTTTCACATCATATAAACACCCATCTATGATTAAAAGATCTCATCATAATCGGAAGTCTCTTTCAATACCAAGATTGTACATAACTACCAATAAAAATACTGTTAAATTTGTGTATCGAGCTACAAGAAACTAAAAGAGTTGATTAATTGGGACCCCAATAACTCAAATACATGACTTTTCGCAATGACTCCGATTGATTTATTTTCTATTCCATGCCTCTGCTAGAAGCCATGGCCATCGGCGAAGATAGGTTCTTGGTGTGTGAGATTGACCGAAGATTGGACTTGGTGTGGTGGTGGAGGGTCCTGATGGCATAGTTCCAACGTGCAAAGCCTTAATAAATTTCACCATCCAACTTGTTTATTCAATCAATCATGTATGTATGTTTGTTTACCATTTGATTAATAAGTCAATGGATTAACTTGATCATCACAACTATTATTTACATTATCATTTGAAATATACATTTACAAATAAAATATGCAATCAGAGAGTGATTCAATTGTAATTCTATGACGATGAAAAGTATGATTGACTACATTATTTAGATGTATATCCCTTACAGTACGCATGACAAACAAGTATTGATAGGATTACACTGAAGTGCAATATAAAATTTCATTTACTACAGAAGTTAAAGATGTGTTAATTATTATCTTCTTTATAAATTCCCTTTGGGAATCATGTCAAGGGAAAAATGTATCTTCATTAATGATACAATAACACTCCTACGCCTTTCCTACAAGTGTATGAGTATAATGTCTTAATTTTGAAATCAATTAAAAAAAATGTAGAAGTTATATATGCATGTAACATACATTATATCCCCTAAGGTGCTAGTCTTAGCCGTTAAGTGAGCAAAAAAATAAAAAATCCTCCTCAAACGGATGTTTTTGGAAGCAGGTTTTGTGTGGGGCCACTTAGGATTGACGGTAAACAACTTATCTTTGCCCAAATACATTACATTCTTAATGTCCTTTTAAATAACACCTCAAGGCAAAACTCGCAACAAATGCTTATTCGTGATATAAAACTTTTCTTTCAACCATCAATTATATATGTTGTCTTCACGCATTTTCTCTTCCATTATATTACATTTAACTTTATGTATATATGAACGAATCAACAAATAAAATAATAATGATGTAGCACAAGGCTATCCTTGTAGTTATCTAAGCCTCATTCCCACGTATATGTGTGTATAGAATGTAGCTTCTTATATTGAACCATTGAAATGATCTAATCGATACATGATATGACGTATTTGCTTATTTGATAAGTTAAAGGTAAAAAAAGAATACATTTATGTATATGAGTGATACAGTCTTCAACATCTCTATCGTTTATTAGACCTTATCATCGATCATATTTATTTTTAGAGTCATTCAAAAGAAATTTGTTGGGTCCTCAAATGTCAAAAGAGACTTTTGACAATTATAAAAGGGAAAATGAAAAAAAAGATTATTCATTAAACAACAAAGAATCTTGAATGAAACAAGTATAGGTGGAGTGGACGGTGAATTAAAGAGAAAGAGGTTTGTAAAAAAATGACAAATTGAAATTCAAGCAAACACAATATTTCCTACCTAAGACTGGAATTTAAGGGTAAGATATATATAGACTTTGCTACATTCTCAGGGGTAAAGTTGTTTAATTATGTGAATTTCGTATACATTGAAAAAGATGACATGTGTAATTACCGAAGGTAAGTAATTACTTAGCCAATTGAGAGTAATGTAGGGGAGATAGATAAAAGTAGTTGCGTGTGGGAGATGGCGCAAATAACACAACTCGCACTTTCATATTTCATATATAGCTTGTCTATTTTGTTTGTATATGTTGGTTACAACATTAAAGATAAAGAAATTTTAAAACGGCATATGCAAGTGGTCATGTCGGACGATAATGAAATGCAATATAAAAGTCCACCAATAAAACTTTAAAAGTGATGAATTTAAATGAAGATGTTTTTTATTAAAAAAAACTTAGATGTATTTATCGATACATATAATCTACATGATTTTAGAGACACCAGTAGAATCTAGAATCTAGAACAATTTATATAAGAGAAATAATTATTGCCTATAAAAAGGAGACTTAATAGAAATGCTATTTGTTCATACAATTCGAATAATAATAAAACAAAGTGAATAAAGATTATTATATGCTCATGTAGTCATGTTAGATCCTGATTTCCAATGTAAAGGTGTTACGTTTACCTCAAAAAAAATTCCACTTACATAATTAAATAAATCACTATAAAGTTAAAACTTTAATGATATCATCACCAAATATGAATAATTAAACTTTTTAATCAAGAACTATATTATTAATCAAAGACAAATATGAATAAATTATTAATGGAAGACAAATATGAATAAATCATTAATAAAAAACTAAATTATTAACTGAAGACAATATAAAAACATGAAATGCGGAAATTTAAATGATTTCTAGTTTGAAAAGGGGAAAGGAAACAAAAGAGTTCCGGTTTGAAAAGGGAATCTTGAATCATGCCTTCAAACACATCTTTAATAAATTGATAGGATAATACCCATTTGAAAAGAGAAAATATGATCTGATATATACAACTATGTACATAGGTTTAAGATTGAATTGGAGCCATGGGTTTGTATGCCTTTGAATCAATTTCACATCAGATATGCATCTATCTATAACTATTAATAGATTTCATCATAATTGGAAGTCTCTTAATTACAATACCAAAGATCTTACATAATTACAAGTAAAATTCTTGTTCTTGTGATATCTATACATGATATAGCTACCAAAAAGCTAAAAGAATTGATTAATTGGGACCCCAACAGCTTAAGTACATGACTTTTCTCAATGACTCCTCCGATTGACTTGTTTTCTCTTCCATGCATCTGTTTGAAACCATGGCCACCGGTGATGACAAGTTCTTGGTGTGGGATATTGATCGGATATTGGACTTGGCGTGGTGGTGGAGGGTTCTGATGGCGTAGTTCCATCGTGCAAAGCCATGGTCTTTGAGTGCCTCCACCAATCCAACAGTTCCGGCCACCATCCGTGCTCCGCTACTTGAACTCATTATATCTTTAGTTACTCTTCTACTTCTTTTTCTTCTTATAAGTGTGTGATAAAATATGATTGAAAGGCTGAAGAGTGGATTGGGGGTTAAATAGATAGAAGCAAACCACCCAATATAAAGACAAACGGCCCCATGGTTTAGGAGGCAAAATATAGTAGTTGGTTGGGACAAGGAAATGCCAATGGTTTTGGGATTGCCCCTGTATTTCAATAGCAAATCGGAAGCATTAATTACTTGCTTTCCCATTAGATTATTATTTTACTTTGAAATAATAAAGGTGGAGGCTTTGTTTGGTGGTGTTTGTTTATATTTTAATAAAACCTCACTATCCAACTCTGTCAATTATACATAATATATGTTTAGGATTTTATCAATAAATCGATGGCTTAGTTTGAATAATGGTTATTATTTACATTATAACTTCAGACTATATATTATAGAAGTTAAAGATTAGTTTATTGTTAATATATTCTCTACATATATATTCCTTTTTGGATGTGGTATTAAAGGGAAAAAAAAGTGTATCATCTGTTATGATAACCCTACTCTTACTCATGCTAAAAACTTTTTAGACAAATGTATGGCATGTCTTAGTTTTCAGATCAATTAACAATTTAAAAATGAAATAAGATTATATACATGTAACATATATATATAACATTCTTAATGTTGTTTTGAGTAACACCTCGAAGCAAAACTCGCCAACAAACATTAATTCGTGCTATGCTAATTTTTTCACCCATGACCCATCAATGTTTTTCACCCGTTTTCTCCTCAATTATATTAATTTTTACTTTTTGTGTATAAGAATTTAATGAATCAGTTATTAATAACGAAGTAGGACAACACTATTCTTGTAGTTATCAAAGCTTCCAACATATATGTGTTTATAGAATCTTAGCTTCTTATATTGAACCATCCAAAAGATAGATTCCTGATATGTGATACAACATATTTGCTTACTTGATTACAAGTAAAAAAGAATGCACCTTTATAAATGACTGATACAACCTTCAACATCTCTTTAGTTTCTTATATCTTATCTTCGATCTTATATATTTTCAAAGCTATTCAAAAGAAATTTGTTGGGTCCTCAAAAGAATAGAGACTTCTGACAACTATATATAAAATGGATATAAAAGCGAAAATGAAAAAAAGCATTATCCATTAAACAAGAAGAATCTTGAATGAAACAAATAGATAGGTGGATTTGTTTGGTGAATTAAAGAGAAAGATATTTGTACAAAGTTGATAAACCAAAAACCAAACAAACATAGTATATCTTACACAAGATTAGGGATCGAAGACCGTAGGATGATTTACCTATATTCTTAGGGGTAAAGAAGTTTTTTAAGTGAATTTCATATACGTAAAAAAAAACAACAGACACATGTAACTACTAATGGTAAGTAAGCTAATCAATTGAGAGTAATGTAGGCGAGATAGATAGAAGAAGTTGCATGTGGGATATGGTCCATATGGATGATGCATATACACACTCACACTTTCATATTTCATATAACTTATCTATTTTGTTCGTCTATGTCGGTTATAATGTACATTATAGATAAAGAAAATCTGAAAATGACATATCATTGATTCTCCATTAAGTAAAGTAATTCTAGATTCTTTTTTAAAGTATATATGCAAGTTGTTGTTTAGGAAGATGTTGAAAGCAATATAAAAGTCCTTCAATAAAACTTAATTCAAAATGATGAATTTAAATGAAAGATGTTCTTTTTGTTAAGCTTACAAAATTAAGTTAACCAAAACACTCATCTTTGTCTCTATTTTCAAAACTTTGACAACAAACTTTGAGCCAACAAATAAGTTCTAAACTAAAAGAGCTTCCTTCTTTATATATAAATCTTGTGTGTTGCTGTTCATAATCAAAAGGGAAAAAGAAACAAGTGGAAATAATTAATATGATTAAAAGAGTTGACATCAATTCCATCACACAAATCCCAAAAAATATTTAAATACATGTAGTTAAATAAAGTAGATATTGTTGAAAATAGTTATAGTAAACTAGATAGATTAGGATTAGGATTAGGATGAGTATCCTACTAAATTGAATTGGAGGTTATCGTTTGGTGTTTGTTTTAATTTGCTATTTAAAGGTAAAAAGCAAGCTCACTTTTTAATTTGTATTCCATTCTAAATCGCCATCATTATCTTGGTGGTGCTCCAAACAAAACCCAAAAGAAATTACATGAAATTAATTAATATAGTTGGAGTATACGGAAAAAAGCTTAATTAAGAAAAAACTTAAGACGTGTATCTATGGACACACAAGAAATTATTGGAGACACCTATAGAGATTAGTGCAATTTGTAACTCGTAACCGTGCATATGAAAGAGATGGAGTGGAGATGCAATTTCTTGATATAATTCGAATAAAAAAAACATAGGACGACATAGATTGTACACTCATGTTGTAATACACCTTATTTTTATCATGAAAATCTTACGGTTTCCTTGACAAAATCTACAAATACACAATAAAATAAATCACCATGATATCTTGATAACATCTCATAATAAGTCTTGTAAGTAACATAAAAAACAAACTCATAGTTCGTTAGGCATGAGATCGTATGAGAAAAGGTGAGAGGCGTAAGAAATGATCTCCACCCTTGATCGATCATCTTTGATCTCAAACACCCATGATCGTGTACGGAGATTGAACTGGTGCATCTCATCCTAACGTGGATCCAAGAGTAGATATTCCTTCTTACACTTCTTCACCTTAACTCTTCTTCTCACCGAAATCCAACTTTCGGTTTTTTTTTTTTGAACAACAAGAACTTATTTCAACCCAAAGAGCTAGCGAGAAGCTAGAAGTACAAGAAGCGGTGCAAGGAAACGTTAAACCAAGTCTATAGGATTACAATGCCATTTCTCCCAATTAATGGCCTCGTCCCTTCTAATTCTATATTTCATCCACATAAAAGAGTTCAACATCACCTCGGACGCAATAATGCTGGACGAAATCCCTTTTTGGTTGAAGTTAAGAGAATTAGGGAAATTCCAAACGGAATCCAACTTTCGTTCTATATGCAACTAAGTCATTACCTACCTTCAAGCCAACCTCGTCTTTTGTCTACTCCAAAAGTTTCTACCACTAAAATTAGTGACTAATGAACCAATAACTCAATAACTTTTCATGGTCTCAGATGAAACATATTATTTTTTTTGGCTTATAGAAACAAAGTTTCTGTGTTCTCAAAATAAGGTTAAATAGGAACAAAGTATTTATTAAGAAAGAAATATTTTCATTTTCAATAACTTTTTCGATCTCTAATTTTCAATCGATAACTATTTCTTATAATTGGCATGTTTGATTACTCCATAGGTATTTTGTAATTAATTTTTCTAAATATATTATGTATAGGGGTCCGATTAGCCTTCCTTTTCTTTGGTTTATGTATGTCAAAATTATGTTCTAATTCTAGTTTATGAAACAAAAATGTTAATTTCGTTAATGGAAAAGTTTCAAAAACCCTAATGACCTCTGTGATTTTTTATTTTTAATGATCAAGGCTCTTGCTAATTTTTTATTTTTAATGATCAATGTTGTTGCTAATTTTTTAACAAATAAATCTTTAGACTTTTAAAATCAATTAAAATAAACTCAAGAAATTTCTATATTCTAAAGCAAATTAACTAAATCTTTAAATTGAACTAGTTAATAAAAAAATATAGCATTCCCATTTATTGACCCACATGATACTATTCTAGGTTTTTATCCCATATCATATACCAACTAATTATAATTAATACACAAATTCGTATATAATATAGTAACCAACTTTACATGGTACCAATTCACAAACCCACCACATGCATTAAAAAACCCAATCTAATTTGAAAAAATGCTTAACACAATAATTAAAGATGGAACATAAATGATAAAAAAAACACAAATAAAGTAATAAACCATAAGGTTGGTGCCTTAATAGTTTGAGCTTGTGCTCCAAAGGTTAAAAGTACTAAGGGTCCGTTTGGTTTGCGGGATTGTTTTTGAGAGATTTGGATTTCATGGAAGGATTTGGATTTGGATTGGAATGGATTTGAAAATCATAGGTGTGTTTGGTTTGTAGGATTTGGAATGGAATTGGATTTCCATTATTTATAAATAATTTATATAAAAATATAAAAATAATTAAATTACATTTTTATTAATCAATTATTACAAAACAAATGTTTTTAACATTTTTAAAACATTATTTCATAGAAATCCTACTAAATCCCGTGAAATCCCGAGCATCCGTCAAGGATTTTAAAATCCAATGTTCATGGGATTTTAAATGAATCCATGGATTTTAAATCCTTACCATGAGGTAAACCAAGCACCGGAATGGATTGGATTTGAAATTCAAATCCCTCCAAATACCGCGAACCAAATGCGCCCTAAGAGGTCACAAGTTCGAGTCCAAGGAGGGATAAAAACCCCCTTGTGGCCATGGAGGTTCAAATGCGGTGACTTCGGGCTACCGGCGAAGCGGGTGGTCGTCCTGGAATTAGTCGACCGTATAACTGGTTGGATATCCAGGTTAATAAAAAAACACAAATAAAACTTTTTCAAGACGGTACTGAAATCCTCCATTTTTTTGTTGTTGTTGGCATCTTGTGTGATGATTCAACTACCAATAAACAACAACATGGCTTCCGTGTATGTCCCAAGTTCAAAGTTACTCAATTTTTTCTTTTCTTTTACTCCATCTTTAAAAAATCTTAATAAGATTAGCTTGATGGTATTACTCGATAGTGTCCAATTGTGCTTGATGGTATTACTCGATAGTGTCCAATTGTGCTTGATGGAGTTTGATGGTTGTTGATCAGTTGGCCTCTTGACTAGTTTAGTCTATAGCCATCAAAGACCTTTGGTCTATCTAAGCCTTTGTCCCTAGAGTGTCAAAGATTCAGTATATGAGTTTATTTATTTATTTACCATATAAGAGCATCTCCAACAGCTATGCTAAAATGAAAAAAAATGCAATTTTAGCATTTTAGTTGCTTCAACAGCTATTCTATCATATATGCTAAAACAGAAAAAAGAGGAGAGAAGTTGTAAAATTCTCTAAATTTAGAGAAATCTCTAAAACTTATTAGAAGAGAGAGAAAATAATATTTTAATTATATCAACCAATTAAAGTATGGAGATAAAAATGTGTAGGAGAGAGAAGTATTATTTTATTAGATATATTGAATATTTTATTAATATAATTAATGGTAGAATTGCTAAAATAGAGTAACTGTTGAAGATAGATGTAAATTTTTATAGAGATTTTAATTTTTTTTACTCTATTATAGAAAATTTTTAGCATATCTGTTAGAGATGCTCTAAAATTATTATATACCTCAAAAAAAATCTATAGCCAACTTAAGGTTGTTTTGGTATTTTTTGTTGGGTGAGAATTAATATATTGTTTTACCACTGCTTTTAAAATCTAACTAATCAAGCAATCAAAGGGATGCTTACTTTAGCAACGAATTATTTATGCTTCATTTGCATTTGTATTTCAAGTAACCAATTGGATAAGTTTACAAGCCCCTTCATATGTGAATCATATAATCACTTATCTACATCCTTGACATTTCATAATTATCCGAAATGAAAAGGGAAAAGGATACAAAAGACTACGGATTTGAAAAAGAAATCTTGAATCATGCTTTCAAACATCTCTCTCTCTCTCTATAAATTGATGGGATGTGAAAATTGAAAATGTGATGGAACACAGCTGTGTACATAAGTAAGTGTGAAATTGGATTGGAGCCATGGGTTTTTTGTATGCTTTTGAATAAATTTCACATCACATAAACACCCATATGTAAATTGTAATCAAAAGATTTCATCATAATCGAAAGTCTCTTTCAATACCAAGATCGTACATAATTACAAATATAATTCATGTGATATCTATGTATCTAGCTACAAAAAACTAAAAAAAAAGGTTGATTAATTGGGACCCCAACAGCTTAAGTACATGACTTTTCTCAATGACTCCTCCGATTGACTTATTTTCTGTTCCATGCCTCTGCTAGAAGCCATGGCCGCCGATGATGACGACAGGTTCTTTGTGTGAGAGATCGATCGGAGATTAGATTTGGCGTGGTGGTGGATGGTTCTGATGGTGTAGTTCCAGCGTGCAAAGCCTCCACCAACCCAACGGTTCCGGCCACCATCCATGCTCTGCTTGTTGAACTCATGCTTAAATCAAATGGGGTTTTCTTGAAATGTTGCAAGTGTTTGATGATGATGGAATGCTTAAATGAAATGGGCTTTTCTTGAAATTTTGCAAGTGTTTGATGAAGATGAGTTGGGGATGATGAAGAGTGGTTTAAATAGATGTTTGGGTGGAGAGAGGGTGAAGGAGCCCCAAGTTTTAGGAGGGGAAAACAGGGGGCTGCCAAAGGTTTTATGGCATTGAGTGACAACTACCACATGAGGCTCCCACGTGTTGCAAGTGAACTTCTAGTTTAAATTAGAGTAAACGACTATTTAGTCCCTTAAGGTTTGGTGAAAGATTTGAAGTGGTATACATTTTTGTTAAGTACAAAAATCATTCTTGTGGTTTGTATTTTGTTTTTAAAATGGTCCATAATAGTAATACTAACT
The DNA here is from genome assembly GCA_036898165.1 of Silybum marianum. Taxonomy (NCBI): domain Eukaryota; kingdom Viridiplantae; phylum Streptophyta; class Magnoliopsida; order Asterales; family Asteraceae; genus Silybum; species Silybum marianum. The sequence goes on along the minus strand of CM072537.1, from coordinate 9,576,579 downwards.
CCATTTAATTTATTCGTTAAATGATGGACGTTTTTACTTTTGTTTACCTTTTTTTACTAATTTTTAAAGGAATTGACACACACACATGTTGTATATACATAAACAAGGTATGCGTCTCTGACCAACCCTTCCATCACTGGCGGTGATTGGACCAAGAATACCTCTTCATTTCTGGTTTTGTCATGCTCGTGAATTTCTCCATGATTTGAAAATCTAATGGGTTTTTGAATCATGAGTTTCTTCAGTTCATTTGTATCTAGTTTTAGGTTATTTTGGTATCTAGTTTTCTTCGATTGCATTTCGTTCTAAATCTAAATCTACTAGGCATTGGGGGAGAAAAGAAGGGGAAGAGAGAACGGTAGTGGTTGATCGAAGAAAGGGGAGCATGGTGTTGCAAGAGTTGATGGAAGAAGTCACAACATGGAAGCAAATATGAAAGATATATTGGATTCATTTTACAACAACTCAATGATATTGTAAAGGGAAAGGTTTGGCTTATTGTTATGGAAGCTTTCAGATCGTGCTAAGGACCAACTTTAAAGTCGTACCTTGGATTCATTTTACAAGGGAAGATATATATACATATATATACATATGTGTGTGTGTGTGTGGAAGTAGCAGACCGTGATCATGAGTTTGTCACTATCTGCTATTTTTACATTTTAATGTAGATTGATGGTATTAAGGTCAAGCAGAAGGGAAAGGTGGTGGTCATCGATGCACGAGGAACAAGGGGTGGCCGTAGATGGTGACTTAGTTTCTTCAACAGAAGGAGTGGCGAAGATCTTCCTTGTTTGTTCGTCTTCCTCCACACACACACAACAACAATATGTATGTGTGTGTATATAATATAAATAACATACTATAATATTTTTTTTAATTCTTTAAATAAAAAAATTGGGAAAAATAAGGTAAAAATAAAAATGTCTCTCACTTCATAGACAACTTTTAACAAAGTTAGTGTAAATGACTATTTTCAAAGTAAAATACGAACCACAAAACATTTTATACTAATTAAAGATTAGGTTCCACTTTTTAAAAAATTTAGGGGCCGTTTACCAAATCTTACCCGGGTAAGTGTTTACCGGCAAAATTCAACACTATTATTTACTTATCGGGTAAGATTTTGGTCCATCAAAACGGCATCGTATGCAACATTTTACCCGGTAAGTGCTTACCGTGGTAAGAGTTGTCGCAATCACTAACCGGGGTAAGACTCTTAGTCTTTATTTTCCTTGTCTTTGCTCTTACCGGGTAAGATTTTTGGTACTTGTCATATTCCTCCGGTAAGGTAATATGACTTGGTAAGTCTTACCCGGGTAAGCGTTTGGTAAACGGCCCCTTACTAAACCTTAAGACTTAAGGGTCAAAATTAAAGTTTACTCTTTGGTAATTTGGTTACTCATAAAAGGGTTTTTTCTTTTACACCTTAATCTAGGAACACACCCTAGTCTATTACTAGATGATAACACACACACAAAAAAGTCAAAATAGGTACATATACTTTGATCCAATTGGATGAAATAATATAAACTAGGGTGTAAATGGTAACATCCCGTAAAATCATTTAACATTTGCTTAACATTGAGAAACTTGTATTCCAAAACCTTGGGTTCACTTGTTTTACTTTTGTCCTAACCTACGCCATCTATTATTTATTTATTTATATATAGTAGGAAAAAATTATGTTAAACTTTCTTTCAAACAGAGGAAAAAAAAGAGAGTAGATAAATTTTTATTTTGGAAGAAGTGAAAAGAAAATATAGTATATTTGTCTCTTCCTTTTTCTCTATTTAAGAGAAAAGTTAGGAAATGTTTGGGATTGCTTATAAAAATAACTTATTGACTTATTCCTGTATAGTACCGGTAATAAGTTGTTTTGAATGTTTGGATTGAAGAAAAAAGAGCAGCTTATACCGGTTCTACACCGATAATAAAAAGTTTTAATAAGTTGAACACTTTTGACTTATCAGAATCTTTTTATAACTTTTAATCATCTTCTAACTCGTTTACATATGTAAGCAATCTCAAACACCTTCTAAAAAACAACTTATTAACTTATTCTGGTGTAGTGATGTCATAAGTTAATTCAAAACTTTTTTTTATGAAACTTCGATTTACCACCACATAAGTTGATAAACACTGAAAAAAAGGTATAAGTTATTTAAAAAATCAATCCCAAACACCCCGGTAGGATAGCAGATAGCTGTTCAAAAACTAATATACTATTGTTTACCACTCCAAAATCAAAATAATCAAGCAATCAAAGGGATGGTTACTTTTAGCAACGAATTATTTATGCTTCATTTGTATTTGAAGTAACCAATTGGATAAGTTCACAAGTCCCTTGATATGTGAATCAAATGACATCCTTTTTCTTTTTGGGGTTTTCCAAATACACCTTAATCTATAAGAAAATCTTAATACACCTTAATCTATAAAAAAAATTGGAAGATATGATATAGAATAGGGTGTATATATATGGCAACACCCTTTCTTTTGTTATCACTTATCTACACCCTGTAATGCTTCATAATTATCCGAAATGAAAAAGAAAAGGATTTGAAAAACGAATCTTGAATCATGCTTTCGAAACACATTTCTCTATAAAAATTGATGGGATCTAAAAAGAAAAAATATGAGCAATTACATGAGTTGTGTACTGAAATTGGATTGGAGCCATGGGTTTTTTGTATGCTTTTGAATAAATTTCACATCACATAAACACCCATATGTAAATTGTAATCAAAAGATTTCATCATAATCGAAAGTCTCTTTCAATACCAAGATCGTACATAATTACAAATAAAATCCATGTGATATCTATGTATCTATTTAGCTACAAAAAATAAAAAAATTGATTAATTGGGACCCCAACAGCTTAAGTACATGACTTTTCTCAATGACTCCTCCGATTGACTTATTTTCTGTTCCATGCCTCTGCTAGAAGCCATGGCCGCCGGCGAAGACAGGTTCTTGGTGTGGGAGATTGATCGGAGATTGGATTTGGCGTGGTGGTGGATGGTTCTGATGGCGTAGTTCCACCGTGCAAAGCCTTGATCTTTGAGTGCCTCCACCAATCCAACAGTTCCGGCCACCATCCATGCTCTGCTTGTTGAACTCATCTTTTTGGAATGCTTAAATCAAATGGTTTTTTTCTTGAAGTGTTTGATGAAGATGGAATGCTTAAATCGAATGGGTTTTTCTTGAATGTTGCAAGTGTTTTGATGAAGATGAATTGGGAAGGATGTAGAGTGGTTTAAATAGATATTTGGGTGGAGAGAGAGTGAAGGAGCCCCAAGTTTTAGGGGGGGGGGGGGACAGGGGGCTGCCAAAGGTTTTAGGGAATCGGGTGACAACCACCACATAAGTGTCCCACGTGTTGCAAGTAAACTTCTAGTTTAAATTAGAGTAAACGACTATTTTGGCCCTTAAGGTTTAGCTACAAATTTAAAGTGGAACTTAATTTTTGGTAATTGCAAAAATCATTCTTGTGGTTTATGTTTTGTTCAAAAAATTTCCATAATAGTACTACAATTCTACAAAAGTGTGACATACTTCGTAAAACAATAAAAACACATAGTGATATATTGTGAACATTATTATTGTAATATACTTTGATCCATAAACATCTTTAAAAGACAATAGATATTAGGTGATTAAAATATATTAAATATTTTCTTTTTAATAACTAAATCATATTCAATAAATTACCTTTTTACCATATTTAAGTAATAACTTTTAATATCTCAAATGAGTGATTCACATTGGATTTCACGGTTATCATAAACTATGTAGTTCTCGTTTGTTTAGGTCCCTATAATAGTATACTATAATATTTTTTTCATTCTTTAAATAAAAAAATTGTAAATAATAAATTAAAAAATAAAAATGCCTCTCACTTGATAGATGATTTTTAACAAAGTGAGTAAAGGATTATTTCTAAAATAAAATGCAAACCACGAAAAGATTAAGTTCCACTTTCAAAAAATTACCAAAATTAAAGTTTACTCCTTGGCAATTTGGTAACTCATGAAATCATTTAACATGCGGTTTAATATTGAGAAATTTGTGTTTCAAAACCATGGGCTCACTTGTTTTACCTTTGTCCTACGCTACGCCACTGCCAACCATTATTTATTTATATATTTATATCAAATAATTAGAAAAAAGGAAACAAGGTGAGTGGATAAATGATTGGGCATTATCGACAATTCCCATGCCCCTAAAACCATTGGCCTTCCTGTTTTTGTCTCCCGATTTACTCTCTACTTGTGCTATTTGCAACAAAATTTTGAAGGCATATGATGAGATTTCAACAAGCATGGCCCCAACTGCTCGATTCGTGGATACACTCAAACGTGCCATCCAGGTTTTCTTTCTTTCCCTTTTTATCCTAAAATAAACCGGGTATTCGGAGCCTTTTGTTCACATTTTAAAATTGGGATTTAAGAGCATTTCTAAAAGCTTTTTCAAATTAGCAAAAATGATAAAATGGGGATTTTGAGTCAAGATCTTGCTCCAACAAATTCCTTAAAACTATCTCCAAAATGAAGAAAGTAGGAAAGAGAATGTGATTTTCTCCAAATATAGAGATAACTCCAAAAATGATTACTACATTAAACCACCAATGAAAATCTTTGAAAATAAATATAAAGAGATAAAAATAATATTTTAATAAATGATTGCAATATTTTAATATTATTATCAATATTTGGTTATCCAAAATGGACAATTTGTTGGAGATGAGAGTGATTTTTTTTTGGAGATTTTAGTTTTTGTAGAGAAAAAAAAAGGATAAATCTTTAAATTTAAAAGAAAATATAGCATATTTGTTTTTTGTTTTTTTTACCTCTATTTTAAATAAAAGTTTAGTATAGTTATTGGAATGGATTTTTCTCAAATCTCCAAAATGTTGGAGATACTCTTTGTTCTACAAACTAAAAAGTATCTAATAACATTATTATATATTTATTATATTTTACTTTTCATTTAATTATAAAATAACAAAAAGTTGAAACAGCTAATTCGGATAAATATAAAACTTATACAACATGGACGTGTGGTATTAGGTAAAACCAACCAAAAAGAGTCTAAAACGCTCTTCATCTCACGTGCTAGCTCGAAAATATACTCAGACACCTCTTCTATAGACCCATTAATTTATATCAATATCATTACATTAGTATAAACAAATCAACTCTAAACAAGTAAACTATAATAAGATTTTTTTTTCATTAATGTTGAATTTTATTGGAAAAACTTCCACCTTATTATTCATGTTAAATTTTATTAGAAAAACTCAAGAAAGATCAATGACAGATATATATTTATCATACACACATGACTTTTATAATAGGTGTAATTTGCATGAAAAATACATTTATACGATAATGGTCAAAATTGCAACTTATTTCTAACCGCCATCTTCAACTTCGACATATAAAACCCTTAAAGGTTTTAACGCTTATGATTTCACCCCAAAACAATTTATTTCAAAAATACTTATGGCTTTACATTTAATGACTTTAAAAAATTACACTTAAATAGGTGTTTGATTCGCAAAATTTAAAGAAAGCTGATAGAATTGGAATGACAAATCCATTTTACCAAATTCTTCGATAACGTAACCACCACCACCACCACCACCGCCACCGTCAATTAATGTTATCATTCCATCATCCCCACCCCATCATCACCACCACACCACTATTGTTGTTCGTCATAACCACCGCCCGTGCATCCACACCCCACCACAGCACTATTGTTCGCCGTCACATCCTCCACCCACCTATTACACCAACCTCAACATATCCACACCCCTATTTTCGTCGTCACAATCGCTACCACCCCCACCTCCCAATGCACGCAGATTCCAATTCTTTAGTGAAATTCCATTCCAAATTCTACCAACTAAATGTGTGTCAAATTTTATTTCAGTTCCTTTATAATCAAATTTCTTTAGTGAATTCTAATTTCACCAAATTTCCATTCAATGAACCAAACATGTATAAAGGAGTATAAATTCTTGTAAGGGTATATTTAATAACCACCGGTTTTATGACGTCATAAAACTGGTTTTATTTCCATTCAATGAACTAAACACTAAATTTTCGAGAACTCGTTAAACTATTCTCTAGACTTGAAGCTTTTTTTAGCTTTCTCTATTCTAAGGTGCGTTTGGTTTGCAGATTGGATAAGACGGGATGGGACAAAAAAATTAGTCTCATGTTTGGCTTGACATGGAACAAGAACAAGGTTCATTGGACGTCTAAAATGTCTAAGCGTCCTGATATGATACCTTATAGAACTTGAGTTTATATGATGAAACAAAAAATAGTCCTATCTAAAAGTGTTACAATATATTTATATAACGCTTTTGGAAGTATTAAACAAGTTTTTAGAACGTTTTAAAAAAAAATGTCATATTTAGTTATTTTATATGACACGGTTTGAAATAGTGTCATATGAACAAAAGTGTCCGATAAATAGACGACTTTATAGGTACTTTTCAAAATTGTTTTATAAAATAATTAATACGACACTTTATTTTAATCCTAAAAGACTTGTTGAAACGTCATATAAGCCTGTTGTAATATTTTTAGCTATGATGTTTTATAGTTTGTTCCTAAAATCTTAAGTCTTATAAAGTATATCATTCGTCAAATTTATGAAACTACTAACTTGTTAACCGAACCCAAACCGCCTCAACCCATAAAAGTCGAGTTATAGTTATGAATAGGTGGGTTGGGTGTTGAGATTTTTCCAAACCACCATAATTAAGTTGGGTTGTATAAAGACCGTAAACCATCCAATCCAACCTGCATACACCCTTATCTTAACTGGTTTTCCAGCAAATAATTGGAAGTGGTCATATCAGAAGAGGTCCATGATTATAGATGCTCTAACCAGCCCCAACCCATCTCAAACTTTTGGGCCCAGTCGAGAGCCCATAAAAGTAACTATGCATAACATGGCATTTAGTATATAAGTATATAACTACTAAATTTTCCTGGGTTATTATAGACAATTCAAATGACCACATACATTGTATACCGTACCAATAGAAGAAATCACCTTTGCAGGCCAGCCTCACCCGGTTTTGCAGTAAAACATGGTGCTCTTTCTCTAATCTCATGCAGAGATGCAGTCATATGCACTATATTTATGCTACCATTTTTATTCCCAATCCAAACATATTTGAAATCAATCCATTTTTAATCTTTTCTTGCTATATATAATTGATATGGCTATAAAAGTTGGCAATAAGAGTAGATTCACATAAAATCTTTTCCAAGATCATGATCAGTCTAACTCTACTATGCTTTAGAATTCTTGATTGAATTCAAGTAGACATAGCGATCGTACAAAAGATGAGGAATATACAGTAGAATTGATGACCCAAAAAACTAGTAGAGTCAAGCTCCTGGAAATGTGCATAATATATATGTACACATATGATATGGCTAATGCATATTTGGTACCCTAGACAGTAGCCAGGGATGGAATGAAATGAAAACAGCTGCCATTGATGAAACGTCGATTCTCGGGTGTAAAATCCGAAAGCTGGAAGATAGTCTTTGGAAAGAAACCACCATGAGTACAACGGCGGCTCTCCGTGGTGAAGTCACGGAGCTGAGAGATGGTGTTTAACACGAACTTGTATTGTATAAGCTTCCCAGGAAGTTCCAGCACTAGGAATGAATCCTCTTCTCTTCCTCCCAACACTAAAGATTGCACAACAAAATGAAGCCCTAGGCGGGTCAGCATGTTCGGATAAACCCTAATAACTTCTTCAAGATCAACATGATACTTGATGGACCATTCAGAGTAGTCTTTGTTGATTTCGTACACATTCAATCTCCGAAAACTACAGCAACGAACAACAAGAAGCATTCCATCACGAGATTCGGTTAAGAACTCATCAAGAATTGTGCCATAAATGGTGGTATCAGGTGTATCTATATCGATATAATGAAGTAGCTCCTCATCTAACTTCAAATAGACAAGCCGATTTGGGAAACTCATCCAATGGATGGCATTGTGTCCGTAGACACCTCGTTCAACATCTACTAAATCATCCATACGTTCATTTGAGATCTTCCACTTCCCTGATTTGGAAGAGTAAATCCCAATCATCATAACTCTATACATGTAATTGCATACAACCTTGTAATAAGGTGATTTTGAAGGATCAAAAGCTAATGTCATACAACAAAAACCATCCGGATTGAAATTTTTTAGTTGCGGAAGTGTGGCAAATCGATTGGTTGTTGGATTGTATATGTAATACTTTTGAAAATCGTTAACGCAGAGAAATAAACCATTGCAAGATTGTAAAATCTTTATAGCACCTGAGTCAAACCGGAGGGTCGTAAATGGAGGTCTATTCACCATATTCCCGAAATCCAATGGCACATAATGATATTTAGAACGAGCATCCCAACCTTCAAAAAAGAGACCGGAAGGGGGATCGGCGTTAGGGTTTCGGAGGAGACCAAAACTATGACTTTTGATAAAGAAGTTCCACTGTTTTGATACGGACGTGAGTCGAATGAGTGTAATCACCGGTAACTTTAGAAAAATTTCGGTTAAAAGATCTTGGCTAGAATCAATCAAATCAGCAGCGGATGAATTTGACGATGAAAGACCGGAAGTTGTATTCGCTTTTACATTTGCTGTATTGATTTGCCGTATGAATGTTAGGGTTCTTTCGTTGTTGTCGGTTTCCAAAGCGGTGGTAAGCGTCTCCGGCCAAGCAAAGTTTTCCGGCGAACCTCTACCGATCGTTTCCATGAGAAATGCGCAAAAAATGAAGTTGTTGGTTTGGCGCCTCTTAATCTTAATTGTGAATTTTAAACGCCTCTAATTACTAAAATGAGGGGTTTAATTACAAACTTAAGGATGATCACAAAAATGGTCCCCCAACTAATGATTAGTAACCAAATTTGCCCCTTAGGGGTTACACCATGGCACCATGCTTAAATAATGCAAGCGGCCAATAATATCCTATTTTTATTTGATACATTTTTTAAACATTATTTACAACCATCACCACTAGAACTCTGAAATAAAAAATCAAAAAACATGACCTTAAAACTCAAGAAAAAGAAGATAAAAGTTAAAACCCAAAAGTTGTCCTTATGATGATGATCTATTGTGATTCTCGTGCCTTTAGATTTTATTAGAGAGGAAGAAAACAAAGGGGTCATGGATCTTGTCAAATGAAGGTGCATGTGGGGTGGGGTGGTCATAGGAAAGATGGGAAAGTGCTAGTGGGTTTGTCGGAGAAAGCTCCATGTACTTGTCGGTGTGGCACGAGGAAGCTGCAAGTGGTGGTGGGCGCGGCCGGAACAAGCTATAAGTGTTGATGAGAGTGGACGATAATGGAGCTGCAAGTGGTGGTGGGTGCGACCGAAAGAAGCTGCAAGTGGTGGTGGGTGCGGCCGAAAGAAGCTGCAAGTGGTGGTGGGTGCGGCCGAAAGAAGCTGCAAGTGTTGATGTCAGTGGACGAGAATGGAGCTACAAATGGTGGTGGATGTGGTCAGGAAAGGAGCTACAATGGTGAGGGTTGGAAATGTATTGTATGTATATGTGTATGTACGTATATATATTATAATAATCTATAATACAATGAAATCTTTTTTAATTTCTTAACATATTATATAATATTAATAAATAAATTTTTGATTGTTTAATAGAATAAAGACAAAAAATAGATTGAAATATAAAAATACCTTCGGATTTAACCGTGTTGGCGAATTTTTTTAATTTCATTAGAGGGGGACTCAAAAAGGGCAAAAATATAAACCACGAGTCTCATTCTTGTATTTATTTTGATTTTTGGGACTAGAGTAGGTAAAAAATGTAAACCACATGGACCAAATTTGTAATTTACTCTTTCCAACTGATTCTTATACCGTGTTATATGATTATGATTTTTGGACACTATATCATGTTGACGAAAGATCGTGTGAGTCTGTGAGAATATGAGTTAAGTTGAAAAGGTAAAAAGAGATGTGGACCATTGATGTATTTTAATCTCATCTCCACCCCATGAATCATGTTTATCACGTGTATTGATTCGGTGCATCACGGTGCACTATTAGTGTTGATTTTTAATTAGGATTGATTAAATGATGGAGATCACTTCTTACCTTTAATTTTCATTCTTATTGGAACCTCACTCTTGTCATGTTAACGAATGTAACAAATTAAAATAGGATGTTAACAGCTTGCATTTAAGCATGGGCTAAGCACTATGGGGGTAGATTTGAAAAATAAACAATAGTTTGGGAACCTTTTTGTAATCATTCTTAATTTTTAAATTCCCAATTTGAGGCATTTAGGCTAGGCTATGTTTGGCAAACTAGTTGATAAGCTAGCGGATGGCTGATAAGCTAGCTAATGAAAAATCATGTTTGGCAAAACTAGCGTATAAGAATCTAAAATGACCAATGGCGTGTAGCTCAGTTGGTTAAGGGGCGAGAAGATGTTTGCTCCAATAGGTCGTTGGTCTTGGGTTCGATCCCATGGCCCCTCGCAATCGCCTTGCCGCTGAGTGAGTCAGGTATGCCCCTCACATTGGGAATTGACAGCCTGTGTGGGCCGGTTTGCGTGTCCGGAAAATACACGTTTTGCTCCAATAATTAATATTAATGAGGGTTATAATTGAAAAAAATAACAATAAGCTTCCAAAACATTACTCCAAGTAGTGTTTCAATAAGTTAGTTTATAAGCTAACTTATAACTTATAAGCTAGCTTATGATTTGTCAAACGTGTACGCTGAAAATGAGCTAGCTTATTTTTGCCAAACATAGCCTATGTTTGGCAAATTAGCTGATAAGCTTGTTGGTAGCTGATAGTTTATAAGTTAGTTGGTAACTGATATTAATAAGTTAGTTGATGAAAAAATCACGTTTGACAAATTAGTTTATAAAAATGTAAAATAACAAAAAATAACATTGAAAATTAATCAATTATAATATATTTAAAATTAATCAATGACAGATACCTATAATCATCAAACCTCCGTCTTCCTAATTTTCTTAGGTCTAGTAGTAATAAATCTGCAAAAGCATGACATTGCTTCATAGCTTGAAATTAAAAAAAAATAGGAATTAGTATTAAGAAGGTAGCATTGAACTTACCTTGGTTGCTAGAATCACATTAATTGGCATGATAAGAATGAAAGCGTTTAACAAACATGTACACGATAAACGCTTATCGAGTGACTTATCTTACTGGATAAAAAATGGTAATGACGACTCTTACATAATTAACATCTACCGATTAAATTGCTTATATGATTTCATTTTGATGAATAAAATCTTAGTCTTAAGAACCTCGTTCAAACAATAATCAAAAGACTTAATTCAAAATCAAAATTAAAAACTATTTACTGAAGAATATTGTGCCTTCATCAAATAGGAAATGATTGAGGGAATATCTCCTAATTAGTATAGTTACCATATTGTATATTTCCTTTCATGTAAATCTCCCCTATTTAAAGGGTTTATGACTAATGAGAATATACAACTTTTCAGTTCTCTCTATTACATTGTTGTTCTGTTTCGTTGTTCCTTTAACACGTTATCAGCACGTTGCTCCGCTAAAAAAGAATTTGGTCAAGATGTAAAGCTATGGATTTTAAGACATCGGCGTGGATTTAAGATACACTTTTATGCTCATATTTCATTGTTATTGCCATTGTCGCCATCCGGTAAATAACTATGTAGTCCATTCCCCGACGTTGTTGAATGACTTGTCTCCCGCTACTGCAATCCAAGTAAGCATCTTTACACAAATTTACATTTTTTTTGTATGGGTTGCTATTAATCATGCATGCATGCTAAATATTTCTTATTCATGATGTTGTCATCCTTAATTTTTTTGGATCTACTTGATTATGCATTTGATTCCCTTTAAAAAAAATATAATTCATAATTATGTTTTTATATATACTTTGTTTTATGTAAATACGTCGTTAGGTGATTTTGATTATGAAAAGAATTTTTTTTACAAACAAATAAACTGTAATTGATCATTGTTATGATTTTTGACCTTTATGAGACCTAACAACATAAATATTATGTATTTATTATTTATTATTTTATTTTACATAATAAAATCATACGGCTCTTTTCTTTTGGGTTTTTTTAGACCAAAGAAGATATTTTTTTCTAGGAATTTAGTTTTTTTTTTCCAAATCAAGCTTCAAAACCCATAAATACTTTGATCCTTATATATTTTTTTAAATTTATTAAAAATTTACCATATTGATATATTTAGGTGCTATATTAATTTAATTTTAGTTCAACATCTTTTAATTTCAATATGATATGATAGTATTACGAATATAAATAGTCTTTATAATTTTGAATTATTATTGTTATTTATTTATGTTTATTTTATTAGTTTATAATATTAACATATTTAGATGGTTAATTATATTAATATTATTTACTTATTTACGTCATTAATTTGATTTGCACCATTTAAATTTATTAATATATTGTTGTGATATATGGTAATTAATTATTATTTAAACAAATTATATTCAAGTCAATTTACCATTTACTAATTTAACTACTAATGTCTTTGATTGTTTTAAATGTGGTGGTTAACTTATTTAACCATACTTGCCATTTTTGATTACTAATGTCTTTGATTGATTTAAATGTGGTGGTTAACTTATTTAACCATGTTTTCCATTTTTGATTTAATTATGTGGGTTGATTAATGTTTATAAACATAATTATGCATTAGTATTTAATTGATTTTCCACATAATATTATAATATTCAAATGTGTATCTTAATTATAAATTCCTACTTATAATTTTTATAATAACTTTTAGAAGTTAGACTTTCAATCCCCATATATATTTTGGTATTTTACCAAAAGCTTAAGAAAAAAGGCATAAAAATGTTAAAATATTATACAAATACTTATATTGATGATGAGTTCCTACTCATTTTTCAAGCTTAATTAATATTTGGAAGTTACACTTCCTATCCACGTATCGTTTTTGTCTTCTACCAAAAGCATCCAAAATAATATTAATGTATTTAAACATCGAAAAGTTGGATTCATATGCCAAATTCATATTCCTTTTGGTCTCTTGCCAAAAGCTCCAAAAATGTCATTATGGTATTAAATTATCCGAATTTGATCTCATCTCTTGGATTTTATCAAATGGGTGTAAATAACCCTAAGGTTTATAGGGACTTAAGAAATCCATGTGATTCCCCTACTACCTGGAAGTCCGATAGATTGAGTGATTTTCTTTGGTAAATTTTAAATAATGATCAAGTATTATCAACAAAATTTAAAAATACAAAAATCCAATATTATTATGATAATGAAATATCATGCATAACATAAATGATTATAGATCATGATTTTAGAAAATCATATATTATTCATTATTTACAACCACTTGGACTCGAAAGAACTTGAGTACCATAAGATAGGCAAATATGTAAAACCCATCAAAACATATTGACCCTAAAAATCTTGAGATTTTTGAGACGATGCATTAGTCACAACTTCATAGGGAAAATCATTAACTAGAATCCCCTAAGAACAGTGGGACGCCCTGAAAAAGAAAATCAGGAGTACCTATTACTATGTACTTTCCAAACTAATCATACAGTGGAATGAAACCCACTCGATTACAAGAAAATGACTGATTTCAACAAAGATATATTGTGTCTCAAAATGCATCTCAATCTTCATAGCAAGGGACTCATAGAAGATTTCCACCTTTCATCATATTAATGAACCAATGTGAGCTAGAGTATAACCTTTAAATAAATTCATCAACCTACTGTAAGTGGTTGAGAGATATAACGAGGTTATTTCAGATCACTAAACATGTTTGGGACAAAGAAAATTCTCGTGGTCAATAATGAAAGTGTTAGAGGTGTAACAACTTCAAAGGACATTGAGTTAAAGGCAATTTCACATAGGTGATATCTATACACCCCATCGACAAATTAACCATGGAAACTGTAAGGGTCATGACAAGATTCGAAAAGAGTTCTACAATTCTTGGAGCAGAAATGCAACTACTGCCTAAAAGATAATGAACTATATCAGATTAATTTAAGATTGATTGAGCATAAGTTTATTTGACATTTATTTTAAGTATTAAGTTAATTTCATTTGCTGATGAAAAACCAAATATTTAACTATTATAAATGTAAAGAAATACATCAAAATTACAAATATAAAACTCTCAATATTCTCCGTTCCATGTTGGAATGTATCGAGGAGAACTTGATTATTTTTGTAGGACATCCCACACAATCTTAAAAGATAGACTAAGATTGATTAAATTAATAGTCTATAAACCTCCAACCAAATTCATAGACGATGAACTGTCACCTCCTTAATGCCTAATGACATAGAATTAATAGTCACTAAAACAATATGTTAATAGAACCTTGTTAAGATATTCATATAAGTTGGAAATCATAATATAAGAATGGAAATGGGTATATATGTACATCAACTCTAATGATATGAAAGGAACATATATTAGAGAAATTAATGTGTCAAACTAGTAGATTATCCAGGTCATTAAAACATATTTTGTCACCAATAAAGAACTTTGGAATAATGATGCATATATATTTCAATATGACCACGTGGAACACCATGGTCATGGCATAATAATTTATGTATTGAAAAATACACATTGACACATTCTTTTTCGAGTTAAAGGCAAAATGAGGCAATCACCAAATTGCAACTGTTGACTTCTACAGCACAAAAAGTAACACCAACATTATAATATGTCATCTCGAATACCTAGAATTATAATAAACCCTGATCCTTAGCCAAGACAGAAATGAGATCATCCTAAAGTTAAGGACATAATACAAAAATATTCCATTCTTACAATGAATAACAAGGTAATATTTATGGATATAAACAACCAGAATGCGGGCCATTAAAGTATTTTATGGTTCTGGTTTCGACACAATGAACGCATGTCGCATTATTGTCCACATGAAATGCTGCACTCCAAGCACTAGCAATACATTACAGGGTTCACCTCCCTATTTATCTCATTAAGTCTATATGACTTGTAATGCTGGAGAATTTACATCATAAGGATTTGATTATTGTTGCATATGTATTCGGATCAATGTAGAGCTTCCTATACCCCATGTGTATACATAAAATGGTCTCATAGAAGTTGTCATCAAAAGAATATAGATGGTATATAGGTTATTGGTTATGCGCACCAATTTACCCATATTTTTTTGGGGTTATGCAAATATTACATGCAGCCTTACTCATTTGTTTTTTTTGACCCACTACTAGCCAACCAATATCACGCGTACCAGTTGGTGACTGGATATAAGCCTGTTATTTTACATTTACGCATGTTTGGTTATGTAGTATATGTGCAAATTGCGTCCCCACAACGCACCCAAATGGGTCTTTAAAAACGATTCAATATAAGTTGGATATGAATCCCCAACAATTTTTCGCTAATTAGAATCCTTGACGGGTGATCTCTTTACCGCTAGATTAGCGAGTTGTCACTTTGATGAGACAATCTTCCCGTCGTTAGGGAGAGATAGGAAAAAGGATTTTCCATGGGAACGACTGGAAGTGTCATAGAATATCCCCATTATGTCTCATTTTGGTCCCCATACTTCACCATGTAAAGTTGAAGTCAAACGAATCAGACTCAATACCTGATACGTTTAATGTTATTCTACAAGTGACAAGATCACATATACCAGCGGCAAATATACCAGTAAGGATAAAAGGTCCCCAAACAAGGGCACAACGCCACCGGATAGTGCGTTACAATCACACATGGTGGAGGTGTGGTTGAGGTCGTGGCTCCCAAAAGGAAATGGGGGAAGCTACTTGGTTCGATAGATACCCATCTAAAGGAAAGAAGAGAGAGGCACAATCATTTATCATCAATTCATAAACCTCTCATGAGATTTCTCTGACTAAAACTATGTCTACGAATCATTACTGGAGGACGCTCCGAAGTTAATATTTGATTCCAGAGATCAAATAAATCTCAAATGAATTATGAAAGTGCATACGAGTCGATGGATAGATCGTACATACTCATTGATGATATTCACATATATTGTTGGTCGTGATACGATAAAGCACTATGACATCGAACCATGCTCAGTTGAAAAATGTCAACAAAGAGCAAATTTACCTAATAGAAGCAATCCAGGATAATTACATTTGACAAATACACGGGTATTTGGTCCGGTAGTGCTAACCCACCAAGTGTAAAGCCCGTAAGACATAGATAATTCATTTGTCATGAAAGCGTAATGAGAATAATTAAGTCATGATGTATAAAACACTCCTTTGGCGCAAGGTTTCTCACAACGCCCTGGATTGATGACGAGAAGACTTGCTTTCTCGTGATGGATGTTATAACATTCTGCTAATTAGTTAGCCCAGTAATTTCCGAATGACGGGAAATGCAGCTCATGAATGTGGTTACTACATATCTCTATGGGGATCTAGATTAAGAGATATATAAAAGTGTTTGATGACATTATATTAGTAGAAACCACGAAATGCGTTTTCCATGAAATTGAAACGCTCATAGGCGGATATGGGTATCTGCCTAAGTGAATACTTCATTGGGAAGGGATATAAGAACGATGAAATGTGCCCGTGCATATTTATAAAGAAAACGAGTTCCAGATGTTCAATCATAACTCTATATGTCGATGTAATGAACATAATAAATACTCTTGATGAAATAAGAGAAACTTTATTCTATTCAAAATCTGAATTTGAGATGAAAGATCTTGGGAAAACTTGGTTTTATGTATCTATTTAATCTAGGACACTGAGTTTGTGATATTAATTCACCGATCGCATATGTCTAGAAAATAATCAGGCGATTTAATATGGACAAAGCGCATCCGGCTAGCACTCCCATGATCGGTCGAAGTGTTGGATAAAAGGAAAGATCCATCTCGTGTGAAGGATGATGACGAAGAGGCTTTGGGAGCTGGAATTCCCTATTTGAGTGCAATAGGCGCATTATTGTACTTAGAACAATACACTTGACCGTATATTGTATCTCTCAATGAACTCGTTAGCTAGATTTAGCTCAGCGCCAACGCAACATCATTGGAATGATATCAAATTAATCTTTGGAACCATTGATGTGGGTTTATATTTCCCTTACAACTAGAAAAATGAGATTAATAATGGAACTTCAATACCTACATTGAATATGAGCGGCAAAAGTACTAGCACTTATAAAAAAACCATCAAATAATGTCTTGGTATGTCTTTACTGATATTAACTATCTATCTGACTCATGCAAAGGTCATTCCCAAATTGGATAAGAAATTACCATAAGGAATATGTTGATTGCTTGTAAGTAAATTAAGCAAATCTTTGTAGCTACCTCTTCGAACTATTCGAAGAATATTGCTCTACATGAGACTATTCAATAGTGTACATGGTTAAGGACTATCATTACACATATTAGAGGAGCTAGTGTTTTGAGTTCATCCAATACCCTACCTGCATATATGGAAATAAATGCATCATGTATCAAAGAAATGAAAAGGGTGATAATACATATCAATCCAGATGGTTTTTGTTGTATAACATTAGCTTTTGATCCTTCAAAATAATCTCATTACAAGGTTGTATGCAATTACATGTACAGAGTTATGATGATTAAGATCTACTCTTTTGAACCAGGGAAGTGGAAGATCTCAAAGAAATGTATGGATGATTTAGCTGATGTTGATCAAGATGTTTAAGGTCACAATGCCATTCATTGGATGAGTTTCCCAAATCGGCTTGTTTATTTGAAGTTAGATGAGGAGCTACTTCATTATTTTGTGGGCTCGCCATGTCTACTTGAATTCAATCAAGAATTCTAAGGGGGCGTTTGGTTCTGGCAAGGGAATGAAAATGGGAATGGGAATGAAAATAATAGAGAATGAAAACGGGAATGAATTTTCATTCCACCCAGTTTAATCAAGAATGAAAATTTGGACTTATGAGGGAATGAGTGCATTATATTATTTATAACCAAACAGTTTCTTTTATTATCATTCCAATTGATTCCTGCTTAATACCTCCAACCAAACATACCCTAAATCATAATAGAGTTAGGGGGGTGTTCGGGATTGCTTATTTAAAAAAACTTATGCATTTTTGTAAAAGTGTTTGTCATCTTATGCGGTGCCAAGCCAAAGTTTTATAAAAAAGTGTTTGGATTAGCTTACGACGGTAAACAATTGTTTTTTGGTGATTTACAAATTTTGTAAAATGACCAAAAGGACATTCTTTCATATTTTTCCAAATTTTGTTTCTAAATTACTGTAGTGTTGCTTCCGAGATGTAGTAATTTCATTTTGTAGTAATTTCATTTAAGTGGGAGTTGAAACAAAATCCTGGAAATTGTAAAAAGACATATTGTTGCAGAAAATTGTTGATTTAAAGTTTAAACCAGCAGATTGTTAATAACAAAGATGATTGTCACAGAAGACATACTTGATGAATATGGAGGTATGCTAATTTAAGACAGAATCGAACGTATACAACTACCAGATTCGTAAGACATCGATTTATGAATTAACAATCTCTCCAGCCTTGTGCTATAAAGGGTAAACAGGCTCAAATAGAAAACTGATTTGT
The DNA here is from genome assembly GCA_036898165.1 of Silybum marianum. NCBI lineage: Eukaryota > Viridiplantae > Streptophyta > Magnoliopsida > Asterales > Asteraceae > Silybum > Silybum marianum. The sequence continues at coordinate 9,557,903 of CM072537.1, read as the reverse complement.
AAGACATCGATTACGTAGAAGAAATGACAGCAAAAGCAAGAGATTTGTAGGAAATCGATTATCACAGAGGCCAAAAAAATCAAATAGGAACAAACTTGTAGGAGAAATCACAGCAGGAGATCTTCGATTCAGTGTAGGAGAAGTCGATTGGATTTCTGTAGGAGGATGAAGGTCGATTTGTTGAACTGGTCGATTTGAAGAAGGTCGCTAGTCTGATGAAGGAGAAGTTTTATAATCTCTGTACTTTTTATTACCGGTACCATACCAGGATAAGTTAGAGCATCTTCAATGATAAACCTATATCAAAGACTTGAAGAAATTAGAAATTACGAATATATAAAAATAAGTTATGGTCCATCCCATCATATATGTTTTTTTTCTCGCTCTTTGTCTCTCACACTATTATCTTCAAAGACTTGAGAAACCTTAAGTCGTTGGCTCATCAAGTCATTCTCAATCCGATGCTCAACCTTTCTTTAACCTCTCTTCAACCCCTCTTCAACCTATCTTCAAATATGCATTGGAGATGCTCTTAATAAGTCCGGTAAATAAGCAATCGCAAACACCCTTTGATTGTGAGCTTGGAAAGTATTTGATGTGAACCTACTCCTATTGCCAACTTTTATGGCCATATCAATTAGATATAGCAAGCAAGGCCGTTCTTGGGGAAGTGTGGGTTGGACGTACGTCTAGGGCTCACAAAAATTAGTGACCAATTTTTTGTCTGTATATACTATATAATAGTAATTCAAAAATGTTAGTAAATAAAATATACACAAATTTTTTAGTATCTATTATGATCCAACAACAATTTAACAATATATTAAAGGCCCAAATATTTTACATTGACCAGGAAATTTGTAAGAAATTAATTGGTTGTTTATTTTATAATATTGTTTTTTTTTCTAAGTTTTTTATGTATTACTAAAATCTAAAACAACTTTACCTAGAAACCGTTGATATGTTTTCATCATTCATTTCTCACCTACTCTTTTGATTTTTCATCCACATGAATTCTATTTTTTGTGTTAGAATATATATATATATATATATATATATTTCTTGTTATTAACTAAGAAAACTCTTAATTTTTTTAAAAAAATTACCAATATGATCCAACTTATATCTATATTTAAGATTAATTTCAAAACTACTTTTGTTTATTAATACATTGTTGACTTCTTATTACCTAACATATCATAAATGAATTTGAAGTATTCTTGTATCTCTAAAACAAGAATAAGATCTCAATTTACAACTAAGATGTGTTTTTGATTCTAAGATTGATAGTTCCTAAAAAAAATTGTTTTAAGCCTAGAATTTAAAACATTAACATGAGGTGACATGAAAACTCAACTAATTTACAGGGATTTCTATAAAGTGTTACTCTGAATAGTCAACATTGTGACCCTAAATGATATCAATCTGTATATTAAAAGGTATATCCTAGAATGTGTTTGAGGATGGAACGGATTTACGATGCTATATAAAACGAAATGACGGGTCTCACAGCAAGAAAAGATTAAAATGAAATGACGGATCTCAGATTTATCAATCTCAGGGTCCATTCTTACATTTCACCCGGGGCCTAATATCAGGACGGGTCTCACAGCAAGAAAAGATTAAATTTTGAACTTTATACCAATTTGGTATTGTTTTGGTGGCAGGGTTGGAGATGGTCTTATCATTGAGAAGAAAACATTATATTTCTGATATAAATATTACAGATGAGTAATGGATAGGCACACTAATCTAATAATCTACAATCTAATTAAGAAAACAGAAACTAGAAACAAAATTTAGTTAGGACCCCAGCAACTCAAGTACATGACTTTTCTTAAAGACTCTTCAGACTGCTTTGCTTTCCCTTGTATGGATTGATTTTTAGCCATGGTAGATAGCTTCTTGGCCTGTGAAAAAGATAAAAGGCTGGATTTAGTATGGTGGTGGATGAGCCTAATGGTGTAATTCCATCGTGCAAAGCCTTGATCTTTAAGTGCCTCCACTAATCCAACAGTTCCGGCCACCACCCATGCTTTGGTCGTCGAACTCATAATTCAGAATGAACTGTGACTCTATTACTTTAATAAGATAATTGATTGATTTCAAATATATTTGGATTGGGAATAAAAATGGTAGTATAAATAGATACATATGCTAGCATGAGATAAGAAGAAGAGCACCATGTTTTATTGCAAAACCGTGTGAGGCCTGGAAAAGATGATTTCTTATATTGGTATGGTGTACAATGTTTTTGGTCATTTGATTTGTCAATAATAACCTCTGAAATGAGTGGATATATATCTATATATATATATATATATATATTAAATGCCATGTGTTTGCATTACGTATAGTTACGTTTTTGGGAGCGTATGATTGGCTTTGGGCACGCAAAAGAATCACGAGACTGATTGGGACCGATTTAGAATTCAGCATTCATGACAACTTCCAATTGTTTGCTAGAAAACCAGTTATTAGTCTTAGGGGTCGTTTACCAAACGCTTACCCGAGTAAGCGCTTACCAAGTGATATTACCTTACCAGAAAGTATAACAAGTACCAAAAGTCTTACCCGGTAAAAGTGAAGACAAGGAAAGTAAGGACCAAAAGTCTTACCACGGTAAGTGATGGCATAGACTCTCACCACGATAAGCGCTTACCGGGTAAATTGGTGCATACGATGCCGTTTTGGTGGACTAAAATCTTACCCAATAAGTAAGTGATAGTGTTGGAGTCCCACATTGGCTAGATTTGGACCATTGCTCCCGTATATATGTTCGAATCCCCAGTGGTTTGATTTTTGGAGGAGGACCTGATGGATATGTGAGGGGCCTTTTGGTAATTTGGAAAGCTGGATGGATTGGCATAAGTGAACAAGATATTGAAGGCCCCAGGTATAGTAGGAGAAGCTGGTGGTTTTTTTTTGGCTTGTGGTGATAAAGCATGGTACGGCCGTGACGTGAGTAGTTTTGTTATGTATGTATATATTTGGTAATTTATGCTCAACAATTTTGAAAAATTTATGTAAATAATCACAATCTTAAAAAAAGTTAATGAAATATAATAATATAAATTAGACATAAAGAGCTCTTGCTAATCGACTAATGGGCCATTCTTTGAGGATGGTGATGTAAGACCATCTCCAACTTTATAATAACTATTGGCAAAATCAATTGAAATTGAGTTCATAATTAACATATATTAAGTTGTTAAATTCTTGAACAATAATGTTTTGGCCAATCTCAGCTCGAACAACAAACTTAATGAAGTTATGGAGTTAATCGAAGTCTTGAATAGGTTAAAAAGCAAAGTTTTGGGCCAACCATCACTAAATTCGGAAATACCATTATTTTAGGGATTGTTTAACAGTTGTTGAATGATTTTGGTACAAAATGATTAAGTAGTCAGAATGATTAAAAGACTCGTATAATATAGTACAAAATAACATGTAATTATTTGGTAATTATTCAGAATAAAGTCAAGACTTTGAATGGTTAAGGGAAGCTTGAGATAAAAAATCATTTAGAGTGTTTTGAAACCATTAAAAAAACAGACATTCTTTTTCCAAACATAATTCAACTCTTAAGTATTAAAATACTGTCTTTTAATAAAAATTATTAATAAAATTGTTAAAGAGGTAAAATAGACACAAAAATAATAATAAAGCTATTTTCGTATTGCATGTTGGTGATAAGTATGGGTACGGCTCTGATGCAAGTATTGATTTGTGTGCGAAGTCTTTGATTATTTTACTTTCTACACATCTATAAAATTATTAAATTACATATAAATTTTTCATTGGTTAAATACATGTTAACTATTTTCGAATTTGTCGTTTTTATCTTTTTTTTTGTTATTGTGAACCTTTTCGTTTTTGAGCTAATCGACAACAACTTTTTTGAAATAGATAAATGGATGTTTCCACTTTGTACCAAAAGATTTTCTAGATATATCATTTTCTAGAATAAAAAAAACTGATAAAACATCGAGTATATTTTTTTTCTAAAACTTAATGTATGGATTAGCATGGCCAAATGGATCTTGGACCGGTTCTTGGGACCGGCTAAAAAGTACCTTAACCGGACCTTGGATTTTTGATCAGGTTTGGATTTGAATCAATGACACCCGGCGTATGAAATCAATACTCTAACAACTTAGTTAAGTAGGTCATTTATCTTCACAAAAAAAACCAAACGAGACTCATCCTATCGATGGATTATAAATATGTTATTACTTAGAAGCAATACTGATTAATATGATCTTGGATCATTGAGTAGTCATCTTGACAAGAAATTATCTACATAATAAAATATGTATTACAAGCACTAAGGGCAATGCCTTAGTTGATAGAGCACCTCGTTTATACGTGTGCCGATGTTTTTCAAGGGACAATCTGTTCGACGTACAACAATGTGTTTAACTACTTCAACAAGTCTACGCATAAGATATCTTGCATCTGGTGTTTGAATAACGGTATTCACGACTCCTTTACGGGCTCCGTAACATGGACGGACCTATATAAGGTCACATGGTGGCACGTGTCACCGTTTTGTTTCTCCGTCGAAAGGTTAAAAAATTTATGTTTATGAAGTGTGTAACCATATCGTTTTAGAAGGTGTCACTGTATGATATTCAAAAGTTCAAGAAGGTGAAACTGTACTTCATAATCATTCAAAAGACCCGGGAAAACTCTTGAAATCAACCAAAAAACTGAAAACGTCACTCAAAATCGATAAAAGAAAATTTAAAATTCCTCGAAATCAAACAGAAAACTTTAAAAAGATCTCGAAACGGTGGAATTAGACTAAAAATTATTCAAGCGATATTGAATGTTAGTAAAACATAAAGACATGCCGAGAAAATATCGTGTTTTCGTAATTATTTTTGGTTATATATTGTATGGTGTCACCATATAAAAAAATTGGGTCCGTCCGTGCTCTGTAATAAGAAATAATATATTCTGGTAAAGAGGGTCTTTTGTAGGGGTGAACATGGTACAGTATCATTTTTTTTTCTCAATACCGTGTACCAATCAATTATAATTGATATTCAAAAAATTATACCGTGTACCAACCAACTGTAATTAGTACCAACTTAATTGGTATCAACTTTTTTCGATTGGTACATGTTGGTACGGTATTTATACCAACATCTCAAATTCAAAAAGTTTAAATATTTATTATAAACATGTTGTTTAAAGTTTAATAGAAACTTTATAAAGTTTACAAACCTGTCCAAATGATTTAATAGAAACTTTATAAAGTTTACAAACCTATCCAAAACTCCAAATTATTTAATACAAAATTTCAAATAGGACGAGGTCATGGAGGCATGCGTCACCGCGTTGAGAAGAATAGAAGATAAGGATTAGGGTTGTTATTTGCTAAAATGAGACCGAATTTTGAGTTGAGGTAAGAGTGTAAAGACAGTAAGTGAGGCCCAAGTGAAGTCACGCAGTAACACTAATTGTACAAAACAAAAAATGCAAAACTATAAAATGTAGTTGGTACAGTTGGTACCATAGTTGGTTGTATGTCATGGTACATTTTTGACACCCCTACACTTTTGCATAAATTGCTTTGAATGGGTAAATCAATCATTTGCCCTTGGGGATCCGACGTTAATCCTCTCACACCTACTAACTGATGTCCGTAAGATTCATTTCTCCTAGCTCCCGGAAAAGACATTATATGGAAAAAGGACCGGTCATCCGAAAATTAGGTGTCATTTCTTGTCGCAAATATTCACTTGTGGCATACCATGTCTCAATCGATTGACTTCATTTTTCTACCGCGTGTACATTCCCATTTTCCCACGATGATGGCGTTTTTCCAAAAGAAAACTTTATTGTTCAACGTCTTGAACTAGCTATCTTTTAGAAGGTATTGTTAAAAGATCATCAATTCCTAATAAAATGGACGGTGGTAGTAACTGGGACCCGTTAAGAATAGTATTTGGGACCGGGACTGGTTTAGGCTCGGCCCGAGACCGATTTTTGACCCTCTCTAGCATGAACTATGGAAATATTAATGTTTTATTCAGAAACAACAAAAATCCCAAAATTAACCAACCATCTTAAAAATCCCTGAAATCAACAAAAGAGTAAAAAAAATCCATCAAGACAATGGAATTTGGTTGAGCATCTCCAACAAGCCGATAAAACTTTATGTTTAACCACAAGTCCACAAGGGTGGTGACTCAATGGTTTGAGCTTGAACTTTAAAGGTCAACAGTACCAGGAGTTCAAATCCAGGGAGGGGTAAAAAATCCGCTTGTGGCCACGGAGGTTCATATGCGGTGACTTCGGGTAAATTGTTATCATCATCGCATGAACCTCCCTCTACATATGTATACCTATGAATATAAAATAAAACAATTAAATATTATAGAATTTACTTTTCAAATTTTTATTATAACGTTCGAGAAAAATATAAAAAACTCAAATGCCCTTAAGTGAACAGAGTCGCCGCTAATAAAGTTAGTGAAATGGACCATAGTCATAACAAAATGACAACCACATTAACCAAATCCATAATATTTTTTAAGTTAACGGATGCTAGTCATAATTTTTGTTAAACCACAAAGACCAAATCCATAATTCACTTTTAAAATAATCAAATAACACCTTATAAAAATCACATATAGGGTCATGGTGTACCACGATCTTAATGTGGCACGAAGACGAGCCTTATGTCATGAGTCATGACAGCTACCATGACCAACCATTTAAAATACTGATTATAATAAATATAATTATAACATGTTTTAATAAAATCATCATAGTTTATATATAGTAACAAATAATGATAAGCTAAACTCTAAAAGTATTTTCATATTAAAACACTTGATCTTTATTTGATAGTATCAACTTTCATACATGTTAAAAAACTTAATAAAGTCAAGTTGAGTCCAAGTTAGGGTCGTTTGACAATTGCTAAATGAGTTCTACAAAATAATTAAGAGACTATTATTATGATATAATGTAAAATAAAATATAATTTTTTAGTAATTGTTCAAGATGTAACTAAGACTATTAATGGTCAAGGGAGGTTCATAATACAAAATGATTCAAAGAGTTTTGAAACATTAAGAGAAAGACTTATTTTTTACCAAACAAGATTCACATGTTAGCGATTCAGAAACAACTTCTTAATGTAAACAAACAACGCCTTAGGGGTCGTTTACCAAATCTTACTCGGGTAAGTACTTAATTACCGACAAAATTCAACATTATCACTTACTTATCGGGTAAGATTTTACTCCACCAAAACGGCATCGTATTTAACAATTTACCCGGTAAACGCTTACCGTGGTAAAAGTTTTCGCCATCACTTACCGGGGAAGACTCTTGGTCCTCGTTTTCCTTGTCTTCGCTCTTACCGAGTAAGATTTTTGATACTCGTTATACTCCTCCAGTAAAGTAATATGACTTGGGAAGCGCTTACCCGGGTAAGCGTTTGGTAAATGGCCCCTTACTTAATGAAAACTCCGGAAACTTATCTGATTCGTAGGAAGAAACCGGGTTGCCAAGACCTGTTTAGTATGTTACTAAATCCAACTACGTTGTTTAAATTATAAGTAAAAAATGAAAATGGTAAACATCTGTGGCTGTAGTTTAGTGGTAAGAATTCCACGTTGTGGCCGTGGAGACCTGGGCTCGAATCCCAGCAGCCACAATTTTTTCTTCCAGCTTTTATTAATATATGGAACCGTTATCATTAATTCTAATCAAATCAATTTTCACTAACTCAAATAAATTAATTTATTTCGTCATAAATATAAAAAAACGCAATTTAATTTACAACACTCCATAACGTAGGGCTACACATATTTTTACATAGATATATCAAAAAAACAGTTTTATATTAATACAAGTTGATTTTTTTATACCTAAAAAAAATTAGATAATTTTTTTTAAACGAATAAATCCATAAACTTTTTAAAATTATTTAAAAACAAATATTTTTAACTGAAATAAATCGTAATCAGCATGAATGTTAAGGATGTTTTTGACGTACATGTACCCAAGTCATATGACAAGTTGATAAAGCTTGTAAAAAGAAGAAAAAGAGAAACTAAACTACACCTAGAAGTGACAAAAATGAAAAGTTGGATATTGTAACAACCATAAACTTACAATATATATATATATATATATATATATATATAATTGAAGTCTTTGCTAAGAATGAGAAGGACAAATACTAAATTGGTCCCAAACTCAACAAGATCTCAAAAGTTACAATGAAAAGTATACTATTGAGATTTATTACACTAAAAATAAATGCTAGACAACTATCTAATTAATGAGTAGCGCCCATACTTCTTATCCCAATGTCCACACATTTCCCTTGACCTTGCTAAAACTCTCTAGATGATATTTACCTGAAAATGATTTTAGTTTCGATAAAAATCATCATAGTTTATTCATAGTAATGGTTAATGACAAGTTACACTCTAAAAATGTTTTCATATTAAAACAAGTGATATATGTTAAATTAAAGTCCGAGTTAGGGGTTGTTCGGTTGTGACTTAATGGGCTATATAGCCTATATGGCTTATTCGCTCAGCCATAAATGCCTAAATGGTCATTCGGCAAAATAGATTTGGAGGATTGAAAATCAAAAACAAAATTTATTTTCAGCCATCTTCTCTGCAGTGCAAAACCAAAAACAAACCGAGTTGGATGGTTAGAAAAATCGATCAATACCACCATTACAAGATTGCCACCATCGAAAACAACATAGGAAGGAGATCGATGTAGTGGTTGACGACGGCTAGAGGTGGGATGGAGGTGACAAGAGGAGGGGAGGAAGAGGCGGCCCCCCAAGAGAGGAGTATAGAGTATATATATAAGGGACATATTCATTACAAACCAGTTAATTCGTATAAACCGTACAAACTCGATTCAACGATTCATTTTTTCTAAAAAAATCACTTTTTCTTAATTATTAGAAATGATTAGTCAATAATATATGGAAAGAATACATGAGTGTTTATTAATCAAGAATGTATAAAACAAGTTTCATCAAAATAAGAAATACATAAAACAAATTTCATTTTTATATAGAAACAAAAATATAAGAAATAATTTTAAAAAAAATAATAATTATATGAAACAATTTTATTATATTAAACACTTTCATAAAATAATTTTATTGAATAAAACAATAAAGATATGGAATTTGAATGGTTTGTAGAATTAATTGATTTGTAATTGACATCCCTGTATTAAATTTTTAATCTAAACTATCCCTATTGTTTATCAATAGTTTCTATTTCAGTCCCTATGATATGATAAATTTGTAAAGAGTCAAATAAAATATTATATATATATATATATACATATATACCTATGAATATAAAATAAAATAACTAAATATCATAGAATTTACTTTTCAAATTTTTAATAAAACGTTCGAGAAAAATATAAAAAAACTCAAATGCCTTAAGTTAATGGAATCATCGTTAATAAAGTTAGTGAAATGGACCATAGTCATAACAAAATGACAACCACATTAACCAAAACCATATTTTTTAAGTTAAGGGATGCTAGTCATAATTTTTGTTGAACCACAAAAATCAAATCCATAATTCACTTTTAAAATAATAAGATAATACCTTACAAAAATCACATATCGTTGTCATGGTGTACCACGAGCTTAATGTGGCACGAAGACGAGCCTTGTGTCAGAATCTTGACGGCTCATGACCAACCATGTAAAATGCTGATCTCTAATGAAATGGAAGGTGGTAGCAACCAGGACCAGTTATAATAATAGTGTTTGGGACCAAGACTGCTTGTAGAGAATTTTTTACTAACATCAAAATCACATATGATTTTGTATTTGAATCAAAATCACTATACTTTTGTAAATGATCATATATGATTTTGTACATATGTATAAAAGCTACTCATATTCTCGTAAAAAGTTAGCGTTCTCGTATGAACCTGCCCATGTATATATATATATATATATTCTTTTTTACTTTGTATTTTTAATCTAAACTATCCCGATTGTTTATCAATAGTTTCTATTTCAGTACCGCTGACTGTCTGACATGATAATAAAGAAAAAAAGCAAAAAAAAAAAAATATATATATACACACACACACACATTATGAATAAAAAATAAAATTAAATAATTAAATATTATAACTTAAATCTCACGGAGTCAAAGTTTTTTAGCACCCCTAGTAGTCATAACAAAATGACAACCACATTGACCAAATCCATAATCTTTGAAGTTAAGGAACGTTACTCATAATTTTGGTTAAACCACAAAGACCAAATCCATAATTCACTTTTAAAACAATCAAATAACATCTTACAGAAATCTCACGTTGGATCATGGTATAACACAAGTTTAACGTGGCACGAAGACAAGCCTATGTCATGAGTCATGACGACTACCATAATCAACCTTTTAAAATACTGATCATAAATAAATTATGTGTTTCAATAAAAACCATCATAGTTTATTTACAGTAATAAATAATGATAAAGTTACACTCTAAAAATATTATATAGGTTAATAAGTCCAACTTACTTGATGAAAACTCGGAAAACTTTCCGATTCGTAGCAAGGAAGCGGGTTGCAATTGCAAAGACCCGTTACTAAATCCAACTACGTTGTTTAAGTTATAAATAGAATATGAAAAATGGTAAACATCTGTGGCTGTAGTTTAGTGGTAAGAATTCCACGTTGTGGCCGTGGAGACCTGGGCTCGAATCCCAGCAGCCACATTTAATTTTGCGGGTCATTTTTTTAATGATGTTATACAATGGAAACCGTTATCATTATTTCTAATCAAATCAATTTTCATTAAACTCAAATAAATAATTTATTGCATCATACATATTAAAAACTCAATTTAATTTATAAAACTTTTTGCATGATATATCATAATATATTTTCATATTAATACCATTCGGTTCTTGTATATCTAAATAGTTTGTTATTATAATTTTTCTATATAAATAAATTATTGAACTTTTTAAAATTGTTTAAAGACAAATATTTTTAACCGAAATAAATTGTAACTAACATGAATGTTAAAGATTTTTCTGATGTACAAGTACCCAAATCATATCACAAGTTGATAAATACTTCCTACACCCTCTCCCATAGCCCCCTTTGGCGTCAGTATCTCCTCCTCTGACCTTGAACTTTAACCAAAACTTCTTCCTCTTTTTTAGAAGTAGTTTTTAAAGAACGAGAAATAATTTTAGGAACTAAACATCTAAATGCCTTTGAAGATAATAAAATGTGTAGATTGCAATCTTTTAACATGATGAGAAGATATGAATGACAAATGAAATACTTACGGATGAAGAGCATTTGGAACTATGTAACCATATAAAAGAAGTGCATGCAACATCAAAAGTTGTTGATTTCTTTGCGTTAAAAGCAAATACATGGAAGAGAAATCAAAATTGTTAATGGGTATTTCACCTTATTTACATAAATTGCAACCAAAATGCACAACTTCAAACAAACATAACATCGCTTGACATGAATAACCAACACAACTTCAATGTTCTAAAAAACTCGTCGTGACAGTCGTCTTGACACGCTGTGGCTTAAGGCTTATGTCTGACACCACGTTATACCTGTGGTACGCCATGACCCAATGCATGATTTATGTAACACCATATTTGATTTTTCTTAACCTTTTAGTGTCTTATTTTTTTGTTTTTAATATATAACCTAATTTTAAATGTTTAATATTTTCAACTGATTGAGTAACGTTTATATATGTATAAATATTATATAGAGTATATAAATTTGTACACGTCTTGAAAAATGTCATGGCTCACCGTGACTTCTCACACTATTTAGAACCTTGACTTCATCTCAACCCTATGCTCTTGACTTCACCTCAACCCTATGCTCGACGACTCTGGCTATAAGGGAGTTTTTTGTCAATGCAAAAATGAATACGAAAGCAACATATGAACGAAGAGAAACAATTTCTCTCCTTTGTCTTGTTATATGAAAAATCTTGTTATAGCTTATTCACTCGGCTATAGAAAGTTGTTCGGTTACGGCTTATTCGTGGAGTCGGGAGCTTATTCGTTCAGCTATAAAATACTTAAGTCATATACACTCGGCCCTTATTGTTCCACAAATGCCCTTTTATCTCACAAAAGAAAACCAGCAGCTTCTTTCCCCTTCATCAATCTCTCTTCCTTTCTCAAAATCGTGACCTTCATCAATAGAGACAAGGGCTCTATCCTTGGTGTTCATCCCCATCTCCTTCTCTTCATCTTTATTAGGGTATTTTAAAAAAACCGTTGGACCGTTCAAACCGGTCGAACCAAGTCAAACCGGACGGTTTGAGCGATCTGGTGGTCCGGTTTGGTCAGAAATATGGCCAAATCGCTCGGTCCAGTCCGGTCTGCGGTTTAAACATTTTTTTGAGCGGTTTGAACTCTAAACCGAACAGACCGCCAAAAAAATGTATTAGTTGTATTTATTTTTAATGTTGTAGCTAGGTTTTACTTTTATGGTCTTGTTAAAAAGAATTCGTCAAAGATGTTAAGTTGTTTTAGTTTTCATTTCTAAATTGGCAAAATTTTGAAGTTCAAAAATCAAATTTCAAGCCGTAATTCGCCTTGCTCGATGTTTGTCCAAAATTACAACTAATATTGATGGATTTGTTTAATTTTTTTCTCATTTATTTAATGTTTTTTTTTTTGTAATTTTAGTGATAAACCCATCCAACCTCTACAATTGCCCACAGATTCATTCCAGAATGAATTCTTTAAATACTCCATTTATTCGTCCACTTTTATCTTTGGCAAACTAAATCAATGGGTTTAGTTTTGGTTGATATACATATAAATGGAAATGAGATGGATAGTCATGTACCTGGAGAATGGAAATCGTCATTTTTGGGAACAGGAAGAGGCGGTCTTGGAAGCAGGAAAAGCTTACCAGGAATCTCAAGTTGTACGCTTCACTTATTTATTTATATGTAATAATAAAGAGATTTTGAAAGGCATGCTTAATAAAGTAGTACCATATGCTTTGTAATTTGTTTTTAAGACTTTAAGACCTTATGCATTGAAAAGTTGTACTCAATGCATTATATATTGTTTTTAAGACTTTTATAAAATTTGGTTTATAAAGTAATATAGATAAACCATAGGGTTTTGGTCCTTGAGTCTAACGATGATCTATTTTTTTTGGTGTTAGTGCTCCCATCACGTGCAATGCACAGGAGTCTAAAATGGTAGGAGTCTAAAATGGTCAAACCAGAATTAATTCTCTTTCCCCCCTTATTTCCCTTTTTTTAATACTTTATTTGGCTGATGAAAACCCTTCACCGTTAACACTCAAAATACACACGACATCCCTCTCACTACTAAGAAAAAGACTGACTATTTTCAACACGGATTTTTTCTTAGGAAATATGTCGCTAAAAGGTGATCTCTTACAAAAACGCCAAAAAAATTGGTGGGTAAATTGCTCGTGGGTAATTCAAATCAATGATAGATTACCCAGGTATTTTCTTGGAAAACATCAGATATTACCAAACTATTGGTATTTTCATGGTGATTCATGGGTAATACCAACAGAAATTTCTCAGGTTAATTTTTATAGGTAAAAGTCATTTGTTTTGTAGTGTCCGGTTTGTTGATTCATCTTCTTCTCTTCTCAAAAAAAAAATCATGTCGAAAATGTGGATGATTCACCCTAATAACTCACCTATGAACTCATATGAATTTTATGATACGCTGTAGTGAAGTTCTCAGCTCGAAAAAAACTTATCACTAGGGCTTTCTTTGTTTTTAATAAAAAATTTCTTGTCTTTGTATGTGCATAACACTATCATGGTATGATGTCAATGAAGAGTCACCATCGTGGGTCTTGTACTGAAAGTGCGTTTCTAACCGAAAGTACTGGAAGGGAGTAGTTCGTTGGTAAGGTTAACTATGTTGATTTAATAGATGTTGATGAGTTGGGTGTTCATGAAATCGATTAGATGATGGTAGAGCTAGGTAATGATTTTGAAGACAAAATGTATTACCACTTTATGGTACCAGAATCTGACCTAGACTTTGGACTTGAAGCTTTGGGCAATGATCATGATATTTTGAACAATGATCATGATATTTTGAACCTATTGAAGGAGATACAAGTTAGTTTTACATAGACATGTACATTGAACATGGGAGACTAACTTGAAAACATATAAAGGTCCCTTATTTGTAGGATAGTTGTTATTGAAGAGGTCCTTGATAATGAATCTCCGGAACTTGGTCCCTTATTTGTAGGATAGTTGTTATTGAAGAGGTCCTTGATAATGAATCTCCAGAACTTAATCCAGTGAGAACTAGATCATCTAATGTTGGTGCTTCCACAACAACTAAGAAAAAATTAAACCTGGTTTGACCATTTCATTGAGGTTGGGGATAAAGTATTAAAAGAGATGGAAATTAGGGGGAAAGAGAATTAAACTTGGTGAGAAGCGTAAGAAGGGATTTGCACCCGTGATCACCTTTAATCTCAAACCCACCCATGAATTGCGCTTCATACGGGGATTGATCGGGTGCATCACTATGCATCTTATCTCGGTGCATCTCATCATAATCTGCATTCATGCAAGGGTGGAGATCCTTTCTTACGGTTCTCACCTTTACTCTCTTTCTCACCAGAATCCAACCTTTTAGGAGAAATTGATACAAGCTTATTGGACGTAAAAGCTAGATGTAATATCTTATTCTCTAACAAGTGTCCCTTGGTACCAAAACAGTCAGAATATCAAGCGACCTTTCAAGATAAGTTTTCTTATTTTATTAGCAGACATCTTAGTTTATTGACCCTGGGTCACCGGAGATATAATGCTCTCATTCTATCTTGGTCCAAATTTGGGTCAAATTCTTTACAAATACACACTACAAGAAAGAAGTGGCATACCTTTCTTGGCTATCTTCTCGGATATCATAATTATTCTGGCAACCTTTAATAAAACTTTTTTTCTATCATGGTGGGTTTATGAAGGTGTTTTTCAGTGAAACTCGTTTAATTTCAAGAAATCAAGGAAAATGGCGCCTCCGTATCGTGTGATGCTACACAATGACAATTACAACAAGAGGGAATATGTTGTGTATGTGCTATTGAAGGTTATACCCGGAATGACTGCTGACGATGCAGTGAAGACCATGCATGAGGCCCGCATCAATGGTCTGTCGGTGGTGATTGTGTGTGCACATGCAGATGCGGAAGAACATTGCAAACAACTGAGTGGTAAAGGGCTTCTAAGTTCAATTGAGCCCGATGGCGGAGGTTGGTAGATTTGTTGGTGATATGCAAGTAGTAGGAGGATTATGGTTTTACGTCAATCAGAGGCAGATCCAGGAATTTTTAGTAGTGGTTGCACAAAATAAGTACCGTAATATAAACTATTTAAAAATTAATTAAAAAACTATTGTACGGACTATGTTTTTGGTTATTTTGTGTCCACTAAATATATATTAAGTATTTAAATCATTAAAAATTATTATACTCATTTATCTTTTAAAAATTATCTTACAACTTAAAATCAATCGACCGATGGTGCATTTTATGTCTTCCACTTGTTGATCTACATGATCGGCTCGATATACAACATATTAACTTAAAATATAAACAAGTTAAAATATAAAGTCTATATAGAGGGTCAACTATACACAAAATAACCCTACATAGTTAACAAATATCAAAATTTAGTAAGATCGTAAAACGATGTATCAAAGTTTCGAACAGATCAACCCGGCCAACCCGACTAACCCGTATAGTTTGGGTTGAGTTGGGTTGAGATTTATCAAACAACAAACATTGGATTGGATTGTTTAAATTCTTTCAACCCGACCAACCAAACCCGTAAGCACCCTTATCTATAAAAACGATATTTAAAGTTATTTTAGGTTCATTTTTAAAAACCAGGGACCAAAATTAAAATTACCGGACGTGTCATTTATTAGTTATTACCTTAAACAGGGTGAAATTTCGGCGAATGACCAGCTGAGAGCTGACGGTCAAGTTTTCAAATTTACAAACAGAATTAAGAAAAATAATACTCTAAAAAAAATATATACAAAAGTTTAGGGATATAGCTAACCCCCACCAACCACCGTTCGCTACGAACACAACTCTCTTCCTCCTCCCCTAACCCCCACCTTTTTCTAACCCCCACTCCCATCTTCTCCATAAATACTACTGTACTACTGTACAACCCACCAAATTCAATGGCTTCTGATCCCATTTTAACAGTCATTGAACACTCTCAAATATCACCACCGCCGGCCGCCGTTGGACACCGTTCACTGCCGCTTACTTTCTTCGATCTCACATGGCTGCTCTTCCCTCCTGTCCACCATCTTTTCTTCTATCACTTCCCACACTCTAAATCCCATTTCATTCAAACCCTTCTTCCCAATCTTAAACACTCCTTATCCCTCACTCTTCAACATTTCTTCCCGTTCGTTAGCAAACTGTTCGTCTTTAATAATAACATTCAAAACCCCGAAATTCGGCATGTGGAAGGCGATTCCGTCATACTTACCGTTGCAGAATGTGATCTTGATTTTGATGATCTCACCGGAGATCATCCTCGGAGATGTGAACACTTTTATCCACTGATACCTCCATTGGGAAAAACGAATAAAGAATCCGATTATGTTACGATCCCACTTTTTTCAATCCAAATAACCATCTTTCCAGGCTCCGGTATCGCTATCGGAATGACGAATCATCATAGTCTCGGTGATGCTAGCACCCGGTTCGGTTTCTTGAAGGCGTGGACTTCGATTGCTTGTTCCGGTGGAGATCAGTCGTTTTTGGCGAATGGATCTCGACCAATCTATGAAAGATTGATCGATATTCCGAAATTAGATGAAAATAAGTTGAGGCATACAAGGGTTGAATCCTTTTATCAACCTCCGAGCCTTGTTGGTCCTTCCAATAAAGTTCGGGCCACTTTTGTGTTGGCCCGAACTAATATCGATCAGTTGAAGAAACGGGTCCTAACCCATTTTCCATCGTTGGATTACGTATCATCTTTTACGGTAACTTGTGGTTATATATGGAGTTGCATTGCGAAATCGTTACTCAAAATGGGAGGGAAAATTGGTGACAATGAGTTAGAGCAGTTCATTCTGACGGTCGATTGCAGGTCTCGATTGAACCCCCCAATTCCCGCAAACTATCTCGGTAACTGTGGTGCGCCGTGTATCATAACCATCGAAAAAGTTGTTTTATCGGGTGAAAAAGGATTCGAAATCGCTGCTAAGTTGATCGGAGAGGGTTTAAACAAAATGGTGAATAATAAAGACGGAATCTTGAAAGATGCCGAGAGGTGGCACGAAGGTTTCAAGATTCCGGGAAGGAAGATTGGGGTTGCCGGTACACCGAAGCTTAACTTCTACGATATCGATTACGGGTGGGGGAAGCCGAAAAAGTGTGAAACCGTTTCGATCGATTATAACGGATCGGTTTCTATAAATGCATGCAAAGAATCAACACAAGATCTTGAAATCGGATTGTGCCTTTCGAGTATGCAAATGGAAGCGTTTGCTAATATCTTTAATGATGGAATCGGGAACGGTAATTATATTTTGTCGTAAAGTTACATATATAAGTCATCACAACAAAATTGGTTTTATACGACGTGAATATGTTTAATACGTAATACATGTCATCATATATTGTTTTATAAAATTTATAGAAATAAATAATCATATATGAGTCTCATGTAAATGTATTATAATAAGCTATTAAGACATTTTATAAATAAAATACACTTTTTAAGAGATATCATATGAAAATATTCTTCTTTATGCTAATTAAAGTAACAACCTGTTTTATAATATTGAATTCTTAGCATCTATACCGCATGAAAGAGAAAAACCTCTTTCTGAACCATCACCAAGAATTTTCACATTTATTAGAGACTTCAAAATGCTAACTGAAAAACTTACCCTCCACCAAAAGGAGCCAAACTCACTTTTCATACTCACTACTAAAATTATGTAATGGGGCCCACAATTTAACAACTCGTCTAATTCGCCACACATCCTTCCTCTTGGTTTCCTAATCTAATTCCATACCCAAGACAAAACTACATCGCTCCATGATACTCCGTCCTACCGAAAGTCTTTGGTCTAACAGTATTATAGCATTTGCCTTCTTAGAAGGTCAAAGATTCAGATCTCATTATAGATGAAAAAGATATATAAGTTTGATTAATGATTGTATTTGTAGGATATATAAATATTATATACTTCAAAAAAAAAATACTTAGCCCTTGACCAACAATATCCCACATCACTTTTAAGACCGAAAAGCCTAGGAAATCTTACCAAGTTTGTAATTGCCTAGCTACTTAAAAAAAGTCACTCCTTTTTCACTCTAAAGAAAAAAAAAATCTAACCTAAATAAAAAAAATGGAGAAATAGTACAAAAGGAGGTTGTGGAGCATCAATTTAATAAGAGTTAGTCGATCATCAAAAGTAATTTAACGTATTTTTCAAGATGTAAGATGAAACTTTAAATTATCAACAATGGCTTCCAATTTTTAACACGAAATTGATTGATCTCTCAAAGTCTTCAAATTTGATTTGATTTGCTTCATGTTTATTTAATTTCTTGGCTAAAAGCACAAAGCAAAAGATTAAAATAAAGGAAATTAATTATTTTAACCATTTTATAAATCAAGATTACTAAAATAACCATTTTCTCTCAACGAAATCGAACTTCCTTCAAATACCTCCTCCAACCTCTCCCCGCCAAATACCTCTGAATTCAATTTCTAATTTACATTTTACATTTTATACCCTTAGAGTTAGTTAATAAATTACTTTAAGTACTTTACTTTTTAATTTTTCATTTTACACTCTTATCACATTAACACACATACTCGTATATCAATTAAAATACGTCTAAAAAATACGTTTTTATTTTAACAAGTTACACCATTATAATCGTCTCAACAATACCTTCGAAATGAGCCCAATATTGAATATTTTTCGACGTAATTATATATATTATTTTAAAGCCAATTATCCTCTTGATCGGTGAATATGAATATTTTTCACAAAATTCGGAATATTAATTAAAATATAATGCTATTATTTTTTGTAAGTTGATCGTCTTTTTCGGCTATTAAAATATTATATTGAGGCTGCAAAATTTACTCATGAAATATTGAAAGGTCTTGGAGAAGGAGAGCATGGAAATATACTTGAAAGATTATTGTATTTTATTTCTGTAGTCCCCTCCACACTGTTTATATATCATTGATTCAAAAATGGGTTAACTATAGTATATATTGTAATAACCTTAAGAACCGATGCATTATGTGTTATTTTACATGAATATTAATTTATATGGTTTTTATTATAGATATGACAAGAACACAAAAGTAGTACAAATTCACTATAATTTATATCTTATTTCTTTATATATCCATAATATTATACTTTGTTGTTAAATCATAATAACATTATATTTTAATTAATATTCCGAATTTTATGAAAAATATTCATATTCACCGATCAAT
Organism: Silybum marianum; assembly: GCA_036898165.1. NCBI lineage: Eukaryota > Viridiplantae > Streptophyta > Magnoliopsida > Asterales > Asteraceae > Silybum > Silybum marianum. The sequence goes on along the minus strand of CM072537.1, from coordinate 9,538,352 downwards.
AGGATAATTGGCTTTAAAATAATATATATAATTACGTTGAAAAATATTCAATATTAGGCTCATTTCGAAGGTATTGTCGAGACGATTATAATGGTGTAACTTGTTAAAATAAAAACGTATTTTTTAGACATATTTTAATTGATATACGAGTATGTGTGTTAATGTGATAAGAGTGTAAAATGAAAAATTAAAAAGTAAAATACTTAGAGTAATTTATTAACTAACTATAAGAGTATAAAATGTAAAATGTAAATTAGAAATTGAATTCGGAGGTATTTGGCGGAGGTATTTGATTTGGAGGAGGTTTCGATTTCGGTGGACATTTCGATTGTATTTTTGTCATTTTGGTAAAAGTGGAAAAAAAATGGTTATTTTGGTAATCTTGATTTCTAAAATGGTTAAAATAATTAATTTCTCTTAAAATAAACAACTTGCACCAACATTATCAATATATTATTGTTACTAAATCCATCTTTAAACTTTTATGTTTGTTATTTTCTTTATTAACATGGATATCCAACTCGTCCGTTATATGAGTTTGACTAATCCTAGGACGACTACCCGTTTTATGGGTATCCCGAAATCATCGCATTTGAACCATTGTGGTCACAAATGGATTTTTATTCCTCTCTAGATACGAACTTGAGATCTCTAAGTACTTATGACATTTGGAGTTCAAACTCAAACCGATCTCAGTGTCAAAGATGCATACAAATTGATTAGAATGATTACAAAAAAAAAGTCACATTAGTTAATTAGAGAATCTCCAACAGGTTTTCTAAAAAATTTCTAAATAGATTATTAAAAGTTAAATTTTCTAAAAGAAGTTACATTCATCTCCAACAGAATTTCCATTTTAAAGATTTAACACAAATTATATTAATATAATATTCTTTAAATTTATCATCCCAATACACTTTATAAAAAAAAATTAATATAAAATGATAAACAATTAATTTTATTAGTGGGATTGAATAAACTGTTAAAAATGTTTAGAAAAGAAAATGCATTTCTTTTTATTTTAGCAATACTGTTTGAAGATGCTCTTAGTCTTTCTATTTTGGTTTTTTGTGGTAGACCTTTTATCTTCCTTTTTTTCATTATAGAAACCCGTTAAACTAGGTCTTATATATACCATGTATTTTGGTCCAAGTTTTTGTTTGACTAGTAGAATTAATTCAACTTAATCAAGCGTCCCCCAAACATATACATATGGGGCCGGTTCAAAATGAGAACTCAAATTTAATTATTAATGTAAGAACAAATAAGAGTGCGACACGTATCATATTCAAAGAAATATTGATCAGATTAAATATACAAAGAAATATTCAGACTGAATACTATATTTATTCAGTTTGAATTTTTTTTTGTATATTCAGTCCGAATAATTTATATTCAGACACATGTCAGCTCTCATTTGTTCTCACATTCACAACCAAATTTAAGTTCGCATTTGAACTTTCCCCTCTCTCTCTCTCTATATATATATATAGAGAGAGAGAGAGAGGAAGGTTCAAATGAGAAGTTTGTAAATTTAAAGGAATAAAGGAACACCTCATGGACCACATATGATGTGAGTCCCACATAATATTAAATTATTTCTAATTTAATATTAAATCATAAATGATTTAATATTATGTGGGACCCAGATCATATATGGTCCACAAAGTATTCCTTTATTTTTTTTTAAAAGGGTTATTCTCGTATGATCCCTCCCCTGTATATAATATATAATATATAATATATAATATATATATATATGTACATGCTTAGATATTTGCCAATTAGTATTGGATGAAACTTAATTAATTTGCATAGGTTTTAATTAATAGTTCTTGTAATTTGGTTTTTTCTTTTGATAAAATTAAAAGAAATCTTACAAGAATGAAGAATTAAGGCCGTACGTACATCAAAATTTTCATATATTCATGTGAAATGAAGTGTTATATATATATATATATGTATATAGAGGAAAGTTCAAATGTGAACTCATTTTTGGTTGTGAACGTGATGACGAATCTCAGCCACTTATCCGGTCAATAAAGGCGGCTTTGGCCTGGTTCCCCTCCTTTAATAATCTTCACCCTCCCATGAATCGCGTCAATCCTCCGTGATCGCGTCCACCATAACCGAAGATATGTGGCTGAGATTCGTCCTCACGTTCACAACCAAAAATGAGTTCACATGCATTTGAACCTAACCCTATGTATATATATATATATATGAATGAATAATGATCCCATATATATAGTATGATTAGAGATGATGGAAACGAGAAAAAAAGAAGGAAGTTAGATGATATTGATAGGAAGAAGATACATATGTACATTAATTAAGTTAAGAAAAGAAATAAAGAAATTTTTATACACAAACTAAAAGACGGTAAAAGGCAACGAAGAATTAATCAATTGAAGGCTGAATTAGTTAAGACCCCAGCAGCTGAGATACATAATCGTACGAAGAGATTCCTCATTCCAAGTACCCATTACTACTACTTTTCTTGAACCATCATCATGATATGATTCTGACCCATTCAGCTGCTTCTCTTCTTCATCTCTATGACTTCCCTTCTTCATCTGCAACAAACTACATGAAGAAGCATTCATGATCAAGGAACCACCACCACCTCCAGATTCAGACTTATTTTCGTTTCTTCTTGGCATTGCTTATTGCTTAATTAGATGGAGATTTGGTTTATGATTTGAAAAGGTTTGAAAATATTAATATATATATAAAAGCAGCAGGTTTTTAATTTTGACCAATGGAGGACAAATATATATAGCCGGAGAATGTCAATATATGGACCCATCAGGATAAGGATCAAAACCATGACCCATATTTTAAAATTAATGATAATATCTTGAATTTTTTTATTTGTTTAAATTATTTATTACTCATAATGATGATATGATGATGATTATTTTATTTCTTGATCGATTTTCATTAAAAAAAAGTTATAATAATATATAGAATACTTATAAGGGTTGAAATAATTTAAAAAAAAATCATAAATCTTCTTACAGTCATTTTGACTAACTATTTTATCAATAATTTGATTTGAATTAAATGATATAATAAATATGTAACTACAAATATACGAAAATAGTATATATTTAAGTAAAAAGTTGTGATCTAACTAGAGATGAGATCGGTCTAAAATTGGTTGGTACCGATTTTTATCAACTCAAAATTGGACCAAAAATCGAACCATATGCAATTTTTAAATGTTGATTTAAGTTAAAATTTGTTGTTTATATTATATATGTGGAGTTTGATACAAAAATCCATCGATACATATATATATATATGCTAAAGTTTTGGACATAAATATATAAATGAAATGGGGAGAATGTACAACCAATCTATGCAGAAAAGTTAAAAAGGCATTGAATGGATTCTCATTGATCCAATGTTTTTGTTCATTTGTACAACTATCATTAACTTTTAGTTTAAAAAGAAGAAGAAAAATATCACAAGGACAGCTTGCAGAAATCAACGTGGGAGATTCATTACCAAGTACAAATAAAAGATAACTACAAAATTGTATTTTTATTTAAATCAGGTTTGATAATATAAATTAATTTAGAGTAAAGTTTAATTTTAATTCTTAATATTTGTAATTTTCTAATGGAATATTGTTTCTAAACTTTAAAATTTTAGAATTGCTCCCTTATGTTGGTTAATTGCTCACAGTTTTGGTCATTATGTTTAATGACCGTTAACCTTTTTTCGTTAAATCCAGTTAATAAAAAAAAAGCTGTTTTAGACAAATTTGTTTTACTATTTTTAATTTTATTTTAGATAAAAAAACATATTGTATTTGACAAAAAAAGAAAATGATACCTATTTATTGCTCCAAATGAGAAATCCATCATATGCTATTTTCTTCTCTCTCCTAAAACAACCAAGCAACATAACTCTTCCAACGAAACTCCAATGAGGTTACATTTAGACGATAAACAGACTTTTTACTCCCCAATCTAAGACCCCGACCCCCAACCCTAAGTTTGATTTTGTGAATCTCGACTCCATCTTCATCTTCGATCATCTTTTTATTACAATTCAATATATATATATATACTAGCCGGTTACCCGTGTGTTGCAGCGGGATTTTAATCGGTACACTCCAATCCTTAATTAGCTTATTTATTTTCATGGTTTCGCATCGTTATCAAGTGTGAATTATTTGATATTGTTTTTAATATATCGATTACCATGAACGACAATTCATATTGAAATAGATAAATTATAGTGAAATTTGTCCATCTACATTAAAAATGTAACTATAAGTGGTCTTTTATAGAGAAGTATAGAATATATATAGATTTAGATAAGCAAGAGTTTAAAATGAAAAGTGAAAAGATAATCGATATAAAATAAATTAAACAAATAACTCTAAAGTATAAAATGTAAGTTTTAAAACTAATTTACTACGTATTTATGTTATTTATTGTATTTGATAATATGATTTGACCCAAAGATATTCAATATTTGACTCGTTTTAAAGGTATCAATGAAACGGTTATAATGGTATAATTTGTAAAAATAAAAACATATTTTTTAAATATGTTCTAGTTAATATACAATTATTTATGTTAATATGATTAAGGTGTAAAACGAAAAATGAAAAAAGAAGGGATATAAAGTAAAATTAAATAAGTTATTATAAGGGTGTAAAGTGTAATATAAAAATTAAAAACAATTTAGTTTTAATGATATCTTTGAAAACGTGGAAGTATTTTAGGATAGTGGTTGAGCTTCAAAACTTGTACCTTAACCGTTTAAGGCTCTTATATATATAGTATAGATATAGATATATCATGTTTACTTAATTTTAATATAAAGTTAAAGAATAGTAAAAGACTAGAATATCTATTACTTGGACTTAACATAAAAAGTTAAAGACCGTTAGACGAACCAAATAAGTTGGCACAAACATGAGGGATCAAATCCAAGTTTTTAAAATTTAGGAACAAAATAAGTAAAAAAATTGCAACATTAAGGATCAAAATTAAAAATTACTCATTAATTTATTTTTAAGTTCATCACCTAACTATTAATTAAGAGAGTAACTTATTACCTAATAATTAAATTATGAATAAGGGTCATTTAATGGTAAATGTTTATAATCCGATAAATCTTACAGGATAACAATCATCACCTTCATTTACTGAATACAAGTTTTGAACCTTGTCTGCTCTCTTATCAATTAAGAATATCGGTCGTTTTTATATTTACTAGCTCGATTAGGTAATTGAACAGTAAACACTAAACATTTATTAAGTTAAAGGTTTAATAAGCAATCCCTTCTTTAGGCACAACCTTGGTATAACATTGTTTTGATCAATTTAAAGGAATATAATGATGAGTTTAAATTTTGTAGATTATGGTTCGTTAAATATTGAATATTGAAGGTTATTTGAGAACAAAAAGATTATATGGATGTGTGTTCTTTTTCTTTAAAAAGAAAGTTAACTATATTTTCTTTAGAGTAAATTATACTTTTGGTACTCGTGGTTGTATGTAAACCTCAACTCTCGTCCCTATTTTAAAATAATTACAGTTTTGGTCATTATGATTGTCATTTTGCTTCACTTTTGATCCCTGAAAGTAGGAGGTGGTATGGTTTGTAGCAGATCTGTGGCTTATCTGTGTTGTTGAAGATGACGGATTTTGAGGGAAAATCAAGAACATACCGGAAGTCAATAGGGAGAATGGTTTTTCTGGTTTAATATATTATGTTAAAAAATAATATATATATATATATAACATATAATATTACATTATATGTTTCTTATTTATTTAACTGAAAAGTAAAGAGAAAACAAAAAGACGAAAACATCTTTTAAGTTAACAGAAGTTAGTTTCAGAAACTAAAATTGAAGCAAAATGACAACCATAATGATTAAAAGTGTAATTATTTCAAAAGAAATATAAAGTTGAGATTTGCATACAATCACAAGGATCAAAAGTGTAATTTACTCATTTCTTTATTATGAAAGTGTGCTGGGAAGAGGATAAGATCTCCTACAAAGCTTGACTATTTTATGATATTTCTATAGTCTAAATTGCATACGAGGAGGAATCTTGCATTTTTCAACACAAATATCTGCAACCAAAATTAATATATTACATCAATTAAATTAGTTTTGTGTTTGTTTAATATAATGGGATTTAAATATTTATTATTAATTGAGAACTAGAAATTACTGAAACTTATTATTAAAAAATAAAATTTAAATTTCTGAAATATTTTCTAATATTAATAGGATCCAGCGATTATCTTTTATTTAAATATGTTTATTGGTTGATTTTTTATAGAGTTTCCATGAAAAGCTTAAAAAATTGTATACATATATTATAATAAGTATTAGAGTAAACTACTATTTTAGTTTCTGTGGTTTGGTGTTTATAACTATTTTCGTATCTGTGGTTTAAAAATTACTTTTTTCATTCCTATGATTTACATTTTCTTTACTTTTTAGTTCTTCAAACCAATTTTATTAAATTTAAATCATCAAATTAATGGCATTTATGTTTTTCTTATTTTATTTAATTTTCTAATTAAAAATTATTTAATAATTGATTAAATAATAATAATAATAATATATTAAACTTTATATTTAATATCATTCTATTATACTTTATATTTTATATTATATATATATACTCTTTTACAAAAATGTCTAAACTTTTTGTTAAAAATTAAGAGATGCAACTTATTGGCTCCATGTTATGTTTGTTTTGTCCTTGTTATTTTGGGTCACCTCTTTTCCTTTTGTATTTCTTTCTGTATCTTACCAGAAAGTGTTTGGTGCAGGGATGGACCTACTAAGGACCAAACAGGGTCCTGCGTACTCGCTCACTTGATTCGTAAAGGAAAAAAATATAGTCATTTTGAAGGGTTCTCTTAATATTTAAATCAAAACATGTAACACAAACAAGCAATTGGTATGCGGTTTTATCCCAACCCTTAGCATATATTTATTTTCTGTAATGTGGAGCACAGAGAGCGTGAGAGAGCAACAGTATAAATAAATAAATTAGTTAAAATGTCATGTAACTATGTTCACTTGATTTATTTGTTTTGAGTACTTTTATTTGTCTTTACCAAAAAACCGAACCATTATTTCGAAATCAACCAAAAACGGAAAAATTATACTAAAATCAACAAAAAAAACCAATAATGTCCCTCAAAGTCAAGCAAAAAAACTGGAAAAAAAACCTTGAAATCAACAAAAAACTTAAAAAAATTGCAAAGTGTAGAATTCGGCTAAAAACACATCCAACAACTTTGCCGATATTTGATCTAATTTAAAAATACACGAATTCGGCTAAAATTCTGAGTGATGGTTCTGTATCCTTTTTGTCTTTGTTTTTTTTAGTATCATCTTGTTGCTTTTACAAAAATCGGAAATATAATTGTACCAATTTATGACGATATTAAAAGCAATAGTTTCTGCTCCAGAATGCAAACACTTATATCCAAACACCAATTAAATCGAAAATATCATTGCACCGATTTATGACCAGAACAATAATTGGTGCTCCACAATGAAAACACTTGTCCACGTATCACTATTTTACACAAACAAATAAAACTTAATGTGTACCCTCGTTTGTAGCTTCCCTCGGTCTTTTATTATTATTATTATTATTATATATCTCTAGGCATCAGCCTCATACAAAACCATTTTCTGTTTTTTCTCCCTCCACAAACATATTATATATATATATATAGAAAGAGGTTGATGCTAGGACGATAACAATTTACGAGAATGAAAGGACAATCCTCAGTCAATTATTTTGTACATGAAATTTTTCATGTACAAAATCACATATGATTCACGTACAAAATCATATATGATTAGCCGCGACTTTTCCCGCGACTTAGCTCACAGGAAAAGTCGCACATGTCATTTTTATGCTAGTACAAAATCACATATGATTTTGTACATGAAAAAAATTTCATGTACAAAATGATTGGCTGATGATTGTCCTTGCATTCTCGTAAATTGGTACCGTCCTCGCATTAACCCGTCCCTATATATATATAGACATGGGATCACGTGAGACACTTGAAACCAGCCTGTTTCCTTGAGACACGTGAGACAACCTTTTTACACTTGAAACTTCACAGCAAAAACACTATGAAGGTTAAAAAAAAGTATGAATCTTTATAGTGTTTTTGCTATGAAGGTAACCTACATCGTGTTTTTGCTGTGAAGGTAACCTTCACAATACTTTTTTTGTGAAGGTTCAGATTTTTTTTACCTTCACAGTGTTTTTGCTGTGAAGTTTCAAGAGCAAAAAGATGGTTTCACAGGTCTCCGACGGGTCTCACAGAAACAGACTGGTCTCACGTGAACCCATCAGATTTTTTTTACCTTCAAAGTGTTTTTGCCGTGAAGTTTCAAGAGTAAAAAGGTTGTCTCACAGTCTCACCAAAACAGGCTTGTCTCACGTGAACCCAACCCTATATATATATAGGTTCAAATGAGAACTTTGTAAATTTAAAGGAACAAAAGAACTCATTTGAGATCACATATGATGTGGGGCCCACCAATAAAAAAATCATATCTGATTCAATGTATACATACATATATATATATATATTGACGGGTTCAAATGAGAACTCAAATTCAGTCTGAATATGACGTGTGTCGCTCTCATTTGTCCTTACGTTCACTACCAAATTTGAGTTTGCATTTGAACTTTCCTCTACTTTCAGATAGAGAGAGGGGGGGGGGGGGGGGTTTCAAGGGGAAACACACGTTGCAAGACTGAATAACACTACTTTCAGTCTGAATATTTTTATTCATTATGTAGTCTAAATATGATAAATGTCACTTTTTTTTATAGATGTTCCATAAAACGGTGTAAATTCTTGTATTTTTTAACAGTTTTTTCGGATCATTTGTCCTTGTACCCGACCCTAACAGGGTGGGGATTCCCCGGTTTAACGGGTAACGGAGCGGGGACGGGGATATAATTTCATACCCGAAGCGGGGTCAGGGATGGCATTACCCGCCCCTAATGTACCCGATTAATTTTTTTTAAATATATGTATATAGTATGTGTTTAAATAAATAAATATGTATATTATGTATATATTTACTATTAAATGACAAATATATTTGTTTTTTAATATTGTAAATTAATATACTAATGATTTATTATAATTTTAATTTTAAAATTCGTTGATTTTTACTAAACGGGTACCCAACGGGTTCTACGAACACATCGAGGATTTCTTCCCCTCGAAAACCGTCGGGGATTAGTCGGGGCGGGGGCGGGGACGGGGGTTTAAACGGGGGTCGGGGACGGGGAATGCATTACCCGCTCAATACCCACCCCGTTTCCATCCCTAGGTTTGAATGACGTGAGATTTGGAAAGGATAAAAATTGATTTTAATTTTTTTACTTTAAAACGTTCATATTTCAGTTAGCTTTTTCGGGTTAAAAGATGATATAAGTAATCATTTTCTAGAAATTTGATGAATTTTTTATAAAAAAACAAATTCCAGTGACATAATCATTAAAAATAGGAAAATTCAATATTTTTTTAAAAAAAATAATTTAAGGATTTCATCATTTAAAATAAAAAAATTCAATAATTTTGTCAATTAAAAAAATAATTCAATATTTTAACCATTCAAAATAAAAAATTCGTTAGTTTTTCTGCACTTTACAGGTTTCCTCTTTGAATACTTATATTATAGAATATTATAATAAAATAACTAATGTTTGAAAATTTTAAAAATAAAAGCCAAAAAGAAAAACGTATCCAAACTATGTAAAATGGTTTGTATACGTATACGGGTACAAATACACGGAGTTAAGATATCAAAACATGGTTACCAAAAATAGAAGAAAAAAATTGAAAAATAAAAATTCAAAGAGTTAAGACCACAGAGAGCAAATGGTTTTTTTTATATGATTAAAAGGGATTTCTTTTTGTGAATACAGTGTGTGTGGTGAAAAGATAGAGAGAGAAAAGAAAGAGGGATTTTGGCAATGGAGACTGCCATTTGCCGTCGACTCGCTCCTTCCCCTAACCATGGCCTTCTCCATTCCAAATCAGGTATCATCATATGTTAATTCTTTCTTCCATTCTTCAGATTCATCTGTTTCTGCTTCTAATTTATGGATATTAATGGTTGATTCATCCACAAACTAGTTGTTTTTATTTTATTTTTATGTAATGATCAAATTCGTTTCTCTTCTATTACGAATCAGTTGTTGGTTGTACTTTAGGTGAGTAGATCGTTGGAGATATTAATCGATTGACGAAATCGACATCCTAGGGTTTTGAGCTCACTTGTTAGGCTTTTAAATGAGGCTAATTCGTCAAAACAAGCACGCTAAACTGACCGATTTAATCATCTATGATGCAATAGTCCAGATCAGAACAAGCAAGTAGCGAAATTATCCGGTTTTCTATATGAATTACAATGGCCAGGATAAGTTTTTACCTAATGAACCCAATTTATGGCATTTAGTTGAGGTTTCTTGGGTCTTCAAAGAAAATTAAGCATCAGTTGCTTGTTGTGTGAGTGTGTGTTCGTAATGATTGTAATCATGTTTGCCTGTATAGCATAAACCTTGTTCTATCTTTCTACCTTAATGATATATGAAAATGTTTTCATATGGTAGATGTAAATTTCGTCCCTAATTGGTACTTCGTTCAGTTGTCTGTACAAAATCCCAATTGGTACTTATGCTGTTGTTCCTCCTGAAAAAATGTGTCCTTGAGAAAACTTAATCATCTGTACTGTATGAAGCCAAAGCAGCAAAAGTTTCAATTTACAACATGTTTTTTTATTTTATTGCAACTATACCAAAAAACATCCCATTCATTCATCTGCCTTAGTACTTTATTCTGCGTATGAACTATGAAGTTCAAAGTTCTATGTGCATAACTGTATATACAAATTATCAGATATGCTAAGTTATAAATGAGACTAGTCTTATTTTGAAACAATGAGAGTTTGTAAGTGTGTGCATCTGAAATATACAGAGATCATAGGTGCGCAACTGCACTTCAGTTTATTTGTTTTAAACTGCTAGGACCTTACGACTTTCTGTGCTCTGCAACCAGATAGTCTTTAATTCTATGCTCCTTGTTGAATTTTGTAATGGAATAGTGATGCACTTGGTTCTTTTAGTTATATTTATTTAGTACTTCAGATTTGCAATTGCATCCTCAAGAAGGTAGGTGCACCTGTCAACCTTTAGTTGTATTCGAATTGTTCTTCCGCTTCTAAGCTTATTATACTGTTTAAGCACTCACCAAATTGTTTCTGCAAGTATCGTTTATGACTTTTGTATTTGGTAATGCATCTCTTATGACAGGGGACAAATACGTGCTTCATAAACAAAGCACAAAATGGATCACAGTTATGACAATGGCACCCCCGAGGCTGGAAAAGGGTGCTGGGGTGCTGGATAAGCCAGTAATAGAGAAGACAACCCCTGGCCGAGAGTCAGAGTTTGACTTGAGGTGAGGATAGCAGTGTCATATATATCTTGATGTTGCAAGCAAACTCTTGGTTTATTTTATTCTTATAGTTTCCCCCTTTTTAACATTTATTAGGTATTAAAGTATGTTTTATTAGCAGACATCTTAGTTTGGGTCACCGGAGATCTAATTCTTGTTCCAAATTTGGGTCAAATTCTTTACAAATACACACTTCAATAAAGAAATGTCATACCTTTGTTGGATATCATCATCATTCTGACAACCTTTGATAAAACTCATTTTCTATCATGAAAACTGGTTTTATTTCAGGAAATCAAGGAAAATGGCGCCTCCATATCGTGTGATGCTACACAATGACAATTATAACAAAAGGGAATATGTTGTGCAAGTGCTAATGAAGGTTATACCTGGAATGACGGTTGACAATGCAGTGAACATTATGCAGGAGGCCCACATCAATGGTCTGGCGGTGGTGATTGTGTGTGCACAGGCAGATGCGGAAGAGCATTGCACACGCCTGAGGGGGAATGGGCTTCTAAGTTCAATTGAGCCGGATGGCGGAGGTTGTTAGAATCATATTGTAAGTAGTAGGAGGATTATTATGGTTATATTATATTATATGTCAATAATAATGAAAAAGAACAAATATATGTATAATGAATGAATGATAAGCAACATGAATATTAGTGGTGGTTATTGGGTTAGCTTTTAGCTCCCAAAAGATGTGTATAGTATTATTATACTTTCTCGTGTGTGTTTCAGTCTTGTTTTATATTTTTCTTTAGTGTTTGTTTGATTGATGTTGATCATGTGTTGTTGTCTATAACTGACCCCTTTACATGGTTGGTTCGAAATCCATAATACATTTGTTTAGCTCACAAGCAGGGTTTGGGGTTTGTTTGACCGTGAACTCTATGGTCTATTATTAAAGGGTAGTGCTAATGACACCTTTTTAAGGGGGGGAGGCTATCGGTGCACACCCTTACTAACGGGGTGTCATTAGCACTCTACGGAATTTTTTGTACTATAATAAGATTTTAATGTAGATGTGTGTGAGTAGTAGTTCATTTCTATGTGTGCCGTTAACAATATCTAGGGTGTCATCACTTTTATCCAACATATTGGATTGGATCATATCAGATTATACATTTTTATCCAACAGATGGAGAAACAAGTTGTGGCTATCCTTCTTTACATTTTTATCTATTTTTAAAATTTTATTATTTATTTTCTTCTCTTTAACGGTTTTAAAATTTTCGGTTTTTTATACATTTTTTGTATTTTAATTAATTGATTAAATATTAATAAAGGTGAAAAATAAAAATTGGAAATTTCATAAATTTCATATTTTAGCGTTATTTTAAAATTTTAGTCGAAAAATTTATAATGGTATATCTTTTATAAAATAAATATTTTTATTATAATTTTAATAAATTATATAAATTAATCAAAATATAAAAAAAATAGAATTTTAATAGAAGTAGAACGAAAGTTTAGAAAGGATAAAATATTTATGAATGTGATTTTATAGACATTTTGGATTTCATGAATAAGATATAAAATAAGAAATGTTTAGGTCTTTAGATTTTATGAATAAGATATAAATAAGAAATGTTTATTTATGGTGAGCTTTTTTTATCGATATTTATATTAGATGTTTTTGTATTTTAAGAAAATATTATTTATAAATTTTAATTAAGATTGATTTTTTGGTAAAAAAAACACTAAAAAAATAAAATAAAATAAAATTTTCAAACATTCTAATGTTAAAAAATAATTAAAGTTACAAAGTTTAATATATTAAAATTTTAAAAATAATAAATAATTAAATAAATTGGTACCATTATTTTGAAAGGCCATTTTATTCCATCAAAAGTAGTTACCCAAGTTACACAACAAGAGTTACAACCAAATACAACAACTTCACCTATATCCGAGACCATATGCTAACCCAATCCCACTGTTTAACACCATTGTCAATTCGGGCCTATATGACATGACCGAGCAATAGAAATACTCCGACATTCCACTTTTGTCATATATTCCATACAGGAATTAAAAAATCAAAATAATAATAATAGAGAATCACCGTAAAAAAATGGGATGAATATTCTCAAGATGACTATTCCATGATCCAAGCTCATATTGATCGGTATTGCTTCTAAGTACTATCATATTTTATTATCGGAAGTCCAGTTGAGTGTCACAAACTTCCTTTTCCTTTTGAATGATCGTCACACTTCTCTTGAGGTCGAGACCAACTTCCCAAGTCAGAACTAGAAAGAATAGGCTCACACATGTTCTGCAGTACCCCTTGGGAACCGAGGATTCTCTCTAAAAAACTGTTTTACAAGGGATAAAACATTCCACGGCTGCAATTTGTTATCGATATTACGACCCAAACGATTCCTCGTGCCACCACCTTCGGTACCATACTATGCCGACATTCAATATTTTATCCCAACCTAATATGTAATCAAACTTGCATACTTGATACAACACTATTAATTGATTGAAATTGGTATAAAAATTTAATTTAAAGAGTTATATTATTTTAGTTGGTACAAATTTACTAGCGATAGAATAACTTTATAATGATTTGTAAACGTGTTTTTGACAATTTCAGATATTAACGCTTGATATTTTAAATGTATGGTGTGGGGGAGGGTGCCTTGTGCTTGCCACGAGGATCAATAATTAAGGGCATGGTTGGTGAGGGGTTGGATCAATAATTTCTAAAGAGTAATAAAAACATAGTAATAATGCAATATAAAATACAAAAAAAATGTTAATATATTAAAAATAAAAAGTGGATTGATTAAGGGGAATTGGTTTTAACGAATTGGTTGGTTGGTTTTCATTTCATGAAATAACCATACTTATCCAATAATCATTGTTCTCGTATCTTTTTAGTTATATTTTTATTAAATAAATACGTTTCAACACTAAACAGTCTGATTTTTCGATTCAATGTGAGATTATAGGGTTTTTAGCAACCAAATTAAACGATATATGATGATTTTTTCTACCAAATTATACAGCCATGGACCCATACATTTGATACAAATAAATGCAGACGATCAATTTAAAACGAAGCTTTCACAAATCTTTTTAACATTCAGTAACTCAAATTAAACGATCGTTTCAAGAAACGGATAATCAGTATAGCCAATGACTGGATAACTCGTGTAAAACGTGTCTCTTTTATGCTTGTTAAGTGGAGCGTTGAGCTCGAATCTTTTAGGCAAATCAGGGTTAGCCAAGATTAAACGACCATATGCTACAAGATCAGCATGTTCCTTAGCTATAGCATCGTTTCCATCTGCTCTCTCGTACCCACTCGCCACAATAGAAGTACCATTAAAAGCCCGTCTCATGGGTTCCAAACTAACCGAGCATTCACTTCCCTCTTCGATAACTTCCATTCTCGGCTCGACCACGTGGCAATAGAGAATCCCATATTTATTTAGCGATTTAGCCATATAAAGACCTAGAGCTTCTGGATTTGAATCTCCCGAGCAGGGCCGTTCCTGATATTTTGGAGGCCCTGTACAAAAATCTAAATATGATCCTATACTTTTTTCCGGTTATATTATTTATTAAATTCAAAAATATATTCTTTTATATTAAAATATGCATGTAAATACAAATTATCATAAACAAAATTCAAATAAAAATCAAATTAGTCTATATATCATTAACTTAATGATCATAAATTTTATATGATTAATCTGTTGGTATTGGTAACAATAAAAAGTTAATTAGTAAGAAAACTAAAAGTGCTAACACAATAAGTGTAATGTACAAATATAACACATGCAAATAGTATACTAGTAGTGAACATAAAACACAATTCAT
Source organism: Silybum marianum (assembly GCA_036898165.1). NCBI lineage: Eukaryota > Viridiplantae > Streptophyta > Magnoliopsida > Asterales > Asteraceae > Silybum > Silybum marianum. The sequence goes on along the minus strand of CM072537.1, from coordinate 9,523,012 downwards.
TTTTCACTGGTAAATTGACGCCACTATGTACATTTTCCAAACAAAAACAAACAATAGGCATTGTTATTTTCTAAAAATAAATCTTCTAAAAGTTTTAGAAGCAAAATCATGTAATCATGCTTTTAAAATCATTATTTGCCAGTATAAATATTTACAATAATAACGAATAAATAAATTGGGGACTTTGACTTTCTAGAGGATAATTTATATAATAAAATTTAGTATGAATATGAAGTTTTAATCTGTTTATAAGATTTTAATAAAAGAAATTCTATTAATAATAAAGAAAACAAATAACAATTGTTATACCAAAAAAAAAGTGTAAGGAATACATGATTTAAGAACCATGTGACATATTAAAATAAAGATAAAAATAAATAAGTCAACTTCATATTTTAATATTAATATTAATTTTTAAATAAAATATGAAAAAATAAAAGAATTATATAATTAAATTATCTTAAAAATCATGAAATTATCATATAATTAAGTTATCTTTTTACTTGAATTTATAATTAATGTACGTAAAATATTGAAGAAATCGCGCAATTTTTATATATTAAAGAAATTGTTGAGAACTCTTTCAAAAATGTGAAAATTTAATTGGGGATTGCGAGGATCGATCATGGGGTTTGGCCTAGGAAAACAGGAGCGTTAACCAACTCAGCAACATCACAACTTGTTAACTTTTTTGGATTATATTCTTTATAATATATTTGTTTATACATATACATATACATATACATATACATATACATATACATATACATATACATATACATATACATATACATATACATATACATATACATATACATATACATATACATATACATATACATATACATATACATATACATATACATAAAAATAAAAAGAAAAATCGGAGGTCCTCCACGATCGGAGGCCCTGTGCGACGACACCATTTTAACACCCTAAAGAACGGCCCTGCTCCCGAGTCCATGTAATTTGTAAATGGTGAGAGCCGGATACCGACTCTATCTGGTCCGATCTCATTTGCCACGGTTTCAACTACTTCAAGGGCGAATCTGCAACGGTTCTCTAACGATCCCCCATACTCGTCGATTCGATCGTTGATTTGATCTTTCATAAAGTGATCAATTAAATAACCATAAGCTCCATGGATTTCGACACCATCAAATCCTGTACATCTTTTATGAGAATGTATTTTTAAAGAAATGGAATTCCAAGAAAATGTTAAATTAGTTTTTAACATGCCATTTGTTTTTATAAGACATTTTTTCCAAATAAATGGATAATATCATATAAAAAGGCTAAATGACATATTTCAAAAATGTTCTAATTAATTTGATTGTAACACTTTTACATAAGACACATGATTGGAGTTTTTTTTGTTGCAAAAATAGGGGTATTTGGAAAAACATTGGTAAAAATAGGGGTGTTTAAAAATGTTTGTAGAACTAGGGCTGTTTTGATGAGGCGCCAGCCATTTTTATAATTTGATTATATATATTTAAAGTTTTAACCCTTATATATCTATAGATTTTACTTTGTAACTTAAACCTCCGTTTTTTTATTTATATCCCCTATTTTATGAAATTTTCATATTTAACCCTTATTATATATTATGTACGAATTAATTAATTAAAAATATATAATTAAAATTTACTTATTTTTTAGCAAGTTATAATAAAAAAGATTTCTTTAATACCTTCAAATTAATACCAATATGTTATGTATTTTTTTTATTAAGTCATATAACTAAATTACAAATTTGTATTTGATAAAACTTGCTAAATCTTTTTATATAGCTTGATAAAAAAATACAGGAATTTTAATTAAATTACAAATTACAAAAAAATACAAGAACTTTTATTAAAAAATACACGAATTTTTATATAATTAAATTACAAATTACAAAGCTTTAGATATAACTTGCTAAAATTTTGTAATTTAATTATATAATTTGGTAAAAAGTATACATATTTTAACATATTAAATATTTGTATTAACTTAAAGATATTAAAGAGATCTATTTAATTGTATAACTTTTTAAAAAAATACTTAATTTTAATCAATTAATTTATACATAATACAACAAGAGTTAAATATGAAAATTTCATAAAATAAGGGATATAAATAAAAAAGGGAGGTGTAAGCAATGTTTTAAAACCCGGATCGATTAACCCAGCCGTTGAACCTGTTGGATCGGGACCCGAGGTAATGATCGGATTAACTAACGTCAGGTTAATACATATGACCGGTCCGTTTCAATCCCGCCGGGTTTCTGATCAAAAACCCGGTTAAACCGGTGGTAAACCCGTTTCTCAAACCAGGTTAACCCGTTTTTATATTAATTTATACATAATACAATGTGGTTTTTAATGTATTTGAATTGATGTAAAACTTGTTGTTTGTGTAATGTTAATGTTGAAATTTGTGGACATCAAATTATTACTTTATATATATATATATATATATATATATATATATATACGTACGTACGTAGGGAAAAAAAATACAAAAAATTAAGAAAATTATTAAACCGGTTAACCCAGTGATTGAACCGGTTGAACTAGTTAACTCGGGACCGGATCATCACACCGGGTCAACTAAAAACCTAGGTTTTAAAACATTGGGTGTAAGTTAAAAGGGTAAAATATATAAATATATAATGATTAGTACTGTAAACATACATAATCAAATTATAAAAGGTGGGTTCCATCAAAACATCCCTATTTCTACCTATACTTTTAAAACAACTCTATTTTTACCGATATTTTTTCAAAGACCCCTATTTTTGTAAAAAACTCGCATAATTGAGACATATTTAGTGTCTAATATATAAAACTGAATTTGTTACGGTTACGGTTACGACTTACCGGCTTCCATTGCGTTTCTTGCTGCAACTTTGAAATCGTTAACCACCATTCATATTTCATCGGTTTTTAGTCTCCGAGGAGGTAGACACTCATACAAAACTTCACCGTCATGGAGGAACGGACCGCATCCTTTATCCGTGGACGAGACCGGTGGTTTTCCAGCATTTGGCTCAAAACCTGCAGCTTTCAGAATCAGCGGGAGATATATAAAAATGAATTTACAGGATTGAATTAATCCTCATTCATAATTAAAAAGGTTTAGATGTATGATGATGTTAATGCTATTAATTAAGAAACATATATATATATATATATGTGGGAATTATATATTGATTCATTCATGAGTAGCTAGGTACGTACCCTTGGGCAGCAGATGAGATAATAGTGGCTTCAGAAATGAGAAAACCACCATGGGAGGTTCTTTGAGAGTAATACAAGATAGCATGTGATTGCGGAAGAGTTTTGTAAGATCTAAATCTGGTGAGTGGGGCCAACACAATCCTGCAAATATATATATATTAAACTGAACTCGAGTGTTGAAACATAATATAAACTAATAATTAAGTGAAGAATTAATTAATTAAGATCCAAGAGTATGAACTTAACCTGTGGGAAAGTTGGAAATTAGCCATTTTGTAAGGGGTTAGAAGGGGGATTTCCATCTCCATCTCCATTTCAAATTTTCAATCCTTCTGAAATAAGCTATACACCTCTTCTTGTTCTTAAATATTCTAGATATATAACAAGATCCTTTAATTAATTATCCACAACCACCGTTAGAGCTAGCATTCTTCAATTTTTGTTTTAATAATAGATATGTACTGTACTGTACTTTACTGTAGTAGTTAAATTATTATAATAGATATGTATTGTATTATTAGATAGATATATGCTACAAGTGGTGTGTGAGTGGGAGTGCATGGTGACAACTGACAACAATCCTTCATGATTTCATATCTTCCACTGGTGATATCATTTTATGAGACTAAAATTAGGGAACTCCATTCCTACGAATGAATTTCTACTCACAAACGTTTTTACATGAAACCTTATTATAGTATAAAAGATTCCGTGTACACCCCTATATTAACACTCCCCCTAAAATTAACCCGACCAAATTAACCCAATTTAACACCGTTTTTCACCATTTCTTTTGCATATACTCTTATATTAATTACTACCAATCTATATATGAATTTAGAGCCCTTAGAAACTAAATAAGCAACTCGAATTTCAAGATTTACACATCCTTGTCATCGAGTTTGTCGCCACAACGGCGTTTCGCTCGAAACAAACGGCGTACAACCATCATTAGCCCTCAAAACTTGTATTATTCTAAACGAATCCAAAAACAGGGACCCATTAAAAGAAAAATAAATAAATTTTACAAGTGTCAGTTCTTTTTTTGCTTCTCACTTAGTCCCCACCGGGGAGTTTTCGCAGGGACCCCACAATCCTAACCGACTATTTCCAACTCCAAGAAAAGTCTCTTGAAATCAACCAAAAAACCAAATAAATCTCTTGAAATCAACAAAAAAAAAACCGAAAAGTCTTTCGATATCAAGAAAAACACTAAAATATCCCTCAAAATAAACAAAAAGAAGTTTAAAAAATCTCTCAAAACGGTGTAATTTGGCTAAAAACACGACGAACGACTTTACACGTCTTTAGTCTATCTTCGATCAAGGTTCCCCACTAAACAAAAATCTTAGAGCCGCCACTGCATATAAAGAACATTGAATTTGGTTAAAAAACGTACTTTCAGTCGCGTTTTTCGTTCGAAGAACCGTCACACGTTTGACCATCGATTTCTTGCTCCTTAATCCTTTCTACATGATTTCCCAAAATCTCAAAACGGTTTTTGTTCCCCAACTTAAAATCAAACAAGATACACCATGATCGTACAAAACCAAAAGGACTTATATGGCATTAAGAGCCTCCATTAAAAAGACGTTTGTTACGGTTTAAAACTCAAAAGGTTTTCCCAAATTGGCAAAACAGGACCATCTAGTTTCAGCCATCTACATTTAAGCCCTTAACTTTTCACTTTTCACCACTTTACAACAATTCCCCCCTACACTTTCTAGTTTTTCACCTTTTGCCCAACGAAAATCTAACAGTTTTCTTTTATTATATCCTTTTCTTTTCCTATCATGAATATTATTTACCTCCTTTTTGGGGTGTCATAATATTTTTGTTAAATCAAAAGACTAAAAAAAAAAAAACTATTTAATGAACCAAAAAAGAAAAAAAAGACCAAAATACCCCTAAGTTATTGGAGTTTTTTAACATATTTAGTTTTAGGGATGAAAATAGAAATAATTTCCAAACCATAGGGACAAAAATTGTAATCTTTCTCAAATCACAAGGACGAAAATCGTAGTTTACTTTAATACATATTTGGGGTTTAACCGCTTTTAGATATATAGATAACGTTAGTCCTAAGAAATAGATTGCAAACTAGAGTGATGATAAACGTAATTTAAAACCATAGGGACGGAAATAGAAATTATTGACAAACCACTTGGACGAAAATCATAATCAAAAAGTTTGCTAAACTCGATTTTCTAGTTGACTTCAAGCTCCATTCGTATCCGCAAGACGCACATACAAGTTCAATGGTTCGAACAGAGCATTTCCACCCGTACATCTTGGAATCCCTTATAAACTCATTAAAGTTTTCATTTGCAACTTATATCGAACAAACCTGTTTACATTTTCATCATTCCCAACATTTATCTTCTACTCGCCATTTTAGCAGTTGATTTCTAATTCATCTCAACTCTGTTTTATACTTGTAATAAATCTTTACTAATGGCTTTCACAAAACACTAAATATATTCTCAACTTGAAAAATGGATTCAAATAAATATATTCGGGTCTAAATCGGATATAAAACCAATTTTTCCAACAGTTTTTAATCGGTCATTTCAAGAAAAGGATAATCAGTGTAGCCAACAACAGGATCACTAGTGTAGAACGTTTCTCTTTTGTACTTGTTAAGCTGAGCATTAAGCTCAAATCTTCTCGGCAAATCAGGATTAGCCAAGAACAAACGACCGTAGCCTATAAGATCGGCACGTTCCTTAGTTATAGCATCGTTACCATTTCCCCTTTCGTACCCACCGGCTGCAATAAAAGTACCATTAAACGCTCGTCTCATAGGAACCAAACATTCACTTTTCTCTTCTGTAACTTCAGTTCTTGAGTCCACCATATGACAATAAAGAATGCCATATTTGTTAAGTGATTTAGCCATGAAAACACCTAAACCTTCTGGGTTTGAATCTCCTGAATCCATGTGGTTTGAAAATGGTGAAAGTCTGATGCCAACTTTTTCACCTCCAATCTCGTTTACAACGGTTTCCACTACTTCAAAAGAGAATCTACAACGATTCTCTAATGAACCTCCATACTCATCGGTTCGATCGTTGACTTGATCTTTTAAAAATTGGTCAATTAGATAACCATTTGCCCCATGGATTTCGACACCATCAAAGCCTGCATTTCACTTTTATTAGAATGTATTTAGAAAAAGAAAACAAAGAAAAATTGGTCACCAGAACAAAATCGGTTTTACATGATGTCAAATATGTCTAAACGTTTCAATAGACTGCTTATAGGACTTAAGTTTATATAAATAAAGATTTATGTGTTATATGTAAAGATGTTATAATAAGTTGATACGACAGTTTTTGGACATCTAACAAGTTTTTTTTAGAACATTTCTTAAATAAAATGTCATATTAATCTTTTTTTATGTCTGATCTTAAAATTTGAAGTCTTGTAAAGCAGTCTATTAGAACATTTATACTTACTCGTTTACTTGATGCCTATTATAAAGATGATTTAACACTTGCCAGCTTCCAAAGCGTTTCTTGCTGCAACTCCGAAATCGTCAATAATTACAGTAATTTCTTCAGCTTTTAGTCTTCGAGGGGGTGGATATTCAAACAAAATTTCACCGCTTTCCGAAAAACTACAAGCTCTATCTGTCGAAGAGACTGAAGAGCTTCCTATATTTGGCTCAAAACCTGCTTTCAAAATCACACTTTAATTCCCAATAAAAAAAACCATGAAATAACAACAAAGAAAACTTTTACTTTGATCTGAAGCCCTCCCAGGATGCCAAAGTTGACAAAAGAAGATGGCGCCTTTGGCATGAACAGCATCCACGATGGGTTTCCAAGCGTCGATATGTTTCTTTGACCATATACCAGGAACATCGGTACACCTTAAACCAAACAAAAACGGCTAGAATGATCTCAAGAGGTTGAAACTACCGATACTTATTATTTAGTCAAAAAATTCAAATTTATGTTTTAAGATGTTTGAAATGTTTTTTTTTTGGTACCCTTGGGCAGCAAATGATATAGCGGTGGCTTCAGCAATGAGAAAGCCGCCATTGGTGGCTCTTTGAGAGTAGTACAAGATAGCATGTGATTGAGGAAGACTGTTGTAAGATCTAAACCTAGTCATTGGTGTCAAAACAATTCTGTATTCAGATAAAAGAGATCTAATTAGATCAAATCTTTACAACCATTAAGAGTTGAATATTAATGATCTCTTATAAAAAGATAAATACGAGTTTTTTTGTTGATACCTGTGGGAAAGTTGGAAATTACCCATCTTGTAAGGGGTGAGAAGAGGGATATGCTCTCTATTTTGGCTTTCCATTTCTTCTATCTAGTATTCAATTTCACTAAAAAAAGGGAAAGAAACTGATAAATTCATACTATAACATTGTTGTTTAGATATAAAAAAGTTGAATTTTGATACAAAATGGAGAATTGCAGGCCTATTGTTAATTAAACCAACACATAAGATGCAAGTGGTTACAGATTGATTGCTTTTGGATGTACACTTTCTACCTTCCAAGAAGTATTTAATTACCTAAAAAACAAATGATAAGATTTTCATAATTCAGCTATACTCTATTAATATATTATTTGGTATCATGGGAGGATGAAAGGGATTAACTATCATATAGAAATATGTAGATTTCTCAACTTTCAAGCAATATGTAGGTAACACATCTAGAAGATGGTTAATTAGTAGGTAGATCGGCTAACGGGTCATGTCGGTTATAATTATATTTATATCCATGGGTGGAGCTAAGACTTACCCTTGTTGTTTTGAAAAAACCCTCCACTTCAATTGGTATTTTTTCACGAAAAGCAGACATGGGGATATGTTATTATTTAAATACATAATTAAAATAAATACACAAAAGAATTCCCAATCTGCGATGCAAAATTTGCAAGAAGATGGTCTAAGTTGATTTTCATATGACTCTGTTTATAAATCACTTGTGAATATAACTTTAGAAGGCAGGAAAGGAAGGGTGGTTATTCACCTATCAAATTATTACAGTTAGCTGTTGTTCATAAGCAATTGCATTCTGAAGCCATTACACTTTTTTAAACCCCTACAAACAAGTTAAATTAGGGTTTTTTTTTTTCTTCTTTTAATAATGATTCTCAATTGCCTATTATTGGAGGAATTACATCTAGCTATCTATGGTTACAAGATGGGAAGATGAAACTAGTTGTAAATCATGTAAATTGAAATGGGGATTACTGTGTCTCATTAGCAACTAGAAGCAAATCAATAAACAGAAGCAATCAAGCAAATAAAAACGCAGAAGAAATAAGCAATCAATTAAAATGAATAAGCATTAAAAAAGAGAGTAAGATACTTCATACTTTGTCTTGGGTTCAGCCGTTCAGCGGCGGTGGAGCGACCCAGCTGACCAGCGCCATGAGCCATCCATGCCTGGGGCTCGGTGGTCGACATTGTGGTTTGTTGGAAATTACATTTTAGTCCCTGTAGTTTTTGAATTGTGATTTTGCCCCATGATTTACTATATTTTTTAGGGGCTTTTAAGTTGTTCTTTTTAGATAGTCTATTTTTCAACCCAACATCTATATTTACATGTACTTATGCAAGTGCAACTCTCATAAAACACTTTAATTTTTTATTTTATACATACGAAGAACAAGAACATTGAGCTATTAACACGTTGGTAAATTCCAAATTGACATCAAAAGTTCATCCAAAACACATTACATATATTATGAATTTAAATATAATATATGAAAGGTTAAATCTTTTTCAGTTATTATATAAATTCTAAAATGTATCTAGTAATATAATATATGGTATATCAGATGGAGGAACGATTATCATGTTTTATAATCTGTTTTTATAGTAGTACTACTCACATATCTAACCTCTTCATATGGCTTGATCGAACTGACTTAATGGTAGATATTGTAGGTTAACTTTTTATTTATTTACTTTTTTTGGTAATAGACAATTAAACTAGTTTTTATACTCCTTGGTTAATTTCATTAGATCTCAAAATATAAGTGATAAGAAAATGACTCAAACCGACGAAACATACCTTTTTTGGAGTAAAAAAAATCAAAATTTTAGGAAGAACAAGAAAGAGGTCCTGTCAGGTCAGCATCAAACCAATCCAACGTGTGTAATTTCTATTGGCTACACGTCAGATAACTAACAACTCATCTTGGAATGGATAACAGATAAGCCTCACAATTTCGACCTCACTTGAGCCCTCCCTTTTGTTTTCCCCTTTCTTTCCCCTTCCCCCAATTTGATTTTTTTCTCTTCAACCTATCTGCAAATTCTAATCAATAATGGCTTCCCCTTTTCAATTTATGAACTAAATTCATCTGGGTATCATTCAAATATCAATTCCGATTCTGCATTTTGTCTTTATAAATGGCCACTGTTACTTCACTTTCTTTCTGTGGAGTCGCTCAATCACCTTCCGATAGAAAACTCTGTATCTCGTCTTCCTCTTCGTCTCGCTCTCTTCTTTCCAATTCCGATGCGATTAGGGTTCGTTCAAGCTTCTCATTTCATTCAATAAGCTTTCGAGCTTCGAATTCAAGTTCTCGCTTTGTTGTTCATTGCATGTCATCCGAATCAGGCAAGTTCTCATGCTTATGTTTTATCTAATTATCGATACATTATCAATGTAGGATATTTATATCGAAGAGAACTGTATATCCTCTAATATGTTGTTAGATAACCTAATTTTGTACCGATTATGAGATACTGATTCATTGTTACAAAGAACTGAATTATCTTTTAGGTTTAATTGAGCAATTTTAACTTTAAAAATTGATGCACCTTCCTGAAATTTGTAGAAGTGATTTACTAAAAGATTCATTACAATTTAGAACTGGAAAGTTATAGGTTTGATCTGAAAAAAGTTGTGGGATACTTTCATCTGTGATTTGTGAAAGTGTACTCTTTTAGATCATAAGATAGTTTATGCAAGAATGTTAGCTATATATATATATATATTATAAATGGTTCTATAAAATTTTATTAACACTTGATTTTGCCTTCAGTTCCACCACCAGTATCTGAGACAAAATTGAAATTTCTGAATGCTTACAAACGGCCGATACCAAGTATCTACAACACGGTGCTGCAAGAACTAATTGTACAACAACATTTAATGAGATACAAAAAGACGTATCGTTATGATGCAGTATTTGCTTTGGGGTTTGTTACTGTTTATGATCAACTTATGGAAGGATACCCAAGTGATGATGATCGAGTAGCCATCTTCCAAGCGTATATTAATGCATTAAACGAGGACCCACAACAGTACAGGCCAGTCACAAAAATCCCACCATTTTTTGTGCTGTTTTTATCTTTGTATTCTTTCTATCTGCATTTAGGTTGAATGATATTTGCCATAAACTGTAGGGCTGATGCAGAGAAATTGGAAACGTGGGCCCGTGGTCAAAACTCTAGTTCGTTGGTTGAGTTTTCATCTAAAGAAGGAGAGATTGAGGATATACTGAAGGATATTGCAGAAAGAGCTGGGGGTAGTGGAAGTTTCAGCTACAGTCGGTTCTTTGCTGTTGGTTTGTTTCGACTTCTAGAGTTGGCAAATGCAACAGAACCCACCATTTTGGAGAAGGTAACAGACATTCTATCACTAGTCTCTTTCTTCGTTTACATATATATATATATATACATACACTGAACACTTTGAGAGCCTTCATCTGGACGGTATGCACAAATGCATACAAGCGATTGAAGCTGTTTTTTTCTAAGCATTAATGCATGTAATGCACCAGTGCATATGAACTAATGCATGTTACAAATTACCGGTATGCATTTGTGCATACTGTCCAGATGGAGGGCTCCCATGGTGTTCTTCGGTTCTTTTTTTTTCTGACGTTTTCCCCTGAACCTGACCCTACCCTACATACACTAGTATTATATATGTGTGTCCAAACCCTAATTCCATGGGGCATATACATGTGTGTGTGTGTGTATGTGGTACTATAGATAATACTTATGGAAGCAATAGATGTTGGGGAACAAAACTCGTTTATCGCAAGATGCACCAAAGTCCCATATACAAAATGATGCTATAAACCAACAATGGAATACAAATAGGATTCCAATCTGCTCAATAACTACCACAATATCACAAATGAAATGTAAATCAGAGTATGATTTGACGCAGTTCCACTATTGGTGTGATAATGTGCATCCATAAGGAAAGACAGAGGTTTGCATATTGATATCCAAATGAGGAATACAATGAGGATCTTACCTTACAAAGGTTACACCTAAAACAACAAGGAAAGATCACACAAAGCTTCAATCTTTCTCTATGCTTTTATCAAGAAGGAAGGTTATGAAATTGACAAAATGTGACCTAGAAATTACATCAAATCAGCCAGATGGCCACATGTGACTTGTACTCGACTTCATAAGTCATATACATGTCGCTGTGTTCATCCAAATCTTTTGGCTATCACCATTAACTTTCCTAATTCTTGTTTATGTTATATCAGTTAGGTTCATGTTCATTTAAACATTTTTCTCCATTTCCGTTGCGTATTTTGTGGGTCCCAATCTTCATATATTCTCTCAAGTAACTATTAGAGAACTGTCATACTGGCCCCATGAACAATCGAAAACAGATCAGACTTGGATCAAGAATCTAATTTGTGTAGGAAATCACTTTCCTTAAGTAATAATTCGACCCTGGGTTACATGAAATTTGCTCAAGGATAATCAAGATTCACACTCACGTTTTTGGTGGAAAATCGAGATCAGAAAACACAGAGAAGTTTCTGAATTTCGTATATAAAAACAAGAATGAGACGATCTTTTAAAGGTAGGCAGTTTCTAGAAGTTGTCTGCCGAACAAGTCCGTTGTTTTCCTTTTGAACTTCTTTATAGGAGTTCTCAAGTATCGGAATTAGATATATATATAGGGGACTCTCACTCTTTGTTGTCTCTTTAGGATCTTGAGAAGAATTTGCATGTTTTCTTCTATGAAATTGAAACCCATGAACAATAGATTGAATTTTTATGTCTATCTACGTGTCAAACATATATAAAGTAACAACATATATAATTCAATAAGTTTTTGCACAACATTAAGTTATTCAGCCATATAAATGACCATATATAGGTTGTCAGTTTGAGTCTCCTTAGGGTCACTGAAGATTTTTTATGGCCTTTTTTATCTTTTGGGTTCCATGGGATTAGTTGAGGTGCGCCTAAACACACACAGTTACAGAAAAAAATGTTGAAATTATTCCTCACAAAATGATGGAAAACATGTTTTTTTTTAATTTTATAAATGCGGTTATGGTATTAATCCAGCTTTGTGGAGCACTGAACATCGACAAAAGAAGTGTGGATAGGGATCTTGATGTTTATCGTAACCTGCTTTCAAAGCTTGTTCAAGCAAAAGAACTTCTGAAGGAATACGTTGAGAGGTAATTATTCATTTTCTGAAACATGGAAATGGTCGTGATTTTTAAAACTGTAATTTTTTTATGGATGAGAAAGAATCGTTTAACGGTTTTCTTTTTCAGGGAGAAGAAGAAACGAGAAGAAAGAAGCGAACCTCAAAAGGCGAACGAAGCAGTTAAAAACTGCTTAGCTGAAAATCAATATGCAACGAAATTCTAATAATAAAATCCTTTTTCAAGCTTTGTTCAGTGTAAATTGAGCCATCTTCATATTTCCTTTTATTGTGATAAATGAATCATTATACAAATTCTAACGACAAATATTCGATGCACATGTTGATTTGTATAACTATCTTTCGAATTTGTGAAAATATATTATATTATATATATATATATATATATATATACACAATGCAAACTTTTTTTAAATTTTGTATTTAATTGTATTATCGGTACATCACCCCATGTCCAAATAAAGGTGTGCTTGTTGACAAATTTACGAGTCTAATGAGATTAACATCTTATTCAGCCAACTATATCACTGTTTGGTGGTAACGTAATGATATATAAAGAGACTTATTTAGTAAGTTTCTTGGTAGAATTGTTTATGGGCGGTACGGTCCGCTAGACCCGGCCCGCTCAACCCTTTGGAAACGGGCTTTGGACAATTATTCTCAGAAAGGGGGCTCGAGCTAAACTGTTAAAATTAATGAGCAAATTAGGTGACGGATGCCGAGTCCACCAAATAATAAGTTCCAAATATTAGCCAATTACAACCAAAATTGTAATAGCGGTAAGTCGGGTCAAATCTGCAGAGACTCGGTTTTTAACTTATTATTGCCAAATAATTCAAGTACAAGAATGATTAATTAAAGTAAATACGACAAAAGGGGGGGGGGGGGGGGGGTGGATTTGATTAATTAAGCTAAACATACAATTAAACTAATTAAAAACGAGGAATTAAAAACAACCAAACATAAATTCATTTCGATTAAGATGGTACTACCTATCATTGATTCCAAAAGCATAAACATAAAGAACAACCCAAATTGGTTATAGTTGTTAACAAACTCTAACAAACTATATTTTTCCTCAAATTGGTTATAGTCATTAAAATAAGCTCTTCAACCGGATGTTAATCAGAAATAGAAATTGAATAAACTCTTAATTTCTTAGGTGCGATTAGCTTTATCGGACTAGAAAAATACCAACTTAAAGCCATAAGCTCGTAAGCTCGGCTTATTAATTAAGGCTTTTGATGCTAGATTTCAAAAACCCAATTCGGAAACTTTTTTAAGACCAAATGGGTTCAATCATTACTTTATCAAAAAGCAAAGACAATTACGTATCTTAAACCTTTGAATAACAATTTTCCCTAAGAACTTCAACTAATTGTTCAGACTAATTGAACATTCAAACGAAAATGACATTGAACACAGAAATCAAGCAAATAAGCTTGTCCCAAAGTGATTACAATGGAATCTCAAAGTACCAACCATCAAAATCAAAGTAAACTAATGTTGGAATGAAAGAGAATTAACCACACATGGCTAAACCTAAGTTACAATTGCAAAAATATGAAATTTTACCTAAAGATTAGAAGAAATTGATAAAGTCTTGTCCCAAAAACCGTTCCTTTTTCTTCCAAAATTCAGCAAAATCGGTCCCCCCCTCCATGGGAGTTTTTATCGACCTTTTATACGAGCCAATGGAAGAAACCGCTCAATGATCGAAGAAATACAAGTCTGGTCCCTTAATGTCGTCACTGGTGGCTTTTCCGACGGGTTAAGCCGCATTAAAAGTCTCCCAAATCTGCCCTAGGTCGTCTAACAGTAGCTTAGGCGGGTTTTGTTGTGGGCTTTGTCGCCTGAGAAGTCGCCCGCACCATCAACAGCGCCTCCGGCGACTTTTCGGCTCGTTTAGCTGCCTAAGAAGCTGCCCGGATCTGCCCTACTTTGTTCCCGACTTCATTCACGTAAGAGTTGCGATTGAGGGGGAGAGAGTCCAGATGAGCATGAGCCCGTTCACTTGGGCTTTTGTTTCTCTTTTATTTTGGGTTGCATTAAAATAAATAGTAGAATGGGTTAAGTGAGTGCATATTATCCATAAAAAGACATAAATTAGGGGGTGTAATCGCATAAACATCAATGTGAAAACACAGTTATCACTAGGGCAATGAAAAAAGAATTCGGACAATCCTGTCAGGTCTGTTATATTATTATAGTTGATCAAATCATGAATATAATCAACGATTTGTTGCTTTTTATTAAAAAAAATTAAAAGTGACTTTGGGTTTGATTCGCTTCACTAGTTACCACCCGTCACCCAAATATGTATAATATGTAATATATTATATAGTACGTCTTGAATCTCGATTTTGAAATATTAGACGATAAATATTTTGTTTTTGAAAAAACCCAGACTTTGGAACTGATAAATCATTGGGGAGAAAATGTTCATACTCCATATGTTGTGAAACTACTTTTTTCATACACTATATAATTTTGTATTTTTTTTTGTCTTATTTTATATTCGAAAAAAGTTATGTAATTTAAATTATTTTATATAACTTATGCCTTTATATAAGTTTTGTTTTTCAAATTTAAAAAGAATAAGTACGTCAAGCCCGACCCATCTATAAGACGGGTACAAGCAAGTCCATAAGCGCACAAAAACGGGATTGAGATTACTATATTAGGCTCGTTAGTCAAATAATTCTGTTAGACCCGAGCTCAAGCCCGCAAATGAAATCACCTCTATTTCTTGCGGAGCTTTATGCAAAAAAAAAGAAAATCAAATATGCACCTCTTAATAAAAAAACACCCTCTTCCCTTATATGAATTTTTTTTGAAACAAATTCTTTTCCAAATACAGATAAATTAACATACACAGGCATAAAATTTAATAAAAATCCAACCAAATACCAAAAGAGCCACTACTAAACAAATGGCCAATTCCGACAGACAGTTTCCGACGGATTTGGCCGTCGGAAAATTTCCGACGGTTTTCCGACATATTTTCGACGGATGCTATAAAAGTCAACAAAAGTCAACAATCGCAAAAGCCCGTCGGAAATCCGTCGGAACCCTAAGTTAATAAAAATAAATAAATAAAATGGTAATAAGTTTCCGACGTATTTCCGACGGATTATTATTTCCCCGGAAATCCGTCGGAACTGTACTGATTAAACCAATTAACTCATCTAATTTGTGATTAATTAAACTAAATATTAATTTATTAAACATTTTCAAGAATTTTTAAAAATATAATTAAAATCCATCGAAAATCCATCGGAAATTTCCGATGAATTTCTGACGGAAATTATTTATATTTTAAAATAAATAGAAAATCGATATAATTAGAATCCGTCGGAAATCCGTCGGAAATTTCCGACGGAATAGTTAAATGAAAAACATATTTAATTATTATCCGTCGGAAATCCGTCGGAAACTTCAGACGGATTTTTTAATTAATAAAAATACCTACTTATTATTAATTATCTGATTAATTTGTTAAAAATGAGGAATATAGTTTCCGACGGCTTTCCTACGGTCAAATCCGTCGGAAATGTGATTTTCCGGCGAGGGTTATTCCGACGTCCAAATCCGTCGGAAACCATGTTTTTTCGACGGATTTCCGACGGATTTAGCTGTCGGAACTAGCCATTTGTTTAGTAGTGAGCTCTATTCTTGTATATCGACTTGGAGCAGAAATCGTATTTGATGTGATAATAAAATAATGATTATATATTAATTAATTACTAGAATAATGACGGAATAATGGCGTCACGGGTGGTCTGCGTGTGAGGATATAATCTTGCCATTAACTTTCACATTATCAATCTTCCAAGATTACGTACGTATTCAATTAGAGTAATACAACTTGCATGCATAATTTCCACGTATGATGTCACCATGCAAACCCACGTATTTTCATTTCTTTTAAAAACCATTAATTAATTAATTAATTAATTTGCATTTAAAGTACAACTTATATTGAACTATATAAAATACGTTTGTTGGGTCACCGATGATTTGGTGATGAACCTTCTCTATTATTTGTTTGATCTTTTACAGGGTCTTTTGAAGGTCTGAAATATACTTCAAGTATTGAAAAGTCAAAGACTAATCAATCAAGGGTTGTACATCAAAAAGTGGAATTTTGGATGTACCAACTAACTTCAATATTCAGATCATTTTGCCAAAGTCAAGATTGTTGGGTCACCATGGGTCACCGATGGTACACTTAGAAGTTATCAAAGTACTATGACATCAATACAAGATGAGGACATCAAGTTTGAAGTCATTGTCACCGACATTACAATCTTGGTCACCGAAATTGCAGGTATATTTTATAAGGCTGTGATATCAAGTCACAAGGATGTACACTTTCAACACTTAGTGAAAGATGAAGTTTATCAAGCAAAAGCAAAGTGTACATTTATCATTTCCAGCCTTACAAAGTATCCACCGATATGATACATGGCTTCATGTATCACTTAGCAATTTCAAGAGATAAAGTTCTTACTCACAACAATTGCAAGATACGTGAGCTGCAAGAACTTGGGCACCAAACCTTAAATTTAGACATTCTCTTTTATTCTTATAAAAGGGATGTTTGTCTTCTAGCTAAAAGGTTTGATGGGACTTCTCAGAGCATGAAGAAAAGTAGATAAAGTTATCTGACATTACGTGCTACAAGGAATGGTTCATCCATTATTCTAGTACAAAGAGAGTGGCCTCTTCCTTTGTCCATCAGATAAACTTCCAGCTAATCAATCCTTGACAACTGTCCACTTGCATCCCTTGCATGGGCACTATAAAAGGAGATGAAGTCCTTCCCAGAAATCTCACGTCTTCAACAATACTTCTCTGAAAGTATTTGTTTGATTTCGCCAAAGCTGTGTGCGCTAACAGTCTTATTTTAACTTCCTGTGTGTATAAGTTAATTACTGTTATTTAAGTTTGTTAGAATAGGTTGTCTATTCTTTTCCGCAACAAACTTCTGTGTGTAAATTTTTAATATTTATATTAAAAAATTTAAAAAGAGCAAAAAATTGTGTGTTTGTATTCATCCCCCCCCCCCCTTCTACAAACTCTTACTAGCTTAGCCATCTCCCTTCCGGGACTAACAACGTTAAAACAAGATTTTCTTGGAGATAAAGTTATGATCCATCCATGGATATCAAAACACAGGTAATGCACAAATTAATTTCACAATAAAGGTAAAAAAACCACATCAATCATCCTGAGTCGATACAGCTATGGGATTAAATAAGGCGGTGTCCTTTAAAGAACGTGAAGTCCTCATTGTCGCACGTCACCCTACCCACCTATCGGGCCCAGTGGCGGAGCTGGTTAAGAAAAGGGGGGGGGGGGGGGGTCCCAGGACCCCATTGAATATTAAAAAAAAAATTATATAGGGTAAAAAATATCAAAAATACTTAATTTAGCCTTTTGTCCCCCCAGTAAAATAATTCAAGGGACCTCATCTTACCCGCAATTGACAAAAACACTAAAAAGTCTCTTGAAATCAATATAAAAACCGAAAAAATCCTTCGAAATCCACAAAAACACTAAGAAAATCCTTTAAAATCGACAAAAACACTAAGAAAATCCCGTGAAATCGACTACAAAACTTAAATTTTTTTCCGAAACACGTCGTATGACTTTACGCGCCTTCAATCTACCTTAATGAGATCCCAGTAGACAAAATTTCTGGATCCGTCACTGGTTGGCCCCATTCTGCGGCCCATGCGCATGCACCTCTCATCCGATCCCCGGACCTATTGTGCATGTTACAGACCCATGCATCACAAACCTCTCCCTCCTACATCTACATCTGGTCCTACCAAAACTTACCCTACATACACAATATCTATAGGTAAAAACAATGATATACTATGTACAATTACTTTAAAAGTGGTTCATATACCAACCCTAAAGCGCTTGAACATGTACTCGAATTACTTTAACGGATTTTAGTAATGAATGTCATAGTGATATATGAATACTGAAAATTTGTTGAATATTAAACATATGAAAATACATAACTATTCAGGATAAATGTTAGTGAATTATATGTTCACGATGAATATCATATTGATACATGATTATTAAAAAGTTGTTGTTTAAATTTGAAAGTAAATAAATATTCATGATGAAAATTACATAGATATATCATTTTACATAAAAATGGTTAAAACAATTACAAATAAGCATATCCAGCTACATCTCAAATCGAAAACAATGAAATGCTCGTTTTTTTATATAAATTTTTTGATTTAAATATTACTTATTTTTAAGACAATTTTATTTAAAAATTAAAGGGATAATTTTTTTGATTAAGAAATAAAAAAAAGTCAAATAAAATAGGCGTACGATTCAAATTTGAAATTAGTTTCGTTCTTGTAATTAATCATTTTATATTTTAATCATAATTAATTTTCTTAATTTTGATCAATGATTAGGATTTGTCGTTTGGTTTACAATGAAAAATTGGTTTTTTTAACCTAACTATATAAATATATATATATATATATATATATATAGGCATCTTCAAATACAAACCAGTTAAAGGTTACAAACTATACAAACTAGTACAAATCAATATAAAAAATAATTTTTTTCATGTTTTTTTTTTCATAAAATGTTATGATTTAAGATATTATTATACATATGTTTGTTTCACTTTGTGCAAAAAATACATGTGAAACTTTTACATTATGAAACAAATACATATGAAACTTTTTCATAAAAAAAATATATGAGAAACTTTCAACTTATGAAAACAAATACATGTGAAACTTTTATAAGGTGAAACAAACATATGCGTAATAATATCTTAAATAATAAAATTTGATAAAAAAAATCATCAAAAAATATTTTTATATTGATTTGTTTGAGTTTGTATAGTTTGTAACATTTGACTGGTTTGTATTTGAAGGTGTCTATCTATACATATATATATATATATATATATATATATATGCTCAAAATAATCCTATATATCGATTGAACTTTGTATTTGGACAAAAAAAGTTGATTACCGATAATTTTAACTCGTCTCATATGGAACCCGCATCCAAGGATATGAATCTAAGGGAGCATTTTTAAGCCCAACCAACGATTGAGGCTAGTGGCAACCCCCTGAGGAAGCAGAGGATCGAACCCATAACATGTCTTGTATTTGGGCAAAATCGTTCCATGTCTGTTTATGTAGGGTTGAAAATGGACTTTTTTTTATTAGTCCACAATTGATTTTTATTTATTTTATCATGGGAAGTGGTTATATTTTTCTTGATTTTGTTCATAGTGTTTGATTATCAATTTAAGTGGTTTAATCATTCAAGGGTTAATTTTTATTCTTTAAATCATACGGTTTTTACTTTGTAGGTTTTGATTATTCAATGGTTTGCACTCAATTTTGTTTTTGAGTTTTGATTATTCAAGAGTTTGATTTCATTTCCGATGGCGGTGGGTAGTGGGGATGGATGATGAAAAAAGTTTTGAAAATAAAATAACCAAAAAACGTTGAAAAGAATTATTGAAAAACTTTCTACCATAAATATACACAATAACAATTGTAAAAACAAACAAATAATTAATAGTAGTTATATAAACAGATTTTCTTAAAAAAAAACCATTGGCCACTCCAAATATATTAACAAATAGGAGAGAAAAAGAGTTAAAACAACAAAAAATGAGTAAAAATGAAACATATAAAAAGACCCCCTCGACCAACAAAGCAGAAAAATATACAATGATGTTAGAACTACTATTTTTATAATTTAATTTCATATTAATTTATGTGAAAAAGTAGTATACTTTTTTATCAACAAAACATCCATCAACAAAATTAAGTTAATCCTATCCCAAAATACAAAAGTTTGTAATTTTCCCGGATATAATGTTACTTCTATTAATAACCTTATACAATGGATGTAATGACCACATCTTGATGGGATTGTTGTATGATGTAATTGAACTTTATCATGAAATAAACAGGGGCGGACCCACCCTATGGGTAGGGGGGTCCCGTGCTACCGTTCAACCGTGTTCCGTAAAAGTAAAAAAATCGCATTTCGTAAGGTTTACATGAGGTGCACCCGCTCTTTTTTTGATATTTCAAGGGTTAAAAGAGCACAACTTTGAGAATTTCTTAAAATCACCCAAAAACCCTAAGAAAATCACTCAAAATCAACCAAAAACCATAAAAAATCTCACGAAATCAACCAAAAATACATCAAACGGCTTTGCGAACATTTGATCAAATTTAAGAGTGCACCCGCTCGAGAAAAATCCTGGGTCCGCCACTAAAAATAAAAACATATAGTACTATTTGGAACTTTGAACAAGTAGAGTTTCTATTATGTGAGGTATTTGTTTGAAATTTTGAACTTATTGATTTTCTAATATATGAGGTATTATTTGGAATTATGAATATTGTCGTAACGGAAGTAACTTAATTTAAGTTTATTTTTATTTTGAGAAACTAATTTTTAATATTTAAATTTAAGATAAATTTTACAAACAATTTAAAGATTTAATAAGCTCTCATTTATCAGTTAATTGATTACTCTTAAATAATTTTTTTTGACGATAACACTTGCATGGAAATTTTTTTGTCATATCATCAAAAATCATCCTCATCAACTTGCTCAATTTGACTTGAGAAATATAATGAAAATCTAAGATATTTGGATTATCGTACAAGAGTAAATTGCCTTGTTTCGTTTCGTTCATCCACTTCATCTTCAATCTCTTGTTAAGCATGCATGAATTTTGATTTTAAAGCAAAATTCATACAATTAACTCAAATATACAATCAATACACATGCATATCAAAGAAGCTATTTACAAAATATCTTATATTTTGGAACAAATTTAATATAAGACGAAAGCTCAAATTGAATACATAAAAAATGATTCAAATTTACAAAGCAATGCTAGGTTGATGGGATGAAGCTAATCCCTAATCATATTATTTTAATCAGAATTAATCTTTAGGATGTCAAATGACTCAAATTTACACACATGAGGAGGTTATGCAAAAAAATTAAACTTAAAGGTAATCAAGCAATATAAAGTGGACTTCAAACCACTCCACATGAAGCGAGTACTACTTAACAAATATTATTTGATGGATATCAATTTTCAAACCACAAACAGTGAAGACCAAACAATTTGTTCTACTTACACCTATGGGAATCGATTTAGATAATGCTCTATGCCCTCTATGTAACGCAGAGGTGGAAACCGTAAGTCACCAGCTCTTCTCTTGCAGTTGGGCTAAGGAGATTTGGACTAAAATCGACAGATGGGGGGATTTCGCCTTTTCAGGTTTTACCTTTTTGGAAACGGCTCTTACTGGTATCTACTCTACTCGGATGAACTCTCGGCTTCACAAAACTACGGAGGCCATTTTCATGACGACTTGTTACTCTATATGGTGTTTTCGCAATAGATTTCTATTTGAAAGCTCCAAACTAAGGTTAAGTGAACTGTTTGATTTTATTGTCGAAAAATCTTTTAGTTGGGTGATTCTTAGATGTAAGGAGAGTCGTAAAAACATCTTAGAGTGGAGAATTTCCCCTCGTAACTGTCTCGTTTTGCTGTCTTTCCGCTAGCCTCTTGCTAGTTTTGTTTTAATGAATTGCCGTTTCCAAAAAATGAGCACCTAAAGGTGGAAAACCAGCAGGCTTTTGGGTTATGTAATTTGTCAGTTACGTATGCTTTCCTAATAGCAGACCTAAGACTTGAAGACCCAATAATGTTTTATAATTAAGGCATTGAGGTAGCATAACAAACCAACTATGTTTTTGACATTTTAAATAGGGTTTTTCCAAATACATCATAGTCTATGGAAACACTCTAGTCTATTATTAAATGATAACACATAAAAAAAGAAGTCAAAGTAGGTATGTATACTTTAATTCAATTGGGGGATATAGTATATACTAAGGTGTATGTGGTAACACCCTTTTAAATATGGTTATGCAGATAAACATCAATCCACCACTAACCGATGCACAATAACCCCAAACACACCAAAACCCAATAAACCAAAACCAAAACCAAATGAAGTTGAAAACATCAAAATAAATAGAAATTTTATCAACGGATTTTCACCGATTATTCTCCAAATTCTAGAAAAAATCAATCAGGTAATGGAAAAAGGATAACCAATAGAAGCAAAGATTAACACTTTGTTAAACAATTGAGAAAAATCGAAGCTAGTAGCAAATGGTAAAAAAATTCACATAAGCAGTAGCTCTACTAGAATAAATTGCATCTATCGAATGAAAACCTAAATGAAGCCAGGAGCAAATAAAGGAAAAAGAATGTCGACCGAGTTGGGTATGAAAAATACGATTACCAATAGTGACCTAATCCTGTTATGTGTTTTTATGCATGTATATACTACATATAAGTATGTGATATGTATTGGGCTCGATAAAGCCACTAAAATCCACGTACTATAGCTTATTTAGAGCCACTAAAGCCTATTAAAAACCGTTAGAGTCCAATAAGACATTTTATTAATTAATTAGTTATTAAAGCTCACTAACACAAATTGGAACATACACATCTATATAGAGGTTGGTTCTTTTGTCAACCCAATAACTTGTCTTAAATATATGAACCAATTTTAGCCCTTAATTATTGAATTTGTGGATTAAAGTAGTCATAATGACATATTAAATTGTAATAAATGAAAAACTTAACCGGTGAACATTTTTGAACAAGAGTATTCGTGGAAATTAAAGATCATGAAACACCTAAGAATAATCTTATTGAACACCTATGAACACCACATTGTTATGATTATGAACATAATTAATCTTATGATATAGTTATGAACACCTATGAAAATTATTTATTAATGTAATTCAAACTGAACAACTTGAGTGTCTTTTGGGATCATTTCACATATGAACTCACAATATGTTCACTTTGAATAACCATCATGTTAAACAAACAACAATTAAAAAAAACTTAATTTTTTAATATTAGTGGCGGATTTCCGACAAATCCACCAATCCACAACTAATCTAACGGGAGTATTGAAAAACATTTCTTGATCTTTTTAGTTATTAAAAATTTAATAGCGGATTTGTGACGGATAGGAGGATCCCCCACTAATTTACCGGAAATTTTGAAAATAAATTTAAGAAAAATGTTTTTAAATAAATTTCCGGAAAATTTGGAACGAATATTAATTATTTATTTTCGCTCAAATCCGTTGGAAAAATATCTTGAACTTTAAGAGAAAATTAAAATTAATGACGGACAAGAAGAACCACCATTAATTTGTCGAAAATCTTATAAACAAATTTAATTTTTTAGAAAATAAAAAAAATGTTTTTAATTAATAAAAATTTCGGATGGATTTTGACAGATTATAATTCATTAAAACCGTCACTACTCTGCCACAAATTTTAATTTATTAATATTAATTATCTTTCTGGAATTAGATCAATTTGTGGAGATTTTTTTAAGTTAATAAATAAATAATATCCATTAAAAATCCGTCATAAATTCGCTGGAAAATTAATAAAAAAAAATAAGTAACAGATTTGTGATGTATTTCTAGTGGAAGTTAATGAAAGTTGATTTTTTTGCTATCCGATGGAAACCCATAAAAAATGTGTCGCTACTTTTCCGTCAGAAATATCTTTTTTAGTAGTTTCATAATAAACAATTGAAATTAAATTTAAACTTGTTTTCACGAAACAAACTATGTAATAAATCTATATGTTGATTACTAATAGAAATATTATGTCTATATCATTTCATATTAATTGGTATGTGTCTATATATGTATGTGTTTCTTTTTAATATTAAAGGTAGGAATAAATTATAGGAAATAACACAATAAAGTTTACAAATTAAATATGGATGGAGAACATACGGACTGCTACATATATATGGCCAATAATACGGCATGTGTACTTAGTAGTTGTGCTCAATTCATATATTATCCAATATATTTTCATATATTTTATGTCGATCCATTAATTAAAATGGTTTTTCTTCGTTATTCACATTGTAGAAAAACGTAATAATTTTATTTTCAATATAAAATTCTATTTTGATAACTATCTATGCTATTATTTTGATATTTATGATTTTTTTTTCCGATTTTATGATCAAGTAAATGATGAAAGGTTTGAAGACGCTTTAGAAAGGCTTAGGTGTCTCGTTTTGATGAGGTATGCGATGAAGAAAACCTAGCTAGTGATGCTGGACCACTAATAAAGTGACGTGTGGCATCTTTCCGCCTTCAAATAAATTAATCTCAATTATTAATTCAATTGGAAGATGCATGAAGCTGAAGTATGATATTGTTAATTTATTTATCATCAAATCTCAGTTGACTTATGTTGCATGGCTTAAAACGAGCGTAGTAATATTTTTTGTTGTATTATCAACACATTTATATGTATGATAATTATTGAGCTACATAAAATATATTATCAAATGTATAGTATATACGTATAACGTAAATTTAATATAAGTTATTATTAATGTTAATTAAAATATTAAAGATAAAATAAAAATATTAACATGGTTTTCTTTGGCATTAGATTAATAATATTAATTAATATGGTGAAATTTACACAATATATGATTAATATACACCTCTTTTGTTTTAAAATCAGGTCTTTTATCCTTGACCGTTTATTAATCAAGCAATTATAAAATCATTTTTCTTAATTATTGTTTTTAAAAATTTTAAATATATTATTCTAGAAATAGTTTGATGATATACCAGGAAATTCAAACCAATTAAGTTTATATTCTAAATGTTTTCTCATCAATTTTAAAGTACTATTATTTAAATTTAACACTGCATTTTTTGTGGGCGCATGTGTTATGTAATATTTACATTAACTTAACAAAATAAATGTATAATAATATATATAGGAAGCCTTTTAAAAAAAATTAAACGAAATTAAATTATAACAAATTTAATTTGTATTAATAAATATGTTTAAATAAAAAAGAACTAGTAATTCCTTAATATGTTTTTTTTTTCTTAAAAGACTCAACTTTATCTTAGCTAGCTTAATTAACTATATCATTCAAGGATATATAATGAAAAGAAATCATCCACCAAATTAGGGAACGTCTAGTATTCGGCCGTCCAAATCAAATATATAGGAAAGTACCCTTGAAGAAAAATGGTTTCATAAAAAGTGTGTTAGAAAGCTAGAATAACAAGAAACCATACAAACATTTCCTCGCAATTGGTAGAGCATCCAACAACCTTACCCACCATTAATCTTCATTTTTAAAAGGTCAAACATAAAGTATTTATTCCAATTTTCATTTTGATGAACCAAGTTTATAAGTAATCCAATTAAGGAGGTGAAATCCTATTGTGATTCATGATACATTTACTCATTAATTAAGGAACTCTTATGTATCACTTCCTTCTACTTTTTACTATCCATTTAGTAACACAAGAGGATATATATACACACACATATATGTGTTCAATTTTGTGAGACGTAAAACTTTATTGTAAAATGAAGTAATAGTTAATATTAAAAAAATTGAATATTTATGTTTGAACATAAATGATAAATTTTATATGCAAAAATGTTTTGATTTTCCTTTTGACTCACAGTTATCCATATAAAAAATTCACTATGTAAACAAGGATAGCAATTATATATATATAGACAAATTTCTCAAACATCCACAATTACACCAAGATTTATCAAAATTTTAACTCACAAGTTTAATTGTTTTAGCAACAAAAATCAAAATAGTAAGAGTGAATTTGACTCCTTTAATAAATTCGAAGCCTACTATATGTACATTTTGTTGCTCTGCATATGTATGACAAGTTTTCATCCAAAAATTCTAAAAAAACATGAACTCTTAATGCATTAATTATATTAATTGATGATTTGTTTTAATGCTTTATACATTGTAGAAATGAGGTTACCACCAAATCCTTTTGACAACCAAATCCTTTTGACCTGATGACCTTTGTATTTGTCTGTAACATATTTATTTATCATCTATATATATGGGAGTAGCCATCTTCCTGTTTAGACAAAGCTACAACTTTCACTTTTTTCTTTCAAAAAGCGAAGCTATTTTCACAAACACATATATTTCTTTTAGATCACAAAGAGAACCAATTGAAAAGTCGCAAGAAAATGGGAAGATCACCGTGTTGTGACAAAAGTGGACTGAAGAAAGGGCCATGGACACAAGAAGAGGACCTCAAACTCACACAATACATTCAAATACATGGGCCTGGAAATTGGCGAACCCTTCCCAAGAACTCTGGTGAGTGCAACCCTTTTTCCTTTTTATCAATTAATTTCAACTTTTAGAAAAAAATTAATTAGATATTCGATTATATATTATAATAGGGCTTCAACGATGTGGTAAAAGTTGTCGTCTTCGATGGACAAACTATTTGAGGCCTGATATCAAGAGAGGAAGATTCTCATTTGAAGAAGAAGAGACCATCATCCAACTACATAGTGTTCTTGGGAATAAGTAAGTTCACAAGTCAAAGAATTTTGTACTTTCATAATTCTTTTTATTATGTTCTCTGGAAGAAGACCATGTCAAAATATTAAATGATAGATTTTTTTTTGGAAAAGGCAATTCATTAAAAAGAGGAATTAAAAAGAGGAATTACAGAGGCTCAAAACAATGAAAAGGACAAGTTCTCCACAACAACACATCTTTTACGCTCGCCTTTTGCCTATACAACATCCATTTAAATGATGAAACTTGGTCACGACATCTTAATCAAACAATTGATGGAAGTCGTAGGCTTTATTCAAATCCATTTTTATGGCACACCGGGGTACCTCTTTTTTCCTGTGATTCAATTCCCCCCTCATAGTCCATTAGTGGGTAGGGTGGTAAACTTAGAGGCCGCCGGCCTCCTCTTCAGACGTTGGAACAATAATTAGCTACTAACTATTCATTTTTAATCAATTTTTCAGTCTTCTAGTCAATATTACTTTTAGATTATCCTAGAAAAATGCATCTGAGAGTTTTTCTCTTAATTGTTTTCCAAACGTAACAAATCAAATTTATATATATGCTATAATTATTGTTAGCTAGCTGTAGAAATTATGTTAAGGTCTAACCAATTTAATTATCTCAATTTGGTTAATCCAAATATATAGGTGGTCAGCAATTGCAGCCCGTTTGCCAGGAAGAACAGACAATGAAATCAAAAACTACTGGAACACCCATATTCGGAAAAGACTACTCAGAAATGGAATTGATCCAGTGACGCATCGGCCACGCCACGATCTCTTAGACCTGACATCTATACTCAACTCAGCTTCATTCAATCTCTCAAACCTTCTTAACATCCAGAGCCTAGTAAATCCACAAGTTTTAAGGCTTGCCACTCTCGTGGCTGCATCGAATCAACAAAACAAAGAGTTTTTTCTTAATAACCACATAGCCCCTATCATGAGTCAAAACCATAATCAACTTTGGGATCAAGCACACCACATGCAAGTAAATAATAGCCAATTAGAAAACATGGTCAACCTGAATGGCCAAACTAGTCAAGAGAATTTGGTGCCTACTCCATGCTTTACAGATGATTCTATTATCCTTCCAAATTACAGTGACCAATTTACATCACAAGTATCAGAAAACTCAAGTTTCCAGCTATCCAATACTGAAAACAACAATCTTAATGTTGATTCTATTTTTCCAACACCCATCTCAAGCCCAACACCATTAGATTCAGCATCAATGTTCATCAATGGTAGCAGCAATGAGGATGAGATAGAAAGTTACTGCAGAAAACATTTTAAGTTCGAGATTCCAGAGAGTTTTGAGTTTGATGATTTTATGTAATATTAATTATTGTAAACCAGACTTGTGAATGGAACCATGTGGTTGTTCTTGTACTATACCACTAGGTATCATCATATTTGACGTTTTTTTGCTGGAAATTATATACTTAATTTTATACTGTAATCGCTGTCTTTTTTCTGAATAATGCAACTTGATGTAACTAATTAATTTGTATAAACAAAGTTCATTTTATGCATATGTATTTTATTGCTCCGTTCTTCAAATTCATCTCCAGATCAGTTTTATCTATTAAATCCATCTTCCCGCCAAAAAAGAAAACGAGTTAATCGATACCCTTGGTAGTTATTACCGGAAATTAAGTTAGACCACTAGACAAAAAGTGACTAAAATACAACAAAAAGTAGACGAATAGTTATATTTAGCAATGCAATATTTAATTCCACGTATCTGTCAACGAACAAACCGATTATTTGTCGTCCTTATTTTGGTTTATCCATATGAAATGTCAGTTTCCAGATTTCATAAGAAATAAAAACCGAAACGCATTTGTATGCGAACGTCAGCGTATATTTGCGTTTAATTTTTTAACAATCCAGCATAGCATGGTTTATTGATATTTTAATCCTAATCTCTTATATGGATCGAGATAGTTTTCTCAAGGCTAGCTAAAAGGATAATTAGATCAGGAATTAAAATCTACTAACTTTAAACTATTATTTTCAACATTTTTTTTAAATCAAGATTTTGGAATTTTTGTTGCAATAGATTTTTTGAAATCTTCTTTAAAATAAAGGAAATAGGAAGAAAAAAAGTGAAATTATCCAAAATTGTAAAACTCTCTTGAAAATGATTTATGAAAGAGGAATTGTTTTATTCTTTTTACCAATAAGAATTGTAATTAAATATACAGAGATGGATTTATTTGCAAACATAATAAACCTATTTTATATTATAAACTTTGCAACCATTTTATGTACCATTAATTGAAATCAATCAAATGTCAAGTTTCATTTGATTAGGATTATTTATGTTAATTCGGTTTTTGGTAATTAGTTGATTAACATACATAACCTAAGTAAATCTTGACCTTTGATTAATATCATCAATGATATATACAAATGAAACTATATTCAGTATGAATGTTTTTTTTAATTATTTAGTCTGAATAATCTACATTCAGATACGTGTCGCGCTCTCATTTGTCCTGACGTTTTACAACTAAATTTGAGTTCGTATTTGAATTTCTCTCTCTCTCTCTCTCTCTCTATATATATATATATATATATATATAGAAGCAGGGTCAAACGAAAACGCTACATATTTAAGAAAACAAGAAAACTTTTTTCATGTACAAAATCATATATGATTTTTTTATTTTTATGCTGGTGTTCACGAGTTTGTAACATTTTTTTGTTTTTATTTGATTATAGGGTAATAATCAAATAAAAACAAAAAAAAGTTACAAACTCGTGAACACCAGCATAAAAATAATTACAAATGAATTTTTTTTGGATTCACCTAGTGTAACGAAAAATATGCGTACAAAATATATTCATATGATGAAACAAATACATGTGAAGATTTCATGTTATGAAACAAATATATGTGAAATACTATCTTAAATTATAGGTTTTGATGAAAGAAAATTATGTAAAAAATTATTTTTATATTGGTTTTCACGAGTTTGTAACATTTTTCTGGTTTAATTTGATTATCGTTTGTAGATCCCAGATTATGCGAGCACAATGATATAAACGAGTAAAACGATAAGAACAAAGTAATTAGAGAATATTCGTAGTCATATATCTCACTTTGTATGATTACGACACTAATATGATAGAAATTCAGCTCTTTAGTAATCGACTCTTTACCACACGATAATGAATAGCCCAAGACTCCTATTTATATTAAACCATTAATCTATATAAGGAAGGTAAATATTTTAGGGATTATACAATTGCCATTTACAAGATAATTATCCTTTCCTTATATTAAATCTTCCTAATTAATGACTTTGTTGACTTTGCACTTTTGGTCATTCATGTCTTCAATAGTTGTCATCTCGGATACAATAATTTCAGACCTAACATCGTTATATATATATATATATATATATATATATATGTGTGTGTGTGGGGGGGGGGGCGAGTTCAAATGAGAACTTAAATTTGATTATGAACGTGACAACAAATGAGAGCGTGACACGTGTCATATTCAAACTGAATAATCAAATAAAATATTCAGACTTAATATTATATTTATTCAGTCTGAATAAACGTTATTCAGACTTAATAAATATTATATTCAGTTTGAATATTTATTCGATTATTCAGTATGAATATATAACCTACATTCAGACACGTGTCGCACTCTTGTTCTCACGGTCACAATCAAATTTGAGTTCGTATTTAAACTTTCATCTCTCTCTCTCTCTATATATATATATGTATTAAATAAAAAATCAGTTAAATAAATTATATTTAATTATTAATGCATTCGATTCTTTTTCTTTTAGTATAATTTATCAATTTAAAATTTCATTGTTTATAGTTTAGCACATTATAGTGTCAATTAGTTAGTTAATACGACACCTAATTTGAATGTGTCACAAAAAAAACTTATTAAAATTCCTTAAAATGTCTCATAAACCTATTCTAACATTTTTAAATATGAGATTTTTTGATTTATTCTATAAACCTAAGTCTTATAAATTATTCTTTTATGACGCTTCTACATTTTAGACGTCATATAAAAATTAATTTTGTTATATTGTATGTTCAAGCTAATGAATGAAATTGACAGTGAATGAAAATATAAATAAATTTTCATTCCCTTTATAAAGTGTTGTATTTTAAAAATACAAATAATTGTTCCAAATACGTATCTACTCCTTAATAGCAAGGCCATCATTGCAATATTGTTAATTACTGCTTGTTTTAAAACCTTAATATATTATATTCAGAGTGAACCTGTCTTTGAAACAGGAAACAAGGAAACACGAATATTTTATGTGTTAGTATTAAAATAGTGATTAAAATATAATTATCCTAATTAACTCTTACTAATCAAAAGAGACGTGATTAATTAATTACAAATAAATACTCTACTTGGAAGCCAGGAGAGAATCACATAAGTTTTCAACGTATAAGATTTATGGATAGGCTCTAATTAAACAAATGTAAGATGAAATACTTCTCTAGAACGAAATTTAATTAAAAGATTTAATTAACAACGTAAGCAAGATGCATGTACATTGACCATGGTTGGCAAAAGATTTCAAAACTCATCTTACGTGATCCGTTTGGCTTTCTAATGTTTTTAAAAATTAGAGTTAGTTGATTAACTAGTTCTTTTTTATAATAGCAAGAAAAAGCTAAAGAAATTTTGTTTTTCATCTTTTCAGACTTCTTTTTTCTTTCTGTTTTTGTACAACAATCAAAGTTGAAATTAAAACCTAACATATTTGTCTATTGGCTTTGACAACATATATGGTTTTCTTTCATAACTTTTTAACAATTAATATTCTAACATTCCAAACTAAATTCTAACAAGATTACAGAGATATATTGATTATGCATTATTTTTCATGGAAACCAAAAAGTCCGGGGATCAAGTGCTAAATGATGTGACTCAGTGGACCTATTTTTTAAAATAGAGAACAATTGAACCTCGACTAATCTCATGGGCTTGGAGAACAACAAGTGGTATGACATTCTATCACCGAACTACGGTTGTATATTGATTAAGAAATGGAACCATTGATATCTCTAAATTAAAAAATGGGGCGACTTCAATTTTGATTTCGCAGCTATCAATGATATTCGCAAATCCGGTGGCATTCTATCTGTGTGGGACGAAAATCTATTCACTAGAAAACAGGCGATGTGTTGAGACGGGTATGTAGCCTTTATGGAAACTTGGTGTCCAAAAAATGCTCCTTGTTGCATCATAACATCTATCCTCCTCAACATGATTCTAAGAAGTGTATCCCCTGGTCTTCTCTTCTTAATCTTGTCAATAATTGGTATGGTGTGCTAATTGTTGCTAGAGACTTTAATACTATTAGAAACCTCTTTAGAGAAAATCGGTTCCTTCTTTGACTCAGGTGCTATACGTAACTTCAGCGATTTAATAATAATGTCGATAACTCTGAAATTGCCATCAACTGGCAGAAGGTTTACTTAGTCTAAAAGAGTTGGTTATAAACTTAGTAAGATAGACATAACCTCTGTGACAAAAAAGTTCTTGAAGCTTGCCCTAATTCGTGTTTTTCTATTCTCCCCAGAGAACTTTCTCATCACTACCATCTTATCTTGAAAGACTTATTGCTAGATTTCGGTCCTATACCCTTTAAGATTTTCAATTGGATTCATTTGGAAGACTTCAAAGAATTGGTGGTGAAAGAATGGAGAGTAGGACGATACTCTGACTCAGACTGCAAGTTAACTAACTTGAAAAATAAATTAAAGATGCTAAAAGATAAAATCAGGTATTGTGGCTTTTGAAGAAAAGGAAGTTGGAAGATGACATGAAGAAGATTCAATCTGAAATAGAAGACTTTGACTTAATAATCGATGCTGGAAATGCGGATGAGTCGATTATCGTTAGAAGATTTGAAGCCTTGACTCTGAAGTCCGAAATTGAATCTAAGGTTCGTGTTGATTCTAGGCAAAAAGCGAAGGTTAAATGGGTCGTTGAGAGTAACAGGAATACACAGTTTTTTCTATGGAATTATATATCATGAAAGGAACCAATTCCGAATTAAGGGAGTTGTATCTGATGGGTCTTGGAAAGAGAATTCGTCTGAAGTTAAAGATTTTTCCTTAATTTTTATGCTTGATTCAGAAGGGGCCAGATTCCCAACTTTGCAAAGACTATAAATCAATAAATTTGGTGTACGTGGGTTGTATCTATAAAGTGATTGCCATGGTGCTTGCTAATCCATTAAGTTGAGTCATTAGTTCTCTTATCAATGAATCTCATTTTTCTTTTTTAAAAGGCATATACACTTTAGATGGGGCTTTTATCGCATATGAAAATTTTGGTTGGGCGAAAAAAAATTCTATTCTTTAAAGCCGACTTTGAATGGATATTTTTGAAGCAATAGGGTTTCCCTCTAAATGGAAGTTGGATTAAAGACTGTCTTCATTCCGCCTCCTCTTCTGTCCTTATTAATAGTTCTACGACAACGGAATTCCGGGTGCGAAGAGGTCTCCGCCAAAGGGACCCATTATCACTTTTTCTTTTTATCATTGCCATGGAAGACCTACATCTCTTGATGGAGGTTGCGAAAGAAAAAAAACTCTTATAAAAGGGATTGAGATCGGATTGGAAAGGTATAATATCTCCCAGTTGTTTTACCCTGATGATGCTCTTTTAATAAACAGATGGTCGTTAGAAGAAAAGACAAATATTCTTCGAATCTTCATATTTTTTGTCTTGGCTTCAGGTTTGAAACTAAATCTGGACAAAAGTGATATGTTCGACATCATGTTGATTCGGTTAAAGTTCAATGGGATGCCAATGAACTTAATTGTAAGGCTAGTAAGTTTCCTTACAAATACCTTGGGGTTTCCTTGGAAGATAGTATGTCTAACATCAAAGCATGGGACCCAATCGTGGAGAATTTTTAACGTAGACTTTCAAGATGGAAAGCTAAATCTTTAGTTGTTGGTGGCAGAAAAGTTTTAGTTCAAGCTATTTTGGGATGTCTTGCTACTTACTTTTTGTCCAATTTTAAAGCTCATGTGGTTGTCCTTAACAAATTGGAGAAAATGAGAAGGGATTTTTTTGAGGGTCGGAGAACAACGGGAAAAAAGTTGCTTGGGTCAAATAAGGAGTTACCATTAAAAGTCTCGATATATGAGGTCTTAGGTTAGGAAGTATCGCAACAACTAAGATTGCTCTTCTAACCTAGTGGGTGTGGCTATTTCTTTCCGACCCGAGCTCTATATGGTCAAAAGTGATGAAAGTTATACACGGACATAACAGTGGTCTAACAACTAATAATCGAGTGACACCAGGTGATCAATATCACCCTATTTTTTGGTCCAAATTCTTAAAGATGATGTTGTGGATGAATATGAAAGGTAGGTCCTTTGACGATCTTATGCTTAAACAGATTGGGAATGGCAATAACACCCTATTTTGAAATGATAATTGGACAGGAGATGGTAAACTAAAAGATCATTATCATAGACTTTTTGCTCTTGACAATGATAACCATGTCACGGTGGCGGATAGAACGGGCGAAGGAGGGTTCAAATAGGAATGGCATAGAGAAATCCGAGATGGAAGAGAAGCCGTAGACTTAATGCAATTGTCTAGGAATCTGGGGAAGTATCTACCTAAATTCCATGGGTGATAAATGGAGATGGAATGTAACATTCCAAGCCAACCGTATCAGATATTTTCCGCTTTGTCCACACACCTGGACTCACGGTTTTTAAAACGCGTCTGATAGAGGAGGTATCCAAGTCCTTATAAGGAAACTTTTGTTCTATTCCCCAACCAATGTGACATATTACAATCCACCCCCCCCCCTTTGGAGCCCAGCCTCCCCGCTGGCACACCACTCTGGTTCCCGGTTCTGATATCATCTTTAACATCCCCGACCAACCGTATCAAATATTGTCCGCTATGTCCGCACACCTGGACTCGCGGTTTTAAAACGCGTCTGATAGAGGACGTATACAAGTCCCTTATAAGGCAACTTTTGTTCTCCTCCTCAAACAATGTAGGATATTACATGGAGACTTTCCAGTGATGGAGATTTTTTTGTCAAAGTTACAAGAGAAAATTTGAGTCTTTGATGTTCGAGAATGGTGACTTCTAAACTAGATGGAACAAATTAGTTACATCCATAATTAACATTTTTTGTTTTGGAGGCTATTACAAGGTCAAATTCCTGTCAAACCAAGGTTAGATGACATGGGATATACCTCGACAATACCCTATGTTCGTTATGTAGGCATGATGTCGAGACGATCGATCATATTCTTTTCTTATGCGATGTTGCTGGTGTGGTTTGGAGAAGACTGAAAGGTTGGTGGCAGTTTCCTTTCTCCTCTTACCATTCCTTTGGAGCTGCTTTGGAAGGACTAGAGACGGCCCATATCTCTCTACTCAAACGTAATTGCTTGAAGGCTATTGTGTTCATTACTTGTTACTCTATTTGGAGCTTTCGAAATAGAGTTGCTTTCGAAAATTCAACGGCTAATTATTAAGAGGGAGGATCTTTTTTATTCGATTATTGTTAATTCTTTTAGATGGATAGTGTGTAGGCATACGACAAGTTTAAAAGACGTTCTTATTTGAAGAATTTCTCCTTTACGTTATTTTGAGTCTTTGTAATTCATTCCGCTAACCCTTGACTAGTTTTTTAATGCATTACCATTTCTTAAAAAAAATAACCTCGCCCCTTTTTGAAATCTTCATATGCCAAATACCATTACTGTCGTATGAAAAATATAGAGGTATGACAAATATCATACAAGAATTAATAAAAGTTTATTTGGTGTGAAGGTGAAAACTATTCCATTTATGTATGTTGTGCTAAAATAATCCTATTTCACCAAGACCAATGTATCCATAGTTTTGATGTCACGGTCGGTACATGTATTGCATACATATTTCCACGCATGATGTCACCATTAACACACGTATTTGAATTAAGTTTCTAGCACCTAATTAACGTAGGCTAAATCGAAATTGAATTCAGTTTTGTAATATGAACACTGTTTATTAAACTATATATTATTTATCAAAAGTAGTATTGTATTTCATTCTCGCATATGCTTCTATTTTTTAAGGTATATTTTACCATATATCCATCATAGCATGTTTGATTAACTACCTTTGACAATAATTATATTGTGTTGCTTATAGCTGTCTTAGTAAGAGCAAACAAGGGAACATTAAGAATAGTTTTAGACTAATTAATGATTAAATGATATTTAATTAGATCTTAATTAATAATCTAAAGAGGGGGTATAATTTACTTCTTTTTCATGAATAATATAAAGAAATGGCACACTAATAACATGTTAAAAGTTGTTCAGATGAATATACTCATATGTTTTTTTTAAATAATGGCCAAAAATATCATTTTGAAAAGAACGCTAGCAAGCAACTAGCAATAGAAAACCGACATTACAATGTTTTATACAATCAGAAAGATAACATTTATATATAATCGGGTTTTTATCACTCTCCTAACCCAACTAGAAGACTTCTCTACGATCAAGTCTGAAGAATATACCCATATGTTAGGTATGAGCTTCACCTAAAATAATACATCATGCAATGGTAGTTCATGACATTTTATTTCTTAAAAACTCAGAAAGTCTCAAATGAATCCAGCGAAAAAAAGAAGGAAAAAAAGCTTTGATCATGTCCGGCCATCAATGCGTTAATTTGCTGGATAACTTGATCGTACATGCCTCTTTGATAAGAGTCCTCTTCCACTATAGGTTCCGGTAGCCATTCTTTTCCCTTTTTTTAAACAACAACCAACGATCTTAAAAAGCAAGCAAACCGCTAGCAAAAGAATAACAACATTACAAGGTTCTGATACAGTCAGTAGGATAACATTTCCATACGAGTTTTTGACACTCCCTTTACACCTAGCCAAGACCCGACAAAACGATTTCTAGACAATAAGAACAAGAATAGAGTACTTAGGAGGGAGAACAGAACTATCAAATACACACCTACTTCGGATTCCCACGCAAATTTGGTCGTGAACGTGAGGACAAATGAGAGCGCGACACGTGTGATATTATGATATTCAAACTGAGTATAATATTTATTCAGTCTGGATAAACATTATTCAGACTGAATAAATATATATTCAGTCTGAATATTCTTCTAGAAAAGAAGTTATGAATTTTTAATTAATTAATAGCAGTAAACATGTAAAGGAAGCAAGATATAGTAAGACTACTGAAGCATCTATTGTGTCTATTCAACTTAGCCCTTTGAATTGGACAACCGTGGCTTTCTCAATAGAAAAATTACTCAATTTCATCTTTTTGTAGGTTCATCTATAGTAGGTTGACCTTGGTTTCAAAAATCATTCAACAGGCATGATGATTGTCGGAAGATGTTTGATGAACCTGAATTTCAAAGATGACTTTGAATTGTGTTACTCTCCCACCTGCTAATCTTCTGCTCCAAGAAAAAGCAACATCAATGTTACTTGATCCATTTGCATTCCTCATGTTTGTTTATAAGTTATTTGATTAACTACGTTATATATATATATATAATAAGTTATTGATCTAAAGTTAGTTATTTTGATATTGTTGTTATTAACTACTTTTTCAAATACATAGTTATTTTTTAATGGCTGGGTAATTGGGTTAGATTGAGGTGGGTGAAACCCTATTATATTAAGAACCTATCACAAGCCTAATTAACCCCTGACCACCTAGCTAGGGTCTAAATGTGATCCATATTCTAGTTAGTAAGCTTGAAAACATTTCACACTTCTCGCGACCACAACTTGAGCAAGAAAATGTTCTCAAATTCAATACAAGTACACTCTGTCATCACGACTTTTGTTTCCATCATCTTTTAATATTTTCTGGGAAAATTGTAATAAAAAATTTTATTTTGTTGCGAAGATAGGAGATTAGTTTTCTTCATGCTTAGAGCATTCAAATTGTGCCAGAGGTTTTTACATAGTGAGAGGTTTTGTTGAGAGTTTTTTCGTCATAAGTCGTCAACGTACAAAATGCTTTTTTACAGGTTTTCGTATTTAGTCAGTTTTAACTTTATAGAATTTTATAAAAGTTTCGTATTTAATTAATTTTACTTATTAATATAATTAAGGTAATTGTATTTAAGAGGGTGTTTGTTTGAGCTTATCAAAACAACTTATTGACTTATTTTGGTGTGGCACCGGTAATAAGGAGTTTTGAGTGTTTGGGTAAAACAACTTATCCGGTGTCAAACCGGAAATAAGTCATTTTTTAAGAAGTCAAAAATTTTAACTTATGAGTTTTCCATAAGCACTTTTTCAAGCCGGTGATAAATTATAAGTCAATAAGCTTATCCAAACACCCCCTAAATAAAATTGATAAATAAATAATGTAAAATGAACACAAAGTATTCTATCAAACGATAACGATTGAAGGTGAGTACATTATGTGATTTTATGAGATATATACATGATTATTACAAAGTATTTTATCCATGATATTTGAATGATGTGTTTATATACATATATATGATAAACCACAAGAACACAAAAGTAATACAAATTCTCTATAATTTATATTTTGTTCCTAGTTATATACATAATATTATACTTTGTCGTTAAAAAATAATAGTATTACATTTAAATTAATATTCTGAATTTTGTGAAAAATATTCATATTCACCGATCAAGAGAATGATTGGCTTCAAAAGTATATAACTAAATCCAAAAATATTCAATATTGGTCTCATTTCGAAGGTATTAACGAAACGATCTTTATGGTATAACTTGTTAAAATAATAACATATTTTTTAAATGTATTTTAATTGATATACGATTATATATATTAATGTGATTATGGTGTAAAATGAAAAATTAAAAAGGAAAGGACATAAAATAATTTTTTAACTAACTCTAAGGGTGAAAAATGTATATTATAAATAATAAATTGACGAGAATCTTCGAAATAGTGCAAAAGTGATCGAAAATTGCACACACATGTGATCGAAATTTTGAAAATGTCTTCGAAATTTTGATGAATCGGCTTACCTTTTGGTTATTTTGGTAAACATAAAGAAAAAATGGCTATTTGGATAACAATTTATCTAAAAATGACTATAATAATTAAATTCCCTAACTATTATAGAGGCGGGTTTATGCGAGGACGGTAACAATTACGAGAATGCAAGGACAATCCTCAGTCAATCATTTTGTACATGAAATTTTTTTCATGTACAAAATCACATATGATTTACTAGCATCAAAAATGACATGCGCGATTTTTGTTGCGAGAAATATCTTGGCTAATCATATATGATTTTGTATATGAATCCTATGTGATTTCGTACATGAATTATATGTGATTTTGTATATGAAAAATTTCATGTACAAAATGATTGGCTGATAATTGTCCTCACATTCTCGTAAATTATTATTGTCCTCGCATCATCGTCTTTCAACTATCATATACTTCAATTTTTATGTTTGCTTTTGAATGATATAATGTTAGTTTTTTAATTAGCGTACGTGAACTAATATGTAAAGACTTATTGGGCATTTAGAGGTATATAGGTCAAAGTTGCCACGTTAATACCTAATGAAAAGCATACTGTGAACCAAAGAAACTTCTGAGATGTTTCCATTTCAAGTGAATTAAGAAAAGCATTTCAAGAAATGAGAGAGAGAGAGAGAGAGAGAGAGAGAGAGAGAGAGAGAGAGAGAGAGAGAGAGAGAGAGAGAGAGAGAGAGAGAGAGAGAGAGGCCGGAACCAAATCTTATTGACTTATCATGAACAATAAAATATTTTCTTGATACATATTTTTGTTTTTGACCTACCTCGTTTACGTTTTTCTTGCGTGTAAAAAGCTGAATTTAATTGTTATCAACCATTTTGGTGTAGATCTTTAAAAATGTGGATTGGGATAATTCTTGACTAGTTGGATAGTCTATAAAATAAATGTTCTTTCACCATATCCATTAATTTAATTTTAGTGCATCATCCTACTTATTTTTCTCTAGTTTTCAAATTTCACATCCTCCCCTTTAATTAAAACTCCCAAGCACGATTTTGAATCAAAGACGCTTCATGCAAGCAAGTGATATCAATACTTAATTTTCGGACACCTTGGTGTTAGTAGTAATCAATCACTTGAAATAATTATGTACAAAAATACTTGAAATAATTGTGTATAAAATTACAAGGAGAGGAGTAGAAATATATAAATTCTTATATAAAATCAATAGAGTTTTACATAAATAACAATAAACATTCAATAACAATCATAAACCTTACTTGATAAGTAGATTCTTGTAATACCTGCAAGCTAGCAGTGTCTAAAACAGAAATTTCACCGGTAACCTATTGTGTGTCACACCACCGACCATCTAATTCAATGCAACATTTAATATGTATATTTATGTCAAAAAAAACCCACTAGGAACAACCACATACCAAACCAAACTCTTAAATGATTCATTTAATGTTCCATAGTTGGTGTATATTAACTATTAAGTGGGTTCCTTTTCTTCTTGGCTCCTATGTGGGACAAATTTTCTATCTAATCTTAGCCATGTTCAACGACTTTGTAATTAAAACTTAACAGATATATATCGAAGTATCTTAATACGTACATGTTTAACAGACGATTGTTCTAACATTCCAAATTACAATACTGCACAAACATTGGAAAACTCTGAGTTTTCAGCCTTCAAATACCGAAACTATCTTTCCCACTAGCCAAAAATTACGGTATGATTCAGTCTTATCATCAGCCATGTCAAGCTCTACACTATTAAATTCGTCACAAACAATCTTTAATAAATGCAACACTGAAGACGAGAGAGAAATTATCACATTAACATTTTAAGGTTGGAGATTCCCGAGATATTTGAGTTTAGTGATTTCATATGGGTATGATGAGGGAGGTTCAAATGAAAACCCATAAATTAAAAACTAAGAAACACCTGATATGCACATTTGCGTACATGTAATTGAAGTAGTTTTTTATTTTTTATGCATGTGTGCATCTTATGCACATATGTATACTTGACAAATTGGTTACAAATTACAATTGTATACACATGTGCATGTCCTCCAGATGAATGATTATTGGAGTGTTCCACAGTTTTCATTTTCGCCGCTAATCCGTCCGTATTGAAAAATAAAAAAAGAAACTTAAATAATTTCATCGCTATTCTGTTGCTTTTCAGCGACAGAAATGTTCCGTCGCTGATTAGCGACGGATCAGCGATGGAATTCTCTAAAAAACATTAATTTAAAAAAAAATTTAAAATCCGTCGCTAATCAACAACGGAAAAATTCCAATGGAATTCTTTAACTTTTTTTTAAATTAAAAAAAATCTCAAAATCCGTCGGAATTCCTTAAAAATAAATAAGAAAGAAAATTATAAAATTCTGTCTTTAGTGATTTTCGTCACTGATTAAAGCCAGTTTTCTAGTAGTGTCCGGTGACCCTAACCCTAAGTATGGTATATTGTAAAGTAAGCAGATTTGTTAAATTAAGGGAACCATGGGGTTGTTTTGTTTTGCAAATATTCTTTGCTTAATATTTGTATTTGTCCTAATGTATATATATCTGTTTTGCTTTTGCAGGAATGCGACTTGATATTATGGATCTATATACAAAATTTGATACAGCAAAGAGTATTACGTATTATTAATTAATGGATAAAAATGTTAGAATAATTAAATTCAAGACTACCAAACTTTATTCTTTTGCGTACTTTTAGAAACCAAAAGTTTTGATTGAATGTAATATTTCCGTCGTTTCATATATATATAATAAGTATTAGTATCAATTGTGTCATAACATAAGTATCAACTTCAAAAATAATTGTTTATTATCCAATTCTATCTCTAATTAGAAAATATGATGGACAAATTAATTACTAATCAAAGGTAAAAATTTGTCACATAATTTACGGTAATTATTTAAAAAAATTATGATAATTTACATAATTTCAAAATTACGTTTTTTTCATTATAGACGTTTGCTTTGGTATATGGAATGACTAGTTTCTTGATACGGGCATATATAGTTATCAAATTATATGTTGAATTATTTCCCTTGGTTAAAACAGGAGTTGTATATTTAATTTATTTCCATATATAACAAACTAAGAAGCATTAAAAAAATTGTAGAAAAAAATAACATATACTTCATGAAAACTTT
Organism: Silybum marianum; assembly: GCA_036898165.1. NCBI lineage: Eukaryota > Viridiplantae > Streptophyta > Magnoliopsida > Asterales > Asteraceae > Silybum > Silybum marianum. The sequence goes on along the minus strand of CM072537.1, from coordinate 9,480,667 downwards.
AGAACAAAGGTAAATTCCATTCAAAATCAAGTGAATCGAGAGAATAAAATTCATCAGGTGCTCGATCATGAGCTTTTTTTCTTGGGTTATTATGCCTCTTCAGTAAATTTTTGGTCATATTTCTTGGTTATTGATCATGCTAAGGTTTATTAAGTGCTCAAAACTTCTCTTTGATGCCATAATGCCACTTTGCTTCCCTTTGTTGTTGGTCATTTTGTATCCAAAAGAGAGACGTCATTTAATTACCATTTTATTACATTTAATCCTTGTAATATATATATATATATATATATATATATATATTAGTTTATATATTAATTATAATTGGATGTTATTTAATTGGAGCAATGGTGATGAAAATGCCAACGTAAACCGAGGACTTTTGGGAAACTCACTTGAAACAAAGAAAAACGTTCGGATCAAAAATGATATCCCAAGGTATTCGTGTAATTAAGAAGAAAGAAGAAGAAACCTTTTTAGAAACATTTTCTCACAACTGGTAAAGGATGTCTAACAACCCTACCCACCATCTTCTTCTTTTTTTCATTATTATATAAAAGGTCAAACATAAAAAAGTCAATTCCATCTATCACTCGACGCTTGTCCAAATTATACAATCATCTTTAACTACACATGGTTACATCCCTTTCTTCTTATCGTTTTCCTTTTTTGCCTGTTTTCAACTTTCCACTCCCTCAATACAAAAAAAAACACGAAAAGAGAGACAATACAGAGGGCGCCAAATGATATCGACTTCTTCGCATCTATTATATATATGGAAGTAATCGTTTTCTCTTCTGGACCGACCACTTTTACTTTTTCTTTCAAAAAACCAAAGCTTAATCGACATCTTTCCCTCGATCGAGTCATCTGATATCATCTAGCTCTCCTTGCACTTAAAACTCAATCATTATTTTTTTAGGATCACCTAAGAATCATATCAATTGACAACAACAACAAATTATGGGAAGATCACCTAGTTGTGATAAAACGGGATTGAAGAAAGGGCCATGGACACAAGAAGAAGATCTCAAACTCAAACAATACATCCGAATGCATGGACCTGGCAATTGGCGAACCCTACCCAAGAACGCTGGTAAGTGTGTTCATCAGTGTGTAACCCCTTTTCGCACTGAAATTAAAGGAATTTTCTTTTTATGTTTGTTTTTTGATTTTCTTTTTAATTAGTAGTAATTGTTTATTATAATAGGGCTTGAACGATGTGGAAAAAGTTGTCGCCTTCGTTGGACAAACTACCTAAGGCCTGATATCAAGAGAGGAAGATTCTCATTTGAAGAAGAAGAAACCATCATCCAACTACATAGCGTTCTTGGGAATAAGTATGTTTAATTACTATGTTAAATTGTGTCAACAAATTTGGATCAAATAATATTTTAACATAATATCAATGTTTTGTGATTCTTATTTCTTGCTTCTCCAATCCTTGATTATATCTCAATTACATTTTTCTATACCAATATGTTATTTACTTATTTTAATTCAATAACAAAATTAATGAGTTAATTAATGCTTTAGTCCAAGTAATCGTTTTTTCAACGCTTATAGGTTTAATCTATTCTCATCTTAATTTGGCTATATATAGGTGGTCAGCAATTGCTACTCACCTACCAGGAAGAACGGACAACGAAATCAAGAACTACTGGAACACCAACATCCGGAAAAAGTTGCTACAGAATGGAATTGATCCAGTGACTCATGCCCCTCGTCTCGACCTCATGAACTTATCATCCATGCTCAACTCAGCTCAGTTCAATCTCACAAACCTTCTCAACCTCCAAACCCTTGTAAATCCTGACGTTCTAAAGCTCGCCACTCTTTTAGCTTCGTCGTCATCAAATCAAGGAAACCAAGAGGTATACCTTAATAACCACTTAACCACTGTGAGCCAAAACCCTAATCACCAAATCGGAAACTGTGCTTCCACGCCTTCAAACACTCCACTTTTGAATAATTCAAACCTCATGGGTGCAAAAGATGGGAAATACTTTCCAGAACTCTTGGTAAACATGAATGACCAAATTAGTAGCCAAGAAAATTTGATACCTTCATGCTTAACTGATAATTCTGTAGCAGTAATCCCAAGTTATAATCCCCAATTTACTGCACAATCATCAGAAAACTTGAGTTTCCAGCTATCAAATACTGGAAACAAAATCCCCAGTAGCGATAATTTCAACTATGATTCCAATATTTCATCCATACACATGTCAAGCAGTACTAGCACTGCACATGTAAATTCATCATCAACGGTCATCAATATATAGCAGCAGCTCTGTGGATGAGAGATGAAGTCACTGCAGCAACATGTTTAAGTATGAAATTCCAGGAAGTTTGGAGATGATTTAATGTATTTAATTACTAGTGTAAAGGAAACTACGATAGATGCGGTTGTCTTCAAAGACAGTCCATTTTTAGGCTTTTAATCTTTTTGGTGGAACCTTTTCGGTTTGTATGCCACTTCTTTGTGCAAAATATATATTACTTTGTATTATATTATAGCTAGATGCTTGGTATGAACGACGGATTTGACAATTTACACCATGCATTTTTATTGTTGTTAGTCGTATCATTCGTGACTTTATGCATATATTTAAAATATTTTATCCGTTGACTTCTATTGCATATATATATATCCATGCATACCCATTCGATTATTGATATGTGAGACTTGTTAATAAACCCTCCTAAGCTAGTGGAATCTTTGAAATTTCAATTGCCATATTTTTTTTCACGTACATTACGCTTTAACAAAATAATAATTTCAATAAAACTTTAACATATAAATTCTTATAAAAACTTTACTTTTCATTTTTTAAATTTATAAAACATAATTTTATGTAGAGATGATTATATAAGTGTAATATATATATACACACATATATATATATATATTAAAATATAAAAATTTATTAATTTTCGGTTTTCAGCTTTCAGTTTTAATTTTAATGAAACCTATAAATATAAATATAATAGTGTATATATAAAAATAATATAAACATAATGAGATAATTATAAATTAAATTTACTAATTAAAAAATTTATATAAATATTTAAAAGAAACGAAAAATAAAACAACATTAAAAAAATTATAATAAATAATTTTTATTTTTGTATCAATTTTTGATATATTTTATAAATTTATTAAAAAAAAGGTTAACAAATAATAAAACATAAAATAAATGTATAAAAAAATTTAGGTTTTTGTTCAAACACATGAGTTCTAATAAAAACTTGTCATTGAACAAGAAATTATATCTCATAATAGAGATTTTATAAAACCCTCGAAAATAACTTCAAAAGAAACCTTCATTGTGGATATTCATTATAATATATATATATATATGTATTATAAAATCAAACTTTCCTTTTTATATTTTTAAAGTATTGAAGTTCGACGATATAATTGTTTAGAGATTTTAATTTTAGATAAATTATTTAAAAAAAACATAGTTATTGAAGTGATCACACCAATGAATTAAAAAAAAAACTTTACAAGAAATTATGATTCATAATTCAACCTCATGATGCATGAAAATATTTAAAATTATATCTCGTCCCGTAACAATGATTTATAGAGATTTTTTTTACATTTAAGTTTTTTTACCTTCTCTATATCTTTTTAAGTTGTTTGAAGCAAATAAAGCTTCAAAATCTCTATTCTAATATGGTTGATGAAAATTTTATTTTAGCATATATAGTTGTTGAGAGACTTTTACAAATGAATTTGCTTCGTTTAACATTTCCAACCACTACTAAATGAAAGAATTTTGTCTACTGACTTTCCCTGAGAAATTTGTCGCTAAAAGGTGATTTCTCATAAAACCGTCCAAAAAGTTGGTGGCTTAATTGCTTGTGAGTCTTCAAATTAGTGATAGATTATATAGGGATTCTGTAGGTGATCCGTCGTTATTTTTTCAAAAAATGTCAAATTTTACCAAACTATTTGTATTTTTCTGGGTGATCCGTAGGCAATCAATCACTAACGGGAATTTCTCTGGATAATTTTTGTAGACCAAAGTCATTTATATTGTAGTGAACAACTATGATAAAATAGAGATTTTGGAGATTTATGGTATATTTGTATTCTAACAGCTATGTTATACCGTATGCTTAAAATAGAGAGAGAAAAGAGAGAGTAGATATATTCAAATTTATAGAAAATTTTAAAACTCCATATTTAAGAAGAAAAAAAACAATTAATTATTTTCTATCAATATAAGACACTAAAATTAAGGGTTTAAAAGAAAGAAATAATAGTTTATTAAAAGTATTAAATTTAATAATATAGTAAATAATATAATTATTAAAATAAAATAGACATTAAAGTTTGATGTAATTTTGTTTTGAGATTTTACCTTTTTGCTGCTCTATTTTTTAAATTTTATAGCATAATTAATAAATATACTCTTAATATTTTCTGCAATACTACTATACTCGTAGGAATTTGCTTTTGCCAATAATGTTTTCAAAGCAAAGTGTTTTGATGTGCATCAAAATTCAAAATCCAAATAATTGGTTTTGTACCGTATGGATAAATGTTTTTGGTTTTCAGATTTTTTTAAGATTAAAATAATATGATATGGAAAAACATACAATAATTTATCATAAAAACATGATATTGAGAACTAACATGCATATAGTTAGGGTTTAGTTATTCGAGAAGCTCTATAATTTGTGAGATTCGTGAGATTTTTGAGAAACATTGCAAGTCCAAATATATATTGAGAATTAGAGAACACATGCGTTTGGTTCGCAGAATAAAATTGGATGGAATGGAATCTGTCAAAGGAATTTGACTTTGAAGGAATTAGAATAGAATGTTGTCAGGTTTGACCACCTATTTGGTTGGCAAAATTGGAATGAAATCTGTTGAAGGAATTGGAATCTGTCTGTTTGGTTCACAGATTGTAGCCTTGGAATTGGAATGAAATTCCAGTAAATGACTAAAATAATTTTTTTATTAAAAAAAATTAAACTAAAATTACTTTAATAAAATAATTATTATTTACTTCAATTTTAAAGCAGCAGATTAAATTGAGAGAAGCAGCCAGAGTGGTCGGAGAAGCAGCAGATCAGAGATGCAGCAGCCACGGTGGTCGGAGCAACGTTGGTCGGAGAATACTACAATCCAGGTGCGATGGTCGGAGAAGCAACAAGTTCAGGTGCGATGGTCTGAGAACCAGATGAGAAGATAGCAAGTGAAAAGGGTTGTCGGCTAAAAAGAAATTAGGGTTATAGTTATTTTTTTATGATGAAGATATTTTGGGTATTAAAAAAAGATCAAATTCCATTCCAATGAAATCCCACCTCTTACCCAAGAAATCTCAAATTGAATTATTTTGGAATTTATTGGAATTTACCAGATTTCATTCCTTGAAAAGATTGAACCAAACAAGGGAATTGAATCTGGTCAAAGAAATTCAGATTCCAATTCCACCAGATTCCATTCCGCCGAACCAAATGCCCCCATAATATACTGTTTCTCAGAGATCTCACTAGTTCGAGAATTTTAAAAGATCTAAGGGGGTTGGGGAAAGAAGCACAAACCGCTCTTCGATCTCCTGATGAGTTGGATGGAAAGAGACATATATAGTTATCAATTTATCTCTAACATTAATCAATGATAACTATATATATGTCTTTTCCCGTCCAACTCACCGGGAGATCGAAGAGTGGGTTGCGCTTCTTGCCACCCCCTTAGATCTTTTTGAATTCTCTAATTCGTGAGCTTCTGAGAAACAGTACATTATGTGTTCTCTAATTCTCAATATTTGGACTTGCAATGTTTCTCAAAGATCTCATGAATCAAGCGACCGTGGACGGGAAGAGACAAAACTTTATTCTCTAGAAAACGAGAAACAAACAACTGTGGCAAACGTGATCAATATCGGAAGTACGTGGGACTAGTGGAGACCCATTTGTGATGGCAGTGAAGCAGAGGAGTTCGATCAACTAAAGGAAGCTATTAAAGATTTCTCTATATCCAATAAACCTGACAGCTGGAATGGGCCTTAGTACCTAACGGAGTGTTTTCTTTCGGATCGATAAGACGCATTATAGAGAAATCTTATTTGGATGAGGGAGAAAAGCAGACGGTATGGAACCAATTGATCCCTTCTAGAGTTAACATCTTCATGTGGAGAGTTATGCTCGATAGAATCCCCACCCGTGCCAACCTCGCGAAGATGAAGATAGATCTCGACTATATTTTATGTCCGGTGTGCAGTTCTGAAACTGAAACTACAAGTCATATGTTGTTTGAGTGCACAGTGGCGTCGGATGAATGGAGATTCATTGAGAGATGGTGGTCGGTCACATTACCGGATTGAGGAGAGGTCCGTGATTTCAATGATCAACTTAAATAGCGAGGACAGCCCAGTCAAAAAAGTTTTGGAAGGAGTTTTTTTCATCAACTCCTACATTCTGTGGTGTTACCGAAACAAATGTATTTTTGATGGTTCCCCGCTCCGTAAAGATTCTCTCCTTGATCAGATTGTGGAAAAATAGTTTATTTGAATTTTGGCTAGGTTTAAAAAAACTATTAAAAATCCAATAACGTAAAGATACCATCTATCGAGTGGTGGCATGCCATAAATTAATTGTCTGTTTGTTAATGTGGATTTTTTTTACGGCCAATATATGCTAAGACGCATGGATCACGTTTTGCCACCAACGTTCCTTGTAAAAGTTCAGATAAGATTAATTTTTATGCTATAATATTTTATTAATAATGTATTTCCTAGGATATGGTGAAAAGTATTTATAAACTGAATAAAATAAAATAGAAAGTCTGATTCTAAGATCAGTGTTTTCATTGACAATAATTCACCAATAATAGTACAAGTGCCAGCTATAAATCACCAATAAATTAAAAGTTTTGTACATATGAACAAAAATCAAGAAATAGACTAATAGCCGATAACTTGAATCTTGATATCTTTAATTGTTTTTGTTGTTGTCCATCTTCCTTCATTTGTGCTAATTATGTGTTATTTTGAAAACAAGTTCGTTTGATGAAAGGATTGATTAACGAATTTATATATATAAACATATATATGTAATTGATGAAAAATTATTTTTTATAATTATAAAAAACATATATATGAAGATCAAATATCATTGCTTAATTAGCTAACAATGATATTTGTATTCATGGAAATATTATGTCGCTAATTAACGACGGGTTTCATTTAAAAAAATATTGATTTCCGTAGCTAATCCGTCGTTAATTTCTGTCGCTGAAAGCCAGCTTTCTAGTAGTGTAGCAAACAAGCAATAATTGGCACCAAGGATACATAGGATGCAAATGAAGGCCGACAAGCCACTACTAGAAAATTAAGTATTTTCAACGGAAAATGTCGTTGAAAATTTTTCTATGAATTTTAAAGTGATTATTGACAAAATATAAATTTTATACGAATTTTCAACATTGAAAATCTCTCACAAAATGCATTTTCAACCAAAAACTTTTTAACGAGACATTCCGTTGAAATTTTTTTGGTTGAAAATGCATATATGGTTGTAAGAGATTTTCAACGGAAATTCGTTGAAAATTCGTTGAAAATTTATGTTCTGTTAATAATCCTCTAAAATTCGTAGAAAATTTTCAACGACATTTTCTGTTGAAAATTATTTTCCGTTGAAAATACTCAATTTTCTAGTAGTGAGCAGATGGTGGGGAAACCAAACTGTTGTAACGTTTTTTAATAAGTTGGGTTTAGATCATACGTACATTTCAAGTCGAACAAAACTATGTGTAACCTATTTCTTCATAGAACGACTTTCATCTTCCCTTGCCACTTGTCGAATTTGCCGTATCCATCTAATTTCTAAATCTGAAGTGTAGTCCCTGATACGACAGAAGTGGTTAACGAAGTAGAAGTTGGATTTTCTTTTGTTGCATTTTGTGTTGTGATTGTCATCTTGGTAAGATTTGGGGTATATAGCAATAAACAAAACAATATCTTGTGCACAAGGCACACTGAGAACACAAAACCAAGCCCTGGTCCAACTTTTTTGGTTTTAAATCACAAGTTCCAACAATAAAGTTGCAATCTGTAAACAATAGCAATAATAAAGTTGTAACACCCAAACATGAAAGGGAGAGGCTTTTGTGATCCAAAAGAGTGATTCAAATGCTTTTCTCTAGCTATATGTTTTTGATATCCTAAAATCAAGAATACTTTTTGTCAAGAATTTCAGAAGATGTACGTGGATGTCCACGAGCCTCAAATTTGTTTTGTATCACCATTTTTTTTCCAACAGCATAGATAATTTTGAGTTTTTTGTTTTTTACGATCTTGAAAATTATACAAGTTTTACAATCTATTAGTTTGGGTAACGTACTTTTAAAACATTCAATTTGGTACTTGAGATGTGAAATCTCAAACATTTAAATCTTGGATGGCCAAGTTCGGCCTTCTTAGGATTCTGACAATCTTGGCAAATGACATGGCAGACAACACATTTTTTTTTGTTGACGTGGCATTTGACATAGACTTTTTAGTTTTAAAAATTATATATTTTTTTTTGGTTTTTTTATTAGAATGCTTATAAATTATAATTAAAAAAATAAAATTAAAACCCTAATCTTCATCATTTCTGCAAGAACCCAGATTTCTTTTTCTTTCATCTTCCCAAGAGTCCACTTACCCATCCTCTAATGGCAAACCTCTTCATTACTCAGAATATTACTCTCATGGTTAGCGTGAATTGGCTTTTGTTAATGCCAGAAATTTCAAATAAGGTGATGAGCATAATCGAAGTAGATTAGATCGGGATGCGTTTTCTTGAAGATGAATCTTAAGCTAAAAGATTGTGTGGTCGCCATCCTTTCTTCTCCCTTCCATCAGATCTGGGTTTGTTTTGCTTCCCAATCTTAGATGAGACTCCATTTATAGAAAATAAATCAAAACAAAAACCCTAATCTTATTGTTGAAGAAGACGAAGATTTTGACAAAAAAAAGGGTTTATCTTGATGTTGAAGAAGGCGAAGGTTTTGAAAAACCCAGATCTTGATGTTGAAGAAAGACAAAGATGTTGAAAAAAAAATCCAGATCTTGATGTGGGAGAAGATGCAGATTTTGATATGTTTAAACATTTTTGAATCTGAGTTTTATTTTGAATGTGATTTCTGTGCGAATATGGATTATGACGGAAAGGATACGAGTTCTTGTTGGAACTTGGGATGAATGAATATTAGTGTTTTTTATTTTATTTTAAACTAAGTTCATACTAAAAAGTCCACGTCAACAAAAAAAAATAATGAGTTGTATGTATGTCGTTTCTTAAGTCGGTATTGTATGTAGGTTAAGGGTTGAATCGGTCATCCGGGTACTTAAATGTTTAAGATTTTACATCTCAGGTACCAAATTGAATGTTTTAAAAGTACATTATCCAAAATAGGAATAAGATGAAAGTACATTACCTTTTAATGCAATTTGCGCAATATAAATATATATAGTTGTCGGCATTTTTTTGCAAAAATGAACATCGCAGTACAAATCTAGCTAGTTTTGTTACCGTCTATTTTTTTGAATTATATAATATTTATATACGACAAACTGAATAAATAAATTCACATGCCCTCCCCATGCTTTGGTGATGTTTGAACCATTGACCTCCTAGGAGGCCAAAGGCTCACTTACCTTAGTTGCAAAAATGGTGACATTCCAAAAAAACCTACGCTTTAACCATCTTTTCCATCAATTTTTTATTTTGTTACGGAAAAACGACATGTCAAAGAGTACTCGAGCCTTGTTGTACCTGAGCACCACATTTATTGCCTATGGATTTTACATTTGCGACCAACTTTCGGTTACAAGCTACTTTTGATAGCTAATCTATGTTGGATGAGAAAAACGATCTTCTTGTAATCTATCTTAAAATGTGCATCCACTTTTTAGACCATTAATTAATACAACTTTTGTAGGTATTCAACTTCACCACAAAATACATGATCTGATATATCAACATGTGATGGACATGATTTCATAATACGTCTCTCGATTGATTTCCCACAGCTAGCTAGCCTATACGTACACAACGCCATCCATTATGACCCCTTTCTTGTCCATTTCTCTTTGAAAACATTATTATTATGCTTGTGGTGCACAAACTCGCCTCTCAAAAACGCTTTGAAAGGAGTATTAGTTTGAAGGGGAATCTTGAGAATTATTGCATTATGAGAATATTTGAATAATTTGAGTTCTCAACAACTTGTGTCTTGTCAATTTGACTCGTCTCTTTCGATGCTTTTAGAAAAAGAATTCAAACATTATCAACTGATGTGTCATCTTCTTAATTTGAATTTATGGGGTCGGGCCTTTAGGATATCTAAAGAGAATGGCTATCCCCCAGGCCCCAACATACATAGGATATCTAAAGAGAATGGCTAGCCCCCAACGTACAAAGTAACAACGCCTTATGTCCATTTAAGATAATGTACTTTAATATTTGAAAGGTTAATTGTAATCATTTTTTAGAATTGAGATCACTTTGCATATATATGAATTAATGGTTCCAGAGCCATGTCCATCCAATATATTATTAGATCAAGAACCTATTATTAATGTAACTTTAGCGGGAATTATTTGGTGGGGTATTAGAAGGTGAGAAATGAGAATGAAAATCATTAATGGTATTTGACTTAATTAGAAAATGAGAATGGAATGATTAATAATTAACGGTTGGTTTCATTTAATCATTAACCTATAATGAAATTAAACATTCCATTTGTAATTGGGGGAATGGAAATTTTCCCCAATTTTGCTTCCCAAGTCCCACCTCCACAACATTTTGGTGCCCCTCTCTTGCTATCTATGCCCTCTCTCCTCTTCTATCTCCCCCATATCCACATCATCTTCCTCCTCTCTTTTAATTTGCATGTTAAATATATACAACTGAAACAATATGCACGGGTTCAAGTTAACTTAATCATAATTGAGCCTAGGGTTTGGTTTCTCGGAAGAAACATTGTTATTGTTTGAAGTTGGTAGCATGTGGAACACCGTCTGTGTTGGAGGAGGTATTGTTGACGAAAATTCGTCATCGTCACCAAAAAACAAGTTGAATTCTAACAAGGGAGGTAGGTTGACATAACTCAATTTGCTGATGCCTCACATCATTGGAGCATCAAATTGTATCATCCTTTATCAAAAGTTTTATCGCCATATTGGGGTAAAGTTTTGGAAATCATAGCAAATTATGTTGGCGGTCTCGAAATTACAAGGAATGATAGGGTGTGTGGTTTGCTGGAATGTTTTTGGAATAAACGGAATTGGTTGTACGAATTGAAATCTAAATAAATTCAAATGAAATTTAGTACTATGGTTGATAAGAATTAGAATGAAATCAGTCAAATGAGATCGAATCTATCTATTTGGTTGCCATATGTAACTTCTGGATTTTCAATGACAATAATAAATGGCCAAAATATCCTTCAAATTATGAGTATAGTTTTTTTTATTTGAGACAACATTAGACGTGGAAACTCAAATTCCCATTTTAAATGACACTTTTTTTTTATTTTAAAACTATGCTTCTTTTTTATAATCTAAAAACATGATTTTGATTAAAAAGATAAACAAAAATATATATTTGTTCATGTGCGTATGTGTGACATTCTCTTCTCTATCTCGTCAACTTCTCTGTGTATTAGATCTTAGGCAACCCAATGAATATTCTGATGGCTTCCTTGTTCACAATGTCGGCTAATTTGATCAAAATCATAGGGTACATACATACATGTAGTAATATAAACATATTACCAAATGTGAAACTAGAAAATAGAGCTTGTAATAATGTTTCAAGATTCTTCCTTGCAAGAACCCCTCAAGATTAAAGCCAACAACAACGTACATTAAAAAAAAGACGCACACTTTTAGAAATACCTGAAAGGAGCAAGCGAGAGAAGAGAGAACGACTAGGGTTCTGAAATTTGAAAAGGTGAATATTCTTTTGAAAGTATAGACATGGAATGGAATTTAATACTCACATATAACTGAATTTATGGATTTAAAGGATTTAAAAAAAATTGAATCCTTTCTAAGGAAACCAAATGCAAGAATGGATTTTAGTCAAAATAGTTGATCATTCCTATTCCCTTATATTCTATTGGAATCTAATGAACCAAACATAACCATAGTTTCTTTTCATTTGCATCAAATCCATTTTGCTCCTAAAACAAATTAACAAGATTTTATCAAACAAGAAGTTTCAAAGTTATGTTGGAACTCAGTCCACATAGAAGAAAAACAAAGAAATATATACAAACTAATATCTCTTTTCTTTATCAAATGGTCCAAGACCCATAATTGGGCTTGGTCCATTGGGTATTTTGGTAAGTCTGGCTAGCCTTAACTGCTTAAGGGTTATGAATAGAAGAAATAAATATTGAGTAAAGTAAAGATTTTTGTCCCTATGGTTTGATATTTATAACAATTTTAGTCCCTGATTTGTAAAAACTGCTTTTTTGTGCCATGTGATTTTCATTTTGTTTTCATTTTCGTCCTTCCAACCAACTCTATTAGAAACAAGAGTTTGTTAAAAATCAAAAGTTGTTTTTGAGAAATTACATATTTAGTCCTTGTGGCATATAAAGTTTTAAATATTTATCCTCAAACTACAATTTTTTATTTTTTATTTCTTTATTTAATTAATACTATATATACACACACATAGTTTATAGAAAAAATATGTTTTTAATTTAAGTATCAAAAAAATTGGTTAATTAATAAAAGATATAGTTTAAATAAAATTATGGAATAGTGGAGGTAAAGCATATTTAACAAAAAAAAACGACTAGAATAAAATAAAACTAACTTTTTTTTCAAATTCTTTTAAAATTATTCAAATGACAATTTTATAAAAATAAATATTAGTTTTATGAAATTTCAACCTAAAACTCCGGAAAAAAAATTATATCATATATTTATGAATAACTTTAATAAAATTATTCGAGTTATAATAATTTTGAAAACATACAGTATAATTAATAAAATAAATAATTTTCTTGATATTTAAAATAATATTTTTTTTATTATTTTACTGTTTTATTATTTGAAATCGATCATAGTAGTCGGAATGCACTTGTATCATTATTGTGTCACATTTGTGAATATATACATTTGTTATCAGTTACAAATCTTATTATATTGAAAAATTACATATGTTTCTTAATTATAAAAATCAGCGAGTCTTTGATAGAATAAGATTTGTTAATCATTTCAATCTAGAAATATGTAAGATAGCAGTTTTTTCATTTAATATATTTAATTTCTTATCCTATTGAACTTAACAAAATAATTTATTTTTTATTTAAATTATGTATGAAAGAAAAATGCAGTAATATAGATATTCAATACATATGAATATAGATATTTAGAAAAAAAAAAACACATCTTATCAAGTTTTACGGTTTAGGTTGTCCATAAGGTTAATGGATACAATTATATTTTAGTCCCTGTTGTATAGAGGTTTGACAATAAAAATGTAAAAAAAAAAAGTAGTAAGATTACCAATTTAACCTTGTACTTAATGGGACGGTGGATAGAAATTAAGGTGAGGGATAAAATTCAAGACAAAATATATAAGTGAAAGGTTTATCATATAATAAATGTAGAAAAAAAATACCAAATTCATAACAATTCACAAACCACATGGACCAAATGATAATTTATTTATCTTGAAAAATCTAGGTGTAGCCCACTTGTGTATCTTGTAGTGGTTGAAGGGTAAGGTGGAGTTGCTAATTGCTTCACTTTGTTTTTTTTCACTTTATATTTAGCTTTGGCTCAATTATTTGGTCATTATTAATGTACACTTTGATCAATTAATTTTTAAATTGTTTAATGCGAGAATGATGAATGATTGTTAAATATTGTTAGATAATTATAACTATATATATCTTTGTTTTCTTATATTCATGTTTTGATTTTGCACCTTGCCACCATACACACCTTACATCATATTATGTTGGAGGACCATCTATGCTTACTTATAGAATCCATCACTAAGTAATATCTTATTTTCATCAATTCATTTGTTAATCTTTTTGTATATCTTGACTATAATTTTATTTAATAGAGTTTAAATATGCAATGTTTTGTTGCTAAATAATCAAGTGAAGCTGAATATCAATTTATAGTCTTTAAAATTGTCGAAATATGTCTGATTTTAAAATCTATTAAACGAGTAAAGATACTTCTTCTCGTCTATCCGGAAGTTGTATGTTCTAATATTTTTTTGGTTTCGATGTAATACTCCTTTTTGGACTCTTAAATTCTATACTTTGGTGAGACACATTTCAAATGTGCTTCTTTAGATTGTCCTTCGTAGTCTTATTGTATCATTAGTGTAAATATATATAAGTTTTTGGTAAAATGTTCTGTTCTATATTTTAGCAAAGTAAAGATTTTTTAAATGATTGTATTTAGTTTTTTCACTATAAACCGATAAAAATTCTTACAAAATATATGTGTAAAACTATATGATTTATAATTTGGACTGCCACCAATAACCGACCGACTCAAATTGGATGTTGGAAAAAGGGAAAAAGAAGAAAAAACCGACCGATCCAAATCGGTTTTGGTCGGTTTTGGATTGCCACCAAGAACTGTAACGCCTCTAAAAATGGAAGTTAATTTAAACCAAAATAAAATGTGGAATAACTTCTACTTCATAAAACATCACCCATAAAGATGGGGAGAAAGTTAGAGTGAGTTTACAACATCTATAGGAAAGTTAAATGACAACCTAGTAATCTATATAATTCAAAATACAGATTAAGTTCGGGTGTCACTAAAATCCCCAAAATAATCTTATATGTAACTCCATCTATACACACGAGGTGCACTTCAAAAGAATGCCACTACCGACACCTAGTTTCTCTCATCCCATCAAGCCTCATCCGCTTGATCACCTGATATACATGTCATTTTAAGAAAAAGTGTTAGGCTTAAAGCCTAGTGAGAACAAACAGTTCAAAATATAGAAAAGCCATTTAAACTTCGAAAACGATAAATAAATATATAACCGAAAGCTTTTCTCAAAACATCTCTTTTTCTTTACTTCTGCGATTTACACCTGAAAGATACGCTTTACTTTTCTTGGGGGAAACTTCTACGGGAATGACCCGTCATCACATTAATCCTCACGAGTTCAACCCCAAACCGGGATCTATTACAAGTGCCCTCCCCAAGTGCTTCTGACTATATGTGCCTATGGATCCATTACACTAGTCTAACATCTTAATACAATTGTTCCCAATGTATTAGCTTCTCTTCACAAACCTTTGTGAAGTATAACATCGTGCTTCCAAGAACCTTCCTTCCAAAATTAGGTCAAATTATCATTTAGGTTTATACATCATTTTTCTTGCATTTAAAACTCATAAGAGTATTCCAAAACCGTTCTTGACATCCAATTCATCATTTCAAAGAAAACCATAAATGACACATTTTGACCTAGTTTTACCAAAATCTTCCAAGTATAGAAATACTCATTTTAAACATCATATTAAGGTAAAATACTTCATTTTAACATGTATAAAGTTTTAAAGGTAAGAATGAACTCACAAGCTAGAGTTTGACAAAACCCTAGAAAATCTCTTAAGATGATGGAGGTGATCAAGAAATCTGAAAGGAAGCAAGAACACCACTACTTGAAACTTTAAATGCTTGAACCACTCTTAAATCTTCAACTTGAAAGGAGAAATTAATGAGCTTGGATGAGGTAGGTGGAAGAAAATGAAACTCTAAAATCGCCTTCAATGCTTTTCTCCCGTTACTGAGTTTTGGTATCTGATCAATGAGAAATGGAGCTGAAAAATCGCAATTAAAAGTGGTCCAGGACCACCCGGGCAATCTTGCCTTGCGATCATGACAAGGCATGATCGCCTGTCATGATCGCACAACCCGTACCGCGAATTTCGTGCTTAAAATTGATTTTTTTGGATATCTGGTTTTCTCGCGATCTTGCCTCGCGATCATGACAATGTCAAGATAACATGTCATGATCGCAAAATAGGTACCGAAACTCAATTCGGTTCCGGTTTTCGCTCCTTTCTTCCAGATCAATGTAACCCAACATTATACACTTGAATCCTTCCATTTGCCCAAAAATAATAATATTACAATGCTAAATTACATAACCTTTCGCTAAATTTTCGGGTGTTACAAGAACCGACCGATCCAAATTGGACGTTGAAATTTTCAATCTGATTCGATCCAATTACAATTGGATGTCCAATTATAGTCGGTCGGTTCCATTTGGATCGGTTATTTTTTTGCACACCCCTACCCCCTAGAATTTTAATCCTTCCTCCCTTATTCTAAAAAAGGGAAAAAAGAGGGGCTGATATTTAATTGTATCTCTAATTTTCTTTATTCCTTCCCAGGTCAATAACTAAAATAAAAAAAAAGGAATGTCAACATTTTTGACTCAACAATAAGCCATCTCGCTGGCAGTGCTTAATGGAAATTGGATACAAAATTTAGGGGTGGTTACTATAAGTCTATAAACTTGATCCTTGAAAAAGTAAAATTTGTGTGAAAATTTTAATGGTGGATTCATTATCTATTTTAGTTTTTGTTTTAAAGATGGTTAATTCCTGAGTTAATTTCGATTGATAATAAAAACATTATAAATTTCATAAAATAAAAACTGGCCGTACTCATTGTTCAATATGTAAAGGCCGTTGTTTCATTCTTATTAAATAGTCAACAACTAAATGCATTTTGAATCTATCATATTGTCAATGCAATAATGTTGTGGTTGTCATATTAAAAAAAGTAATACTTATTTGTTTTTTGTTTTTAAATTTCTTCTATTTATGTACAATTGATACCCTCCCTAATTCTAAATCCTAGGTCCACCACTAACCTTGAATAAACATAAAATTTAGAGTAAATTACATGATTGGTCCCGTGGTTTACACTTAATAACACTGTGTGTCACTAGTTTGAAATATTTATGGATTTGGTTCTTATGGTTTACACTTTCACACTCTTTTGGTCTCTGATCCTAACTCTGTTAAGAAACACTGTCAAATAAGTACACTAGAGGGGTCTTATAGTTATTTTACTCCTTTTATATTTTAATTAAAATTAAAAAAAAACAAAGGAACCAAAAATATAATTTCACTCTATTATACACAGATATATACTCACGTTAACATATGAAATTTAAAATTTATGTTTAAATAAAATACAAATGACAAATAATTGCTATTTTGAAGAATTATTGTTGAAAATCTTGAAAATGTATATCTCTTATAAGTGACATTGGAAATAATAAAATTCTTAAAGTAAATTACATGACATAATAAAAGATATATATATATATAGAGGAAAGTTCAAACGCGAACTCAAATTTGGTTGTGAACGTGAGGACAAATGAGAGTGCGACACGTGTCAAAATAAGCAATATTCAGACTGAATATACAAATGAATATTCAGACTGAATATACAAAGAAATATTCAGTCTAGTATATATTCAGTTTGAATATACAAAGGAATATTCAGACTGAATATTCCTTTGTATATTCAGACTGAATATATACTATAATATTTCTTTGAATGAGACACGTGTCGCACTCTCATTTGTCCTCACGTTCACAACCAAATTTGAGTTCTCATTTGAACCCTCCCTATATATATATATATATATATATATATATATATATATATATATATATGTTTATAATAGAGTGAAATTACATTTTTGGTCCCTTGTTTTTTTTAATTAAAATATAAAAAGAGTAAAATGACTATAGTGCCACTTTAGTTAACTTATTTAACAGAGTTTTCTTAACATAGTTAGGATCAAGGGCCAAAGGAGTCTGAAAGTGTAAACCACGTGGACCAAATCCATAATTATTTTAAAATAAGGACGCACAATGTTATTAAGTATAAACCACAGAGACCAATCATGTAATTTACTCTAAATTTTATTTCAAATCCTTAAATGATAACCTTTAAAGTTTGTTCCTTAAAATAAAAATTATATCAAAGTTGGTTCAATTTCCGTACAAATTTCCCAATT
The DNA here is from genome assembly GCA_036898165.1 of Silybum marianum. Classification (NCBI taxonomy): domain Eukaryota; kingdom Viridiplantae; phylum Streptophyta; class Magnoliopsida; order Asterales; family Asteraceae; genus Silybum; species Silybum marianum. The sequence goes on along the minus strand of CM072537.1, from coordinate 9,462,604 downwards.
GAAAAGCTATTTTATAAGGTAAAAAAAGGAACCTTTTCAATAGATTTGAAAAATGAACTGAGTTATAGTTAAGCTATTTTTATACCTTATATTCTGATAATACATGGTCTAAAACTAAAATGAACGTGTAAACTTTTTTAGTTAATAAAAAAAAAGTTAAAAGGTGTGATAGGTGACGAAGGGTAGTGAACAATCGCATACAAGCTGCGGAAAAGAAGTTACGGAAGGTGATGCCAAATTTCCAAGATACCCTTCTGCAATGCATTGCTTTTGTAATTCCCAATGTTAAAGGTCAAGTAATTTTTAAACACCCATAATAAACTTTTTTTTTCTCTTTTTTACCCACCTTTACAACCCAATTTTTTTTTCCAAAAAACTTAATTAAAATAGACAATTTTTAATTTATAAGTTTACCTCTTAACCATTTCATTTCAAATACTATGAAAATAGTCAAAGATCTATAAAAATTCAGGTTCATAATTATAAAGGAGTGAAATTAATTAAAAAAAGAGTTCCTGAACTACATTCACAATTTGAAGAAACCAAATATATAACTTTTGGGCTGGGTCAACAATTAATTGCGGATCCGTAATTATGGATGTGTTTTTCAAATTTTACATATTTGGTCCTTATAATTAGGGACCTAGTTCATAAACTTTTTTGACACTTTCACTCAGCTGCAATTACATGCTTGACTGGCTGAATTTTTACGGACCTATAGCTATTTCTGTAAATCTTTAAAAAAAGTGACTAAAAAATATAACCACTGACGAAAAATAGCTATTTTAATCAAAAAAAATTAACTGTAATATCAATTTTAACTATTATTAAACTAACACTAACATAATAATATTAATACTTTTTTAAAACATAAAATAATCATCATAATATAAACTAAAACATTAATTTTTAATTTAGTTAAAAAAAACATCAATTTTTAATTTAGTTAAAAAACCATTTAAAATATTTTGTTTATTTTGTTTTAGATATTTATTAAAAATAATTTTTCATCATCCTTATAAAATTAATTACGAATGAGGGTTAAATTTATATTTATTATATTATATTTGCATGTGTAAGTTTAAACAAGAATACTATTTTCGAGCGGATACACTCTTAAATTTGATCAAATGTTCGTAAAGCCGTTTGATGTATTTTCGTTTGATTTCGAGGGATTTTTTAGCCAAATTCCCCGTTCGGAGATTTTTTAAAGTTTTTCGATTTATTTCGAAATTTTTTTAAGGTTTTTAGTTGATTTCGAGATATTTTTTTTATGGTTTTTGGTTGATTTCAAGAAATTTTTTAAAGTTTTTGGTTGATTTTCAAGCAATTTTCAAAGTTGTGCTCCTTTAACCCTTGAAATATCAAAAAATGAACGGGTACACCTCATGTAAACTCTACGAAATGCGAATTTTTTACCCTTACGAAACACGGTTGAATAGTAGCACGGGACCCCCTCCCTATAGGGTGGGTCCGCCCCTGTGTGCAGGCGACTTGGTCCTCTGCTAAGTACGCCAAAGGTTGTACGAGCCACTTATTTAGTGTCACATATGATAAACTACAATATCACAAATGATGTGAAGTTTTCACATGTTTGCAAAATTATAACGTTTTCATTTGAACTCAACCATATGCTTATATTTGCGTAAATAAACTACAAATTTGGTTCACGTGTTTTGTTGGAAATAATAGTTTTTTTCCCGATAGTTTCAAAATTTCAATATGACCATTGTGGTAATGCAAAAAAAAAACGTCTGAATTTAGTCTCTTCCACTAACAGCCGTTAAATGAGAGACATTTTCATCATTTTTTCGATTTTTTTTATCCTTTACCCGATCAATATTAATTTTATTATTTGGGTCAATGTGGTTTTGATTGGGCAAATGACAAAACAATCAATAAAAACACTAAAATGTCTTTCATTTAACATAATTTTTGAACACCCGTCAGAAAGAGGGATCACATTTGGACGTTTTGTGCAGACCCCGATTAAAATTTTGATAGTTCAGGGACTAAAAGTATTAGCTCATGTGTTATTAGAAAAACACAATCGAATTAGGGGTCGTTTATCAGACGCTTACCCGGGTAAGTGCTTACCAAGTTATATTACCCAACTGTAAAACTATAACAAGTACCAAAAATTATACCCGGTAAGAGCGAAGAGAAGGAAAATTATGACTAAGAGTCTTACCCGAGTAAGTGATGGAAACGACTCTTATCACGGTAAGCGCTTACCGGGTAAATTGTTGCACATGATACCGTTTTCGTGGACTAAAATCTTACCCGGTTAGTAAGTGATAATGTTGAATTTTGCCGGTAAACACTTACCCGGGTAAGATTTGGTAAACGGCCCCTTAGATAAAGTTCATGAAAATAGGTTATATGTTATTGTATTTGGCGTGTAGTTCAATTGGCAAGTGAGTGGAGTTATTTTGCCTAAATACAAGACAGGTCACGGGTTCGATCCCCCTTTGACGGTTGGTTGGTTGGTTGGTCGGGTTTCGTATATTTGGTACAAAGTTGAGTTGATGATGATGATGATGCAAATTAGAGACTTGTTTTGGGAACCATCTTCTTGCTAATTTTTCTTGATCTTCTTTCTTTTTGAATTGCCTCTTTTTTTGTTTGATTGTTTCTAGTTTGTTTAATTGGTTTTTGTAGCAATAAAGAATTCATCATTTTTATTTTCGAAAGGGTATCCTAGACATTTGCCTAGACTGATCCCCGGTAATTTTAAGACTGCTAAAGCATACAGCTCTGAGATAATACCTCAGTGGCTACAAATTGTTTGCAACTGGATTCGAACCTGGGTTATCTAGCCTCATCCTTTACAAGCCTTAACCAGTACGCCACATATACATCACGATTGCTAAAGCTTTTTGTTTGAAAGATTTAGGTGGTGATTCTAGTGTTCATTTATCTAACAAGTTTACTAAAAATAAGTACCATCTTTTGAAGAATTTGTAGTTATTAGAGTACCATACTGGGAATAAGCTAAAATTTTATAATTTATTTTCAATATATTTTGGAACTTTGGATGTAAATGAGGCAAGTTGAGTAATAGGTTATTTGAGTTTGACTTGAAAAAAATATATATATACAAGGCTTGAGTTCGGATAACTATTTCAATGTAGGTCTTGAGAGTTCAATGCTCGTTTATGGGCTTGTACACATGATTTATTAACTCGTTTATTGGCTTGAGGTTGATAATTTTTTTGTATATTGTATTATTTATGAACATATGAGTATGTTTGGCTCGAAAAAGTATATATATGCTCGAATGGCTTGGCTTGGCTTAGCTTGACTCGAAAAATTTAATTGAGTTTTTAAATGACCTGAGTTGAACATTGGTTTTTTGAAGCTTGGGTTGTTAAATTAAATGAGTTTTATACTGTGTTTGAGACCGACTTGAGCTCAAGATAAACGAGCTCGAACTTGAGTATGCTTGTTAAAAGCTGGCTCATTTACACCTCTAATTTGAACTTTATTTCCCTTTTCAAAGTATTTCTCTGGAGAGTGTATAATAGGGTTTTACCTATTTTCACTCGATATCAGAGGCAAATCTTGCCGCTCTAGGATAATCTGTGCCTATTGACCTCCCTTTTGCATTTATGTGTATACACAACCTAAGGTTGTGAAAACATATTATATGTCTTTCATTTAAGGTCATGTTTTACAACCATCCATTAGATTGATTTTTGAGTTTATTAAAAAAACTCTAATCGAATGATAATCAATAAGTATTTCAACACATAACTATTTAATCGGTTAACAACGAGTTCATGGGTCCAAAAACAAAGCCTAAAACTATAAACACTAGCATTAAATAAATAATTAAAGGTTTAAATGTTTAATGATGAATGGAACGAAGAAAAAGAAAACCAAAAAGCAATAATCACCCCCAATGAAAAGACTTTTACGCTCACTTTATAGGCAGAAAAAAAGAGAACACAAATTGCTACTTGAAAGAGATAGAGAAAGAATTAGCAAGAAAAAGACGTTACCCCAACTGGCCTACCACCACCTCACCCACCCCATAAACATCCAAATTCTCAGACACCCTTTCACTATCATATCCCTTTCTCTCCTCTGTACCTAAAGAATCTTTTCCATTCTCACAAATCAACATTTCTTCACAACTTCTCCTTCAAACTTTCACCTTCTTTTCCCTTTCTAGACTTCCATTCATTCATTACAATAATACCATTCGTGTTTGATTCCTTTTAACATGAAATTTTTCTCTTTTTTTAAAGTCTTGATTATGTGTTCACTGTTTGATCTGGCTCGCTCTGGGTTATTGGCGGAGCCGGCTCAGCCGTTGAAACCACCGGACGATTCTACTCCCAATACGGTTCCTTCATTTCCGGTCCAGACTGAGTCAGAGCTATGCCGGTTAGATTTATCCGATGAGCTATTCGGCGGTGTTAACGCTGCCTGTGGTCGTAACCTCGATAGAAGCAGGTGTTGTCCGGTGCTGGCGGCGTGGCTATTCGCTGCACACGCTCGGTCGGCTCTGGAAGTGAATGGCTCGGCTCCAGTGTCTTCCGACGAAATGCCGATGATGCCTGACGATTCTCAGAACTGTGTTAACTCGTTACAAAGTTCTTTGCAGAGCCGGAATATTCATATACCTCAACCTAACTCGTCATGCGACGCCGTATTATGCTTCTGCGGGATCCGGCTACATCAGATCGGCTCGCTCAGCTGTCCGGCGGCGTTCAATATAACGACGTCGTCTCGGAATGCAACTCCGACCGCTGCCGTCAGAAACCTGGAGAAGAATTGCCGGAATTCATCTTACGCCGGTTGCACCAAATGTCTCGGAGCTTTGCAAAAGGTCAACTATTTTGAACTTTTACCCCACGCGACCAATTTTTTTCTACTCTCAAGTTGATTGACCACAATACCCTTTTTAATAAATTTCTAACCTTTTTATTTGCGTTTAAAGTTTCACTTTTGAAAATAAATAAAAACACATCGTAATCGGCAATAATGCTCAAAATCAATTATACCAATATTATAAAACAATTTTAAAATATTATTATTTTTGTCCATTTTGTATAACGTAATGGACCACAGTATTTTATTTCGTTTTAAAAATCTTCCTCTAACAAAAATCATTACTTTTTATTTGAACTATTTTATTTAAGGAATAAAAATGTCAAATTTAATAAGTTTTAGCATTATTAATATAAAATCAATGTATTTGTTTCATCAATAATTATTTTTCTAATTTAAAAAAAGTAAAATTAATTGAAATAGTTATTTTCAACTTTGGATTCATTCTGTTATCATTTCTATTTTAATCTTTAGTCCAGTTCTTCTAAAAGTTATCAAAATAGTTGGTTATTAATTGCAATAGATGAAAATGTATATAAAAAGACAATGTATATAAAAAAACTAATAAGGTTCGCAATTTTAGGGATCAAATATGTATAGGTTTGCAATATCAATTTTGCATTACCAAATTTTACATATTTGGTCCTTTGAGTTGAGAACCTCATTCAAAATATTTTTTTATATTTTCATCTTTGCGGTTATGAATTTCATAACTATTTTGATAACTTTTGAAAGAAAAAACAATAAATAGAAGATAAAACCACAAGTTAAAAATTACTATTTTAATTGATTTTCTTATCTATACTATATTATAAAGCATTTGCCAAAAACTTTTAAAAAACATATTATTATGCGTTAGTACAATTGATTAAAGCATGATTACTTAAAATTCAAAAATGGTATTATTTTGGTTATTTTGGTTAATTTCCTTATTAAACCTATATTATAATTTAAAATAAAATCTGAAATAAACAAAGTTTACAAAAAATAAAATCTATTTTATCAAAACTAATAAAATCGTATTATAAAATTGATAAAGACAAAAAAATAAAATACAACATTAAAATAAAATGGATGTTGCTGTATTGTGCTAGTACCCTTCTAGACTTTAAAATTTGAAGAGAAAAATTAAGTAAGAAATTGCAACCAAAGCTTCAAATTACTATTTCTATTAATTTTTAAAAAAAATAAAAAAAATAAATGGTTAACATGAAAAAGACTAAAATATCCTTGTTGAATGATTGGATGTTATAGCTAAACGAAGGGGGCAAAAACGGAACAAGAAAGAGGCATCACGAGGGGGGTGATCGGGCGAGCAAGATATTGACACGAGACTGTCAGCTAATGGGGCTAACCTGGCTGCTAGCAAGGAACAAGACGGCGTACATACCCACAGTATCTGCTGTATTACGCGCCGTCATGTACAGTGCGCACCCACCCCACGAGTCCAAATGCAGCCCTGATCAAGAGAACATGCCCTTGGCCGTCGATTCATTACAGTTCGAGAAATCGAAGGCTGCTTCTGCATCACGTGCCGATTTTCTTTTAATGACAATATTACCCTTGGTTCTGTGGTTTTGTATAATCGTTGGTCACTTTGATTTGTGATGGATCGATGGGTAAAAGTGCATGTTACCTGCCTCCTGCTATGGCTTTTGTTTTTCCTTATTTGTGGACGAGAGACCAGGTCACGTGAGAGGTTAAGAGATGCTTGGGGATACTTTTGTCTTTTTGCCTCCACAGGGTGGTACATGTGTATTATTGGGACTTTTTGGTTCTTGGATTGTAGTTAGTTGCCAAGGAATTTTCATTTCTTCTTTTTAACTATTTAAATACTTAGAAAATGTTATGAATTAACTCGTATATTAGAAAACGTTACCGTCCCCTCTTTCTATTCTTTTTTTTTTGCCTTTTATCTATTGTTAACTTTAAAGTCCATTTAATTTTTTGAGAAAAAAATAAATACTTAAATTAATAAGCATATTAACTCTCTAGAGGTCGTAGCCTGAAATTTTGGATAGGAGGGTTCAAACGTTCAATGCATAACCTTCCAATGGTTATAAACATTGTCAATCATTTTCCTTATTGGATAATGTGATTGGAATAAAAAAAAGATTAGTTATGACTTAAACATAAAACATATACGCCAAACTAACATACGTTAAAGCACAAAGAATTAACAATTATAAGAATCGATTATTATCAATTTTGGATCATTAATGTCTTCTTTTCGCTTGAAAAAAAATTGATTGTTCGTTTCTTGATCATGATTAAACCTAAGATCATTAAAAAAAAACTTTTTCATTCAGAATTCAAACAAATTACAATATATATATATAAAATTCGAAATTTAGAAGAAATTAACCTCAATTTAAAACCTCAACTAAACTAATTAACTAAAGTTTGAACAAATAAATTTGTTTTGTATTATTATATTTGTTCAAAAATAAGTCAAAAACTTATAATTAATTTTAATAATATAATAACATACCTGCTATTTTTGCTAAATCTTTGTTAATTGTTGGTGGAATGGAAGTGAAGAACCATGAATTTTAAACTTGAAAGAAAGTAGCCGCCAAAAAAGAATTTTGACGTCATGAGGGTGAGTCGGTGACAAAGAAAGAGTCACAAAGGTTTGTTAATGGGTTTAATAAATTAATATTTAATTAGTTAGTAGACTTATGATTGGTTGGGGAGGGCTCGAAAAACTTGGGCTTTTAATCTTATTTTTATTGGTAACATATATTGAAGGTGGAAAAAGAGTTTTGGGGGGGAGGGGTGGGGGGGGGGGGGAGCACCGGCCAGTCCCCCCTTGTCTATGCCTCTGACCGTGAGGTTCCTGACTAATTTACACTTGCCGACTAATCTTGCAAGCGACCATAAATGATCTTAGTCATTGTAGATGAACTTCATAGCTATAAGGGCCTTGAGAGTGTCTGGATTCGAACTCAGGATAGATGAATTTACCAGTAGGCTGCAATCCAAGTGGTACAAGAACACATTGAACGTTCATATCTAAAACATTGTGAAGGTACAACAAACCTTCAATGTTTTTCTTGTCAAAGTTCAATGTTTTTTTAGTGCACTGGCCAGTCCCCCCCCCCCTGTCTACGCCTCTAACAGTGAGGTTCCTGACTAATTTACACTTGCCGACTAATCTTGCGAGCGACCATAAATGATCTTAGTCATTGTAGATGAACTTCATAGCTCTAAGGGCCTTGAGAGTGTCTGGATTCGAACTCAGGATAGATACTAAGGGGTGGCGTGTGTTAGGCTCCATACATACTTAGTTGACATTCATAAAAAGTATCTAATGAATTATGATTTCAATACATCATCTTTAGCATAAAGACGGATATTCCTTGCTCATTATCAGACAACCACTTATTCAAAAACTTCGTGTGGGGAAATATGCGTTGACATGGCACATCTCGTCGCAGTGAAAAGAAAATTTTAACCCATTTAATTTATCTTATAAAAAAATCATATTTTACTAAAACCTTTTACAACTATAGTAAATTTAAGAAAAAGTAAAAATAAAAAACAATAAGGTTGTTTGAGGTAAATGTATTCTCCCCAAAAACGAGAAGGAATGTAAATATTCGATAGGGCTGAGCATGTTGGTCTCATTTGTTTGTGGAGAATCTTGTTATCATCAAATTTAATGTTGTTTTACCATTTCCATTTTAAAAGTGAACACATGTAACCCAAAAAAATTAAACCAATCATAATATTTAAAATATTAAACGAATAAACATATTATTTAAAATGACAAAGGAACGTGTTTGTAGGAGAAAATCGCGGTTGAATTCTTGTTGTTTTCCCCACATTCCAATGCTGCCCAAAATCACATTCCTTTTTCTTATTTTAGACTGGTCTACTAAAATATGATTTTTGGCAATTTATATTTGGTTTACTATTTATAAAATAGAAGTCTATTTTTCACTAATGAAATTACTGAGAGGTTACTTTCGTCAAAATTTATCAATAGATTTTTGACGGCATTATGAACTTTGTAGAACACAGAGCTGTTTACGAACATTATGATATCCACTAGACCTAATATGGTATGTCTGGATTATAAAAAAAAAATAGCTTGGACAACCATTCTCAGAAGAATAGGAAGACCTGAGATGGACCATTATAATTGAAGGAGGCCCCGGGTAAGACCACTAAAATTAATGGGTAGGACTAGACGAAGGTTTTATTTTTGACAAGTACATTTTGTCTGTTTATATTTTCTTCATTAATTAAGTTTTACATATAATTAATATTTTATTACTTTTTTTTATGATAGATACTTTAGAAACCCATTTGATTGGCTTTGGGTTGCTCTTTGCTAGGGTGGTCATTTGTCCAATGGGTCTAATATAGCAAACATATACTTTTATACATAAAATGTATACACTTTAAAAATTCATTCTATTATAATTTCTTTTCATGTTGTTTTATTATTTTTGAATTTATAAAAATCTATTTACGATTTATGTTTGGAATTTAGTGATTAGCTACTTAGTTACCAGCCACATCATAAGTAAATAAAATTTATCTTCAATCTCCTATGTTTTCGTTTTATCTTTTTAATGTTTACAATCTTTATCGTATATTTGTCATGTTTCTTTTGTCAATGTCACCTTTATTCTTTGGATGGATCATCTGCATTGTGGGGTACATTTAACGGGATTGTTGGATGCCATTTTTGAAGTAAGTAATAACAGTATAACACAAAAAACGAGCGAGAGAAAACTATAGTAGAAGTAAGTGAATCGAAATAAAAAAACGAGTCAAAATCATAAATTATAATGAATATTAAGAGCGTCCTTTTTGCGTTTGTGAGTTTGATATCATCCCCCATGCATTTCATAACTTGTCCCGTTCTCATAAATGATCCCAAGCTATGAACCCATTGAAACCCATCAAGACGCATTAAAAATCATTAAGACTCTTTACAACTCCGTAGAAGCCGTTACAACCCATTACACTGAGTTCAAATGTGTACTAAGGAATTTTTAATGTACCTTAACGAGCTGCATTGGATTTTCATGGGCCTTCATGGCTTCTTCTATGTTTATAGGGTTGTAATGGATTGTCATTGTCTAATGGGGTTCAATGGGGTGTAATGGATTTTAATAGACAATAATGGGCTTTCATGGGTTCAAATAGTTGTTAATTAGTTGTAATAGGTATCAGTCCGGTAAATGACGTGTCGATAATCCGATAATCTGATTATCCGTGGCCCTATATTTTATTTTCAAATAAGATGCGACTTTAGGGACATATTATCAACACATATCATTGTTGCCAATTTTAGAAGGTTGTAGCTCTAATTTACTAACCTGGTCACGACAGATTTTTGGTGTATGTGATTCGTCGATAATGGCAAATTACCAAGATTTTCATTCGTCGTTGATAACCCACATTCTAGTAGTGATTTAAACATTGCGTTTGTCAATCGTTTACATATATTGTTATTATTGTTTAAGTTTGTGTGCCATTATATTGTCATAGGTGGAGAGTAAAGTTGATGTGGTATAACGCCTTTTCCCTCCATTGACGTATCCTTCAATTTTCATACATCGTCATGGGTGGAGAGTAAAGTTGATGTGGTATAACACCTTTTTCCTCCATTGACGTATCGTTCAACTTTCAAACAGTCTGCTCACATTTTATTTTAATTGAATTATTTCTCAATTACATTTATTTAAAAAATCATAGTGAGTAAACATTATAACGGTGGTCATTATGGTTTGCTAACTCTTTTCAATTTTGGTCCCATTGGCTAATACCATTAATATCTTCTGTTAAATGCCTCTCATTCAGTGTATTTTAGTAATTTTACGAAAAAAGGTAAACAAAGAAAAAAGAAACCCCCTCCTCCCTTTCACCTCTTCTTCCCGATGCATCGAAGTAAAATATATTCTATTTTCATATATTTTACCAATTATAAAGTTATATGATTTTTTATAAAAAATATCATGAATGTTTATGATATATTCTGATTTTAATGTTTATCATGTTCTTCTCATATAAAAAGGTTTATGAGATTTTAAGAAGTCGATAATATTTTTATATTTGAAAAAAATATAAATTTAAAGACCCCTTAAAAACTTTAGAAAGTGTATCGATACTAGTATCAAATTAACAATTTTAAAGTTCTCATTTTTCATATATAATTTGTTTGATTTAATATTTTTATCATAGTTTAATTTAAGTTTAATGACGATGTAGTTTATTTTAGGTTTAATAATGTAGTGTTTTTGTTTAATAAAGATAATAATTAAGTTTTTTTATCTTATAAAATGATATGTTTATTATATATTTGATCATGGAGTAAATTGCAAATTTGGTCTCTATGGTTTCTGGTTTTTTGTGGTTTTGAGTTTTTTAATGAGTTTGATTTTGGGTTTTTTAAGTGGGTTTGATTTTGGTTATTGGATGTGTTTGATTTTGGGTTTTTTAAGTGGGTTTGATTTTGATTTTGGTTTTGATTTTTAGATATGAGTTTGATTTTGGTTTTTTTAAGTGGGTTTTGTGTTCTTGGTGTGTTCTTGGTGAAAAAGATGAGTATTCAAGAAAATAATTTTTGTGTTATTGGAAAAAAAAATCATGAATAATTTTTGTTTTATTGGTAAAAAAATCATGATTATTGGATGTGTTTGATTTTGGTTTCGGTTTTTGACTTTGGTTCTTGATGTTCTTGGTGTGTTCTTGGTGAAAAAGATGAGTATTCAAAGAAATAATTTTATAGTAAACATTGATTTGCAATTTTGGTCCCTCTGATTTTTGTTTTTAGTGAAAAATAATTAAATGACCAAAATGCCCTCATATGCAAGGCACATGCAAGGACTTAACGGAAGGAAAGCTGACGGAGTTAGTGCCAGGACCAAATCCATAACGAAATGCATACTATAGTGGTTTAGGTGCAATAAAAATTTTCTAGGGACCAAAACCACAAAAAATCAGAAACCATAGGGACCAAATTTGCAATTTACTCTTGATTATGTTTATCAGTTAGTTATATGATTCAAACATACAACTTTAAAAAATTATACTCACGTCAATTATTTATAATCTTGAATTTTAAGTAATATATATCATAAACAACATTTGATCAATGATTTTGAAGACTTTTCCTCGGATACTTAATAATATAGTATAGATGACTACCAACATCAAAATAAAAAAAATACAAAAGCAACGTGGGCTCATATTTACTAATTTAGTCCTTTGAAAACTTTCACCAAACTTCAATTATTTCTTTGGTCAATTAGATTAACGTAAAGTGTTATATTCATATATTTTGGATAAACTTCGGTTATTCCAAATAATAAGTATAGCCCTCAGTTGATCGAGTTGATAATAAACATTAGAACTTTAGAGTTAAGACCAAATGTTTCAAGTTATTGAACAACTTTTACTAGGCCAAAGCCCATTGTATTTTCATAAAATTGGAACTAAAAACCCTTTCATCAAATTTGGAACTAAAAACCCTTTGTAACCTGTGAGAAGAATGGGGGCATACCTTCGTGAGCCCAAAGAGGAATTGATTATTTTTCTTTGAAGTCAAGTTGATTGTTTTTTACTATTCGAAAAGATGTAATTTTGTTTGATTTTTTTTGTGTGAACTTAAACACTTAATTAATTGAGACGGTTGTATTTGGATACTTTCATGGAACAACCCCTCCACAAGAGTAATAGCCTTTTCTAACTCAAATATATTGAAAACTAACAACACCCTCTTCTTGTTATCCATCTAACTGTAGCACGTTCATAACTCACTCAAATCTAGCATTGCTCACACCAATCCCTTAAAACGAAGATATACTGACCACATCCCACAAGAATAATTTTGTGCGCCATATATAGGATGACGTTTATCTTATTGGGGTCCAATTATGGAATCCCACAAGAATGATTTTTTGTATACGGTCTATACTCGTTGGTTTTTGAGTCATTACTAAAGGTTCGTCGTAATAGTGGTGGTGGTCATATTCAACCTTAAGCCGCCATGACATTTGTCGTCATAGTGGTGGTGCTTGTATTCAACCTTAAGCCACCATGACGTTTGGTTGAACATTTGGTAAAGAAATTAACCAAATTAATGGTTTTTAAAGATAAAGTAACCAACTTGGCTTTAAAGAAATACATGATGCCTTTCCCTTTATCAAATACTTGCGAATTTTAAAGTAAAATAAAATCTAAAGTTTAAAGTTATATTATGAAGTTGAAACAACAAACGAATGGTTTATTTGTCCCCATAAGTGACATCTCAGAAAACTTCATAACTTGTTATGGTTTATAAGACTTGATATTATCGTCAAGTCATGCCTTATACCAATTAGAATACTGATCTTTAGACACTGTAATAACTAAACAAATAAAAAATATAGAATACTTGGATCGTAGTTTGTAGGTAGGGAGCCAACAAATGTTTTTCTTTAGATTTGAATAATGAAAACGAGGGTGGTTCACATTTTAAATTTTTTTTGTACCATAAATCAAATGAATAATTGATATAGAAGAAAATGATACGCACAATCACTATATAAGTTATAAACAACTATTCAGATTATGTTTATAATAGCATGGTAGGTGGTAAAGTATGTCTTTTAATTATAAAAAAGATGATATGATTATTATTATCTAATTATGAGTAAGCTTTTTCTTAAACGACAAATTAATAAAAGCATTTGAAAGGTAGTAGACAACTTTTGACAAACTATCAATTGTTTTGTATTGCTTGTCTCATCGTCTTTCTACGATTCACGTTCTACAAGTACCGGTATTCTTGTATTTATGTATCTACTCATTCATGCTAGTAACATTGTATGTATATATCTACTCATTCATGCTAGTAATATAAGTTTTAGGGTTGTGGCCTAATGGTCGAATGCCTGGGGGTTGAAGGAATATCCCAACCACCCAGGGTTCGAATCCAGGCGCTCTCAACAATTGTGGCTACTGAGTTTATTAGCGCTGATTATTGCAGTAAAAAAACTTTACTAGGATTAGTTGGGCTTTGCTTGGGATACCCTTCACAAAAAAACATAAGTTTTAGACTAAATTGCAAATTTAGTCCATCTGGTTAGTTGTTTTTTTTATTTTGGTCCCTATAAAATTTATATTGCAAGAAAACCCTTGTGATATGCAAAAGTGCTTGGTTTGGGTCCCTGAAGAATAACACTGTTAACAAATTTTGCTAATTATGCAATTTACTCATTCCCTCCCTTTTCGTTCCTCACGACAAAAACCCTCACTCCTCCCCTTTTGTTCCCGGTGACAAATTCCGCACGACTCACACACTCCGACGAGTGAAATAGAGAGATCATGATAGAGATGGGTTCGATCCCTAATGTGAGTTTCGATCTCTTTTTCAACCATGTATATATCGTTGGCTAGTGAGCACACTACCCTTGATATAAAAACAAAACCCCCCATCTCCATCCCGGAAATGGGTGTGGCGTGTATGAAAATGAATCTCAACCACATATATTTTCTCCCTCATCTCTCCAAACATATATTTTCTCTTCGTCGAACCCCTTAGCTTAAATTCTTTATTTTTTAGACTCTAGCCACCACCGCGTCACCACACGCAGGACCAAAGAGGAATGAGGTGGGTTTTTTGATTTGAGGGAACAATGGTTGTATCAACATTGAAACTTCACTACTATTCATTGCAAAGGTTTGAAAAAAAACGAATCTTCACAGTATTTTTGTTGGAAGGTTCAGTGTTATTTAAGTAGTCTCTTTCTCTCTCTCTCTCTCTCTCTCTCTATATATATATATATATATATAGAGGCGGGTTCATACGAGAACATTAACTATTTACGAGAATACGATAAACGATTTTTCATGTACAAAAATCATATGTGATTTTGCACTAACTGGAGCGGACGACTTTTGGGGCCACTTAAGTCACATGAGAAAAGTCGCTTGGATCATTTATGATTTTGTACATGAATTTTTTTTAATGTACATTGTTCTCGTATTTTCTTAAATTGTTACCGTCCATGCATGAATCTCTCTCTCTCTCTCTCTCTATATATGTGTGTGTGTGTGTGTGTGTCTGTATAATGGTTTGCAAAGTTTGTAGAAATTGATGAGTTTGCAATTGAAACCTCCCCTATATGGGTGTGTGTGTGTGTATATATATATATATAGGGGTAGTATCCGTTGCAAACTGATGAATATTTGCAAACGAGAAGGTAACATTTGTGAGAAAGCGAGAAGGATTAATATCATATATGATTACACGCATGATACATAAGCTTAATCATATATGATTAAACACAGGTTGCATTGACAATATATAGACGTTTAATCATATATGGTTAAACACACCCAAAGTAGTGAAATCATATATAATATTGAAAATTCTCGTTTTTTCACAAAATGTTTAACTTCTCACATGTCCTTCCTCTGTCTCATTTAATTTGTATATAGAGCTAAATGAATGAAACAACAACATACTTTTATAAATTTATTTATTGTAACATTTTACTATCAGTTTTTCTTATTACAACAATTTACATTCAAATTATTTTTTATTAATACATTATACTTTGAGAAATCTACCTAATATAACAATGAGTAACTTGTTATCTTTTAAACAAGTTAACCATCATTTTTCTTTGCTTATATGGTTCAAATGAGATGACATAGATGACACGTCATTCTGATTACATGACATTAATAAATAAAAATCTCTTGCATTTTCTAAATAATTTTCTAATTTTTTCTTGTGATTATTATATCCTACCAACTTTATATTTTTCTTAATTTTCTCAAAATTTTAGTAAGTTTCTCACATCATCCCTCTTTTTCAAAATAATTTCACTCTTAGTAAACTTTATGCAAATTAAATTTTGTAGAGTAACATTTTTTTTAACAAATATGATATTTTATTTTCAAGATGAGTATTTTTTTGTAAGAAAACGTAACACTTATTATTAATTTTTCTAATTCAGAAAATACTTATTTTATATTTTTTTTATTTATAAATTTATAAATTTAACAATATAACATGTGTTTTACAAATTTGTTAATATTGTTATATTTTAATGAATATTTTAGAAATAAATCCAATTAATTTAATATATTTACTAAATGATACGTCAAGTCATGTTTTTAAGACAAATTGATAATTTTTTCCATATAAATATTTTATTTAGAAAAAAAAACATAACAATTCTTATTTTCTTAGTTCAAAAATATTTATTTTTAAACATTTTTTAAATGTTAGGGAATAAATTGTGATCTAATTTTTTTCTTAATATTGTTATATTTATGAATAATTTAGATTCGTTTAATTAGTTTAATATATTTATTAAATAATATGTAAAGTTAATGTTTTAAAGGATAGGGTGTTGGACTCTCTCGTAAGAGGCGATCTTAACATAGGGGCTTTAAAGGATCATAATTGGGAATTCTTGGAAAATGGTGGTGGAGATTCCATAAGGAGGGTGATTCGTTGTGGAAAGAGGTAATTAGGAGCATTTATGGAAAGGAGGGAGGGCTAATCGGTGATACATCATTAGGGGGGGGGGGAGGAGGTTCGGTTTGGTCTAGCATAATAGAGGTCGGGAAGGACATTGATAAATTGGGATTGGATTCACAAAATCATTTGGGTGGAATCTAGGGGATGGGTCAAAAGTAAGGTTTTGGGAGGACAAGTGGGTTCAAGACTTGCAATTAAAAATAAGTTTAATCGCCTTTATCACCTAGATAGACAACAAGAAGAGGTGGTCGCAAATAGAGGTGCATTTGTAGGAGGGAAATGGGTGTGGATTTGGAATTGGCGAAGGGAACCAAGGGGGAGGGAGGTTGGAGAGTTAGAGGAACTAAGGAAAATTATAGAGGGAAACAAGCCATCGGAAGATAGAGAAGATAGGGTGGTGTGGGTGTTAAACCCACAAGGAGGGTATTCGGTGAGGGGGATGAGGAAGTTGATGGAAGAAAAACGCAGCAGCACGGATAACAACCGGTCATCGACGGAGTGGATACGAGCATTACCAAACAAGGTATGTATTTCTATATGGAGGTCGATACTTGGTAGAATCCCTTCTCGTACAATTCTAAATAAGATGGGGGTTGACCTTGACTCCCTTTTATGTCCAATATGTCAGACGAGAGTGGAATCTATAGAACACGCGTTGATTACGTGCGATGAAGTCAAACAACTATGGAGGCATGTGGATAGATGGGGGATGGTGGACGTGGAACAAAGTAACTCGATTGATGATTTAGTAGGGGCGGGAAACCAAAGTATCCAAAGTGAGAAAGGGAGGATGAGATGGAAGGTGATCGTATGGAGTATTTTGTACCTAATTTGGGCAAATCGTAACAAAGTAATCTTTGAGAACGACAACACTTCGGTAAAGGAGCGTTTGTTCGAATTCCAACTAAAGGTGTACGAATGGATGACAAGCAGAGAAAAGGACTTGAAGATCGAGTGGTCGGTATGACTCACGGACCCTCTAGGCGGTGAGAAAATAACGCGATAACACACAGACGTAAAGGGATAAAACGAGTAGCGGAGGAAACTGAGTTCGTGGTGATTTTTCGGGAAACCGCAGCTCCCTAACTGTGCAGGAAGGGCTGCTGTCAGTTTCTGTTCGTCCTAGATGGGCTGAACAGGTGCGTCGTCGGATCCCGATCCTCATCGGAGTCTTAGTTTACTGCTCATGAACTAAGCAATTCCAAATGGGTTGGTCATTAGTTACTTTCTGTTTGTGGATTTGTGGATGTTTGTTTTGTATTTCACAA